>ML675616.1:95318425-95871814 GCA_007922155.1 Mesoclemmys tuberculata | reverse complement strand
TGAATCAGGGCCTGAAACAGCTGTTGCTTTCTTTCTTTGGAGCTGTTTGAATTTTAATAATGAAGGGATTCTTTTGTGAATATGGATTTGTGATATACTTTAGGATGCAAAGTTCTATATCAATTTAAGATTCTCTTATTACTTATCGTTGGGTCTTTGCTCTGTACACAACTGTCATGCGGGCTGCATTAGGAGGGGGGGCATTTGTGTTATTTGACCTTAATATGTCAAAATCATAATGATTCATGTAAGACATACCATGTCAGGTACTGTTAGAAAGGTTATGATATGCTGAATAAGATGATAATATTTGTGTTCATGTGTAATATGTGTAAGGAAAGTTATGGAGATCTTTGATATACCTGTATTTCAAACTGTGCTGTAAAAGACACACCCCAGACAGAGAGGCCACAGGACAATAGCCCGCTTAATGGCCCATCAAGACCTTTACAGAGGCCAGAGGCCCAGGAAGAAGCTAAAGGCATACCTGAAGAGTTACCCGGATTGGCCCATGTGACTATGGACTTCATTTTGGTTCCAGTAAAGTTCCACATGGCCAGTAACAGAGGGTATATAAGATCAAACCACAGAAACCATTTTGTCTTCGTCTTCGTCTTTGCCTTGTGTCCTTGTTCCTGGCCAGCTGCGGACACACCTCTGGATTAACACACTTTGCAACTGAACTGAAGGACTTAGACCCATCCAGGTACTGGATGTAAACCAGAGGAACTATACAAGCCTGCAACTCCACAATTGTTCTAGAAACCTGATGTATATGGACTTTTAAATCATCTGTATGTATCTGATTGCTTTAAGCCTTTAACACTTCTCTTATTGTTTGTTTTTCTTTTATCAATAAACCTTTAGTTTTAGTTACTAAAGGATTGGCTGGCAGCGTGGTATTTTGGGTAAGATCCAGACTTATAGTGAACTGGTACTGTGGCTGATCCTTTGGGATCAGAGGGAATCTTTAGTAAAGAGCATAGAGTTAAAGCAACTGGTCTCTTTACTGGACCTAGTGTCGGTTTTGGGAGCCAGAGACTGAAATGCAGTAAAGGGGGCTGTGTGTATTTGCACAGTGGCTTCTTGATAACCAGTGTGGGGGAATCAGAAGCACTGTTTTTGGCTGGTTGGGAAGTCTGACTGTGGTGTCACCCACCAGTGCTGGGAGAATTTGCTCTCCTTTTGCAGCCTGCCCTGACCCTGGCATTATCAGTAGGCTACCCTGGGCACGGACGGGTTACAACAACATTACAAAAACAAGGAAACCATGCGGTCACGGTTGGGTTATACATAATTATGGTTACTATGTACTAACATACATGGCCTACCTACAAATATGAAGTGCTACTCTGTTGGGGTTCTGCTGGTTTTTGGAAGGAGAGACTAGCAGGCCCACTAGAGAGTTTACAAAGTAAAGGGATACTACCCTTTCCTATACACGTAAAATGAAAATACGAATAGAGAGGCTGATCCTGTACACCGCAGGCTGAGTCTCAAGTTGGTGAACAAAATTCTAAAATACTCTTATCTCCAAGCGAATGTTTGAAAAAAATAATTTTACACCTGAATCTGAACCCTTTTGAAGTTTCTTAAATTGGGTGTTTGCGACAAACATCAAGTATTGAAGATGCAGAAAATTCTGATGCAATAACCATAAATTTAAAAACCTCTCGGCATATTTTCATCTTTATGAGCTTGATTCTGCTCCCATTCAAGTCAATAGAATAACTCCCATTGACTTGCGTGGTGCAGGATCAAGCCCTGATATGAGGGTTGTTGCATTTGGCAGCACTGAAAGAAGGAGGGCTTCTCATCAGTGTTCAGTTGGTTCAATATTCTTGACTTGCTTGAGATACTGTCTCACTGGGTGATATGTTTCATCCTTCCTCTTTAATAACCTTCCCAACAGTAAAATAATGTAATTGGTTTGCTTTTGCCTTTAGAAATGGGAATTAGATCTTATACAAAGTGTACAACAGTAAAACGTCTACTCAAGAGCACTCTGATTTTAATGGTGAAACTAAACTGTAAAAAAGAAAATCTACTCAGATTCTAAGCGGAGAAAGCAATTGAAAGCTGCTCTTTGAATTCATGCCAACACCCAGTTATTTTTGTATAAATGCAAATTATTTCTATTTATAAACCAGAATATTCCTCATAGAAGGATGCAAATGTGGCATGACTTAAACATTTGTTCCCTTAGTGGATGTTGTGGCACAAAGTAGGTAACTGTCACAGCCCTGCAGTTAGTAACAGGACTGAAAATAGAACTGCAGCCTCTATTCTCAGTTCCCTGCAAAGCCCACTAGATAACAGCCCCTCCACTCTACCTGTAAAGCTCACTGCAAAAAATGGGGTGTGTTGTAAGCATTTTCCCACTCAGCATTTAGATTTTGAAAAGTGTTACTTTGCAGAAATGTGAAAGCCTTTTAGGATGTGGGCTTTAATTAAGCAGAAACTTGTCCTAATTTCACTTTGGTCACATCAGATTTGCTACATAAATTATTAAAATTAACTTTTAATTCCATCTCTTTTGGGCATCGTTAACTGTATGTTCTTAAATTCAAAATCCCAGAAGGTGAAAAGAAAGATCAGTGAATCGACATCAACTTCTTATCCCCTGATATTGTGCAAACAAATAAAAAAGGGAGCAAGGGTGTCTTTCTTACTATACTTTATATAATGTGACAACTGAATGAAAAGTCCTCATCTGTACACTGTAAATATATATTAATACCCAGGGGTTAGTATTAAAAGATAAAATCTCAGTGCATCAATTTGGGAAAGTACTTAAGTTGCTCTGACTGCTTCAGAATGGTGTTTAATGGAGAACGATAATTCTGACATGCAGATCCTCTATCAGTTGTCCTTGTATCTAATTTTAGGAAGGTATCATAGTATGACTTTTTGCAATATTGTAATGCACTGGAGCTGATGTACTGAGGATCTATAATTAACTTATTAAGGTGTCCATGGTATTCAGCTAAACAGCAGTAAATTGTTTGCCTATTGTTATTTCCATTTCCCATTGATGATTTTTCTCAGTTTTTTTTTTTTTCAGTGATTCTTCAGTGGGTCTTCTTTTCCCAGTGAATTGGCCCTCCTGCTTGAAGTCTGTGTGATAGGTTTGTGAAAAAGCTTTTACCACACGTAGGTGTTTAGACTTTTAAGACATCTGGTTCACTTTCAGAGACTATTTTATTAACAGCAAAGTTTATGGTGTCATTTAGATAAGAGGCTATTTATATGCACTAAATATTTTTGGTATCTAAAAGCAAATGAAAATTAAATGTTGCATTTAGCTTCACAGATTTTTATAGCAGTACAGTTGATTTAGTTAAGGCTGGAAAGAGAAAGAAAACAAAATTGATTAAAAATGGTTTCAAGCTAAATCTTGTATAGTTCCTATTATTTATCTTGAACAAAACAGAATTTTCTTATTTAGCACTCAATAAAAGTTCTGCAGTGATAGCCTGGAATATTGCAGTATCAGTTTTGTGAGCTGTAAGATTTTGGAACATTACTACAGATTACTGTTGAACTTTTTCAGAAGGGGGCTTTTCTTTTTACCTCTATTCTGTACCACACATTTTATTAGTACTTAAGTCTATCATTTAAAAATGTATCCTGCAATTATATAATATTATTGACAATGCCTATTAAGGTGAATTTGGAATACTGAATATCAGGAGTGAAATCCTGAGCCTACTCAATGGCAAAACACTCATTGACTTCTGTGGGGGCTTGGTTTCATCCCAGGTATCTAAGTCACTAACATTTCTGTTAAAACATAACAAAAACCTTTGAATTTCACCCAGATATTCCTGTACTGAGCTCAGTAACTTGTGTTTGACTAAAGCATGTCTTCCAGAAAGGCATCCAGTTTTGATCTGAAGACATCAAGAAGTGAAGAATCCACCACTTTCCTTGGTAGTTTTCTCCAATGGTTAATTACATGATTGTTAAAACTCGTGCTTTATTTCTAATTTGAATTTATCTGACTTTAAATTTCAGCAATTGGCTCTTGTTATGTCTTTCTGTGCTAGATTAAAGAGTTCTTTAGCGCTCAATATTTTCTCTTTCTGAGGGTACTTGTACTCTGTCTGGCTTGGTCTACACTTACCCGGCGATTTGGCGGCAGTCGACAGGAGTTATGCAAGCTATGCAGAGTAGCTTGCATAACTCCTGTCGACTGCTGTGCTTCTGTTTTGCATGCTGTCTTCACTGCACTGTGTCGACGGGAACCACGTTACCATCGACGCAGTGCTACGCCACTTAAGGGGTTGGATTAACAGTGTCGAATTCTGTATCGATTGAGCAGGTCTTCACTGACTGCTGAATCGATCCAGATAGGTCGATCTGATGGCAGCAACTTTGCTGCTGTCAGTGTACATGTATCCGAATCAAGTCACAACTTGCTCTTCTTTCTGATAAAATAATCAGATTGACTCCTTAACTCTCTTACTGTCAGACTTTTTCTTCCAGCCCTCGAGTGCTTTTTGTGGCTCTTCTTAAATATTTCAACATTCTTTTAAATACATTGACATCGGAACTGGACACAGTGTTCCATTATCAGTCTCGCTAGTGCTGTGTACAGAAGTAAAATCACATCCTTACTGCTATTCACTACTCCACTGTTTACACGATCCAAAGATTGCGTTAGCTATTTTGGACATTGCATTGCACTGGGTGCACATATTGAGTTGCTTATCCAAACTGGTTCCTAAATCCTTTTCAGTTGCCACAGTTCCCCATATTATTGAGAGAAATATTGATCAGTGTCAAGCCCTGGCTTTAATATATATCGGTAGCCAAATATCATTTTCAGTTATCTATTTGTGACCCCATGGACTTCAGTGGGGGTTAGCTACACAGGTGCAATTAAAAGCAGAATTTGGTCCCATGTTAGATGGTACACTTTGTTTCAGAATTTCACCCTGCAATATGTTTATCTGTATCCGTGCTAGTTACTGGTAAATCATATATGCAATTAAAGGAACTGCAAAGATTATGACAGTCAGGTGCTGGGAATATTGAACATGTTAAATTGGTCCTCAGAGGGAGCAGTTACATTTTTAATTGCTTCATCTCTATGGGGTTTTCTGAAATGACAACTGATGCCTTTTAAACATGATGTAATCTTTTCATATTTTTATCACAAGACTTCATGTAATGGTCTGCAGAGTCATAGATTCTAAGAACAAAAGAGATTATTATGATCATGTAATCTAACATGCTGTATAACACAATCCATAGAATTTCTCTGAATTAATTCCTGCATGAAAGAGAGCAGTGATCTTCACTATTTTTCAAGTGGGAGCCACTTTGGCAAAAAACCTTTAGTGTGAGAGCTGCTTACCTCCTCCTGGTGCTGCCGCCCCCCTGCACTTACCCTCTACATGGTGCCTGGCTGTGGCTGGGCTCCGCTGTCCTGCACTTACCCGCTGCAGAGTTCCTGCCTCTCCCAATCCAGCCCTGCAGCCTGGTACCAGCTCAGATGAGCTGGCCTTACCCACTGGCCTGGGGAGGGAAGGGGAGCCAGGATGGTCCTTCATGATGCACAGTTGGGACGGGGATCGCAGGAGGCTCTGATGGGCGGTTGGCTGCACCCCTGACCCCGCTGCACGTCTTGAAGGGATGGACTGGCATCCCTTCCACAGGCTGGCGCCCAGGGGCCTGGCCCCCTTGGTACACGACTGCCTGGCTCCCACCAGGTCCTGGCATGAAGCCAGGAGGCAGGCTGCAGCTGCCTGCCTCCTGCCCGATCACTGCTCCCAGGGGGAGGGCTGCAGCTGCCTGTCTACCTCCTGGTCTGGAGTGGGACCCCCAAAGTGCAGAGCCTGGGGGCTGCACTTAGGGTCAATGGGAGCTGCCACTGGCTCCCAGGCCTTGCAATGAAGGACACTGAACTAGAGCATATCTTAAAAAAAAAAAAATCTAATCTGGATTTCAGAATCTCCAGTGATAGAAAATATATCACAACCCTTGGTAAATTGTTCCAATGAATAATTACCCTTGCTATTAAAAACTTGGAAAATTTATTTTTGGTCTGAATTTGTCTAGCTTCAACTTTCAGCCACTAGGAGATCTGGTGATTCACTTGGTCTGCTAGATTCTATTAGCAAATTTTTGTTCCCCATGTAGACAGTTATTAACTGTGATCAAGTCATCCCTTAACCTTCTCTTTGTTAAGATAAATAGACTGAGTTCCTTGAGCCTATTACTATAAGGCAGTTTTTCTAATCCTTTGTCATTCTTGTGGCTTTTCCTGAACCATCTCCAATTTATCACCATCCTTCTTGAACTGCGGACACTAGAACTGGACACAATAGTGGTTGCACCAGTGTCAAATACAGAGAATCAAATTAGTCCTTTTGGCCACAGGGTTGCACTGGGAGAGATGTTCAACTGATTATCCACCACAACCCCCAGATCTTTCTCAATTATTGCTTTCCAGGACAAAGTCTCCCATTCTGTAAGTATGGCCTATCTTCTTCGTTCCTAGATATATACATTTACATTCAGCTGTATTAAAGTGCTTGTTTATACCCAGTTTACCAAGTGATACAGATCAAATTATTTAAAAAAAATCAGATTTTTTAATTTTTTTTTCTAATTTAATTAATACAGGTTTCTTGTTTAAAAATAAACCCATTTAAAATTCAATTTTGAGTTGACAACCTATGTTAAAGGTGTAAAGTTGCTATAGTCTATTAATTAAGTTTAAATTAAATACAAAAATAATATTATGTAGTACATGTTTGCTGTCAAGTTTTAAAGAAAGTCAGAACACCAGGCTAGTGGAAGTCACTGGCCAAGCAGCTGGAACCAGAGTTTGCTGAGGTGCTAGACCAGCTTTTGACAGCAGTAGCCTCTTCTGCAGTTCAGAGAGAATATTTTGTTTTCATTATCAGGGAAACAGGCAGCTTCAACTCCAGTTCATCCTTGTGGCTTCAGTTTCCCAGTTCCCTCTGAGTCAAGGAGAGTCTATCCCTCAGCTCTCCTATTGCCCTCGTCTCACAACTCATTCCACTTGATTAAGGAATTCCACACCTTTCCTTCCTGGGACTGTGCCATGACTCAGGCAAGCATCCCCAGCCCACCAGTAGCTCTGTCTACACAGCAGTTAAGTGGGTTTAATTATACCACTCAGGGGTGTGGATTTTTTACACCCCCGAGCAACATAGTTAAGATAACTTAATTTTCTAGTGTGGACCAGGCCTACCACACTTTGATACAGTAGTCCAGACCCTCCGTTTTAATAGAGCTATGCCAATTTACAAAGGCTGAGGATATTGTCCAGCATAGTTTGGCACTTAAGCAGTGCGAAAAAAAAATCAGCTTGTTAATTCTTCGCCAGCGTAGCTGTTCCCAGCATTCGGTGCTGCTGTGCCACTGCAGCATTTCAAGTGTAGACAAACCTATCATCTTTAAGGATATATCTACACTGCAATTAGATACCTGTGGCTGGCTCGTGCCAGCTGATTGGGCTCACAAGGTTTGGGCTAAGGGGCTGTTTGATTACAGCATAGATGTTTGGGTTTGGGTGCAGCTTGAACTCTGGGACCCTTCTACCTCACAGGATCCTAGAGCCCAGACTCCAGCCCGAGCCTGAATGTCTACAGTGCAATCAAACAATGCCTTAGTTTGAACCTCATGAGCCCCAGTTAGCTGGCACAGGCCAGCTGTGAGTTTTTAGTTGCAGTGTAGACATACCCTAAAGGGCCCTCTCTTAATCAGGGCTCTAAAAAAATAAATTGTGATAATAACTTGTATTTACATTGCATATTTCATCCTGGATTGAGCCCAAAGTGTTGTATAAACTTTTTTTATTGGGGAATTGGGGGAGTATTTCAAAATCCATACCTAAGATTCTAGATTGAATGAGTGCCTTTTACGTCCCCTCCCAAATATATTTCCAGTATCTTGTTCAAACTCCTTTTGATGTGTTCATTTGTAGGTTTGATGTTTGTCGATCTATCTTCTTCTTCTGTTAACTGGCTGAGATTGTATGCAAACATTTCCCCTGTCTGAAGCCTTTATATTTCCTGCTGATAATGGTTTATTGACTTGCAGTGTGGCCACCCTCTGGTTAAGCCAATGGTTTTGTTTTTGTTGACACAATACAGGATCAGCACTATACCTCCTGCCTTTAGTTGACCTCAAGTAGTTTACCTTGAGATAAAATTAAAGTGCCTTGTCTACACTGTGAGAGACAAAGTGGGTGAGGTAATATCTTTTATTGGACCAACTTCTGTTGGTGAGAGAGACAAGCTTTTGAGTTTACACAGAGGTCTTCTTCAAGTCTGGGAAGTAATGTACTTGGTGCCACTGCTAAATACAAGAGGGAACAGATTGTGCAGCATAAGTAGTTAACACATATATCAAGGGATCATTCACGGTGAAGTGGTCTGTTAACATCTCTGCAATTATAGAACACGCCTCTTTTAGTCAGAGGACAGCGGAGGCTAATATGGTCTCCTTTGGGAATGGATGCTTTCTAAAACTGTTCATCAGCTGCTGGTGGTGGTGAACTGCCTATGATGTTGATGTCATCTCTGTTGTATTCATCAGTGACTGGCAGGTGATGAGCAGTGTGGTCAGCACACCAGTCTCTTTCCCCAGAACGAACCACATCACCACTGAATGTGTCTGACTGCGGGCTGGAGTGGATAACACAGTTGCTCTGACCAGTACATTGGGTAACTGACTGTAGGGCAGCATGGCCAATTTTCCTGCATCTCCATGGCTGAGCACATTATTGGTCTAACACGTGTAATCATCTCCTACAATAGATACCACTACTATTCTGCACTTCAGCTGGTGAGGATATGAACAGCATGTCCATCAGTATTATGTTAACATCTTACCACTCAGTGGCCTGGCTGCCATTTCGATGTACAGATTATCTGGTGGAGATATGGGTAATGTGACCATCAGACCCTCTCCTCCATGATTCAGCACGCCTCCTTTGCTGTAACAGAACAATTCTCAGGTGGTATCTGTATATGATCTAGCACTTAGACCTGGCTGAGAAATTATATTGAAATGTTTTTGATTAAAATATTTTTTAAAAATTGCTAAAGTTTTTCAATTTTCTGTTGCAATATCAAAAATTTAAACTCCCAAAACTGCAAATTTTAGGCTAAAAACAAAAACCAGTTTTCAATTGTTGAAAATAAATTTTAAAAAATTTGATGAAAACATTTTCATGAAAATTTCCATTTCTTCAAAAAACCATTTTTCATCAAAAAGTGTCAATGAAAATTTTTTGACCAGCTCAAGCATTATTTTTGTGTCCCTACGGGCTCGTTTATACTAGAAATGCTACAGCAGTGCAGCGGCGCCGATGCAGCTGTGCTGCTGTAGCGCATCCAGTGCAGATGCTCTAAGCCAATAGGAAAGAACTCTCCCATAGACTTAATTACTCCACTTCTGCGAGAGGCGGTAGCTCTCCTGCCGACATAGCACTGTGTCTAAACCGGTCCTTAGGTCAGTGTAACTTACGTCACTTTTGGGGGGTGCGTTATTCACATCCCTGAGTGATGTAAGTGATATCAAAGTAAGTGGTAGTGTAGAGAAGCCCTAAACATTGTACACAAGATGCTGAGAGAATCACATATTCTAAGAGACAGTTCAAGCGGAATGGCCCATTAACACTTCTGCAGTCATAGGACAAAAAAGGGAGAACATCAGAGTTGAATTTAGCCTGATAAGTTTAAGACCATGTCTAAAAACACATCCCTGACCGACATAAGTTGTGCTGGCGTAAGTGGCAGTTTGCACAGTGCCATGTTGGTGGGAGAAGTTCATTGAGGTGGTTTTATTATGTTGACAGAAGAGCTCTTTCCGTGTGCATAGAGCAGCTACACATGCAATCTGACAGCAATGCTGTTGCATCAGTATAGCTGTGCTTTAGTAAGCTTGCTATTCTAGACATGGCCTACAACAATAAGAACTAAATCACGTGATATAATCCAGTTTAGAAACCCCAGTGTATAGTGAGCTACATAGCTAATGAGTTTTTAAATCAAACCATATTCGCTTAAATTGTGTAGACAAGGTTCCATGCTAAATTCAAATAGTAGTCAGCCATTGAGATCCTGAATTAAATGAACTTTGTAAGTGCACAGTGTCTTACTGTTGTTATTTATTAATAATTATTACTTGTGCCGAGTCACTACACAAAACAGGGTTAAATGCTAATGTTGTGCTTTTTGAAAAAGCACATCTAAGTAATTTCAGTGAAAGCTAACAGATTCATCTGTCACTCAATCTGATGTGCTATTGGTTCATTGAGAAGTGCAAGCCCTATTTCTTAATATTCCTCACCCCCTTCTCACCCTGTGTTAAATTTAGTTTATTCCCTCTTAACTAAACCTGACCCACCCAAACCCACCCCCAAATAATGGAACTCATGCCCTTTGCTGACATCCCATTGTTCACTCTCCTTGTGTGTTCTACCCCTCTCCCACCCTGTCTGTCTTCTCTGTTTATATTGTAAATTCTTTGGGGCAGGGATGTCTACTCCGTGTTTGCACAGCCTCGCACAATGGGACTCCATTCTTGGCTGTCCCTTAGGCACTGCCACAGCAAATATGATTAATAATAGCCCATACAACTGCAACATTGTTCTTTAAATATCCCTTTCACCCCCACCACTGCTTCCCTCCAAATTTCACCCTTCACTATTTTTGTTGTTTAAAAAAATGATAATATTAAATAAGCTTTCTTTACCGGACTCTGAAGAGCACATCATATCCCCAGTCCCAAGCCTCAGAAGCTGGGTTTACCACTTGGAAACTCCAGTGGGGATGAGGGATATACACAGAGTTCTTTCCTTTACCTGCAGAGACACAAAGAATTAACAGAGATGCCCTGTGGCTGCTTCTGAAACCTTTGGGTTGCATTGCAGTGTGCAGCACTAGGGATGTCCCTTCCCACCTCCATGAGGTGCAGTCATCTGTGGACCAATATAGCATCATATCCATTGCTGTGGCCTCCATTTCTGCCCAGCAATGTATGCCCCCAGCCCCCATCTCTGGAAAGTGCCCCTGTGAACCTGGGCTCTGGACGTAAAAAGGTTCTTAACGCCTACTCCTTCCTTCTACATAGCAGAGTCACACTAATTCTGGTGCAGACAGGGCCTCCTTAGCTACAGAGGATGGACAGGATTTGGCCATAAATTGGTATAATTTGCAGTTATGGCAGGATATGTAAGGAAGACTAGTGTAGTATTCTAAGGATAACCTAGGTTGTTGCTATGGGAATTCTAGCAACTATTATGTAGCTCCCCATCACTGTAATAGCTGAACACCTCATATGAACGTAAAAATAGAATAATAAAAAGGAATTTCTTTCTTTCTTTCTCCCATACTGCACCTCAGTCTTCCTTCTGATTGAGTCATGTGGTGCATTTTGGCAGCCACTTGATTGTGGTATTTCATCCTCCAATTTGGGACGAAACCAAATATTGAAATGTCAGAATTTCCTGCGGGATGGAAATTCAATTTCTTTGTTCAGTAATATTGAACAGTTTTTCCTTTTTATCTAGTGTCTACAGGCAGTGTACACCGCTAAGAAATTAGGCATCTTGCCTCTTGTTGGGAAGAGCTTACCTATTGTCATTTATGTCAAGACTGATGGAGCTCTGACTGCCCCTGAAAGGTGGATGTTTTGGTTCACTGATGAGTGGCAAGAACTGACAATGACTAACACTGATGAGGAGAAGGAGCAATTTTGCTTTGAACTAATGATTTGATGCAACTGACTTCCTGTGAAGACAAATTGATTATCCAAGGTGACTTTAATGCTCATGTTGGCCATGATGATTCCGTGTGGTGTTGCATACTTGGCAAAAAAGCGATCAACAAGATGAACAGTAATGGTCTACTTTTTGCTGATGACGTGTTGAGCATCAGTTACTTATCACAAACATTATCTTCTGGCTCCCCGACAAATATAAAATGACCTAGATGTACCCTCATTCATGTCATTGGCATCTGGCTGACTATGTTTTGATCAGACTGTGGGACCTGTAAGATGTGCACAGAACCTGGATATTATGCAGAGCTGATTGTTGGACTGACCACTGTCTTGTTTGATCAAAGCTTTCCCTTTTTATTTGGCTGAAAATACATAAAAACCTGTCAGTTAAGTGACTAAATGTTGTCTGGCTGAAAGATTAGTCAACTGACAAACAGTTCTCAACACAGCTAACTACCATTTTGGAAACTCTTCAGTGATGCCATATTTGCTGAATGGGTATCCCTGTGTGATACAATCTATAATACTGTTGTGGACTGTATTGTATATATGAAAGTCCATTATGCTGACTCGTTCGATGATAGTGAACCTGAAATATCAAATCTTCTTGATGCCAAGTGGCAAGTGCATGACATGCTCTTAGTGGACATATTTGCCGAGTCAAAAAAGGCCAGATATAGAATAGCTTGCAGCATGTTTCAACGCACACTCTGCCAACTGCATAATATGTGTTTTGACAACAAAATGGATGAACTGCGGGTCCTTGCTGAAAAACATGACTCCAAAGGCTTCCATGATGTGGTCAAAGCTGTGTACAGACCTGCCCATTCTGCTTTGATATCACTAACAAGTGTTGATGGTGAATTTTTCATCACAGATTCCACTGCCATCCACCAGCAGTGGCATGCACACTTTAGTGAATTACTTAATTATCTGTTTGGTGTCTCTGATGAGCCACTGGATAACATCTACCAACTGCCTACATCCAACACACTTGCAGATCCACTCACACAAGCTGATGTGTTGAACACTGTCCAAGGAATGAAAAATAACAAATCTCTTGATCCTGATGCCATTCCAGCTGAAGTTTTCAAACACAGAGGAAATCTTCTCGTTGACAGGCTTTTTGAATTCTTCTCACATGTCTAGCTTCAAGAAATTATGCTGCCACAGCTGTAAGATGCCAACATTGTCACTATATATAGGTGCAAAGGCTCAAAGAGCAACCGTGATAACTACCACAGCATCTTCTCGCTCACTGTGGCTAGTAAGATTCTTGCATGGATCCTCTTGAACTGGATTCTGGCCCAAATTATTGACAAAGTTCTATCTGAGTCGCAGTGTAGCATTTATACTCAGTGGTATACTGTTGATATGATTTTTATCATCTGATAATTACAGGAAAAATGTTGCGAACAGCATCAAACTTTTTATGTCATGTTTCTCAGCGTAACCAAATTTTTCAGTAGGGTTGACTGTATTTTCCTCTGGAAATTGCTCACTAAATTTGGATGTCCAGACAAATTTATTAAATGGTTTGGCAATTCTATGAAGGCATGGTTGGAAGAGTTAGTGTTGATGGTGATCTAACAGACCTATTTTCAATCATGAGCAGGGTTAAGCTTCTAGCCTTTTTGGTCTATTCTTTGCTGTGATGCAGGAGAAAGCCATCTATGGCTTTTTAAAAGATGTCTTTATCTGCTTTTGCATTTGTAAGCTTTTTAATCTCTCTTGTCCACATGTGAATACCAAGCTGATCGAAGCATTGATCCAGGAACTACTCTGCACCAATTATTGCACTTCAGTGTCACACTCTGAAGCAGCAGTACAAGATCGTACAAATCCCTTAGCTGTGGCAGCTTGTAATGCTGACCTTCCTATCAGCTGAATGAAAACTGGGGCTATGTACCAGCCAGCTCCTCAACAACTTTACCCAGATCCATCAATAAGCGTGGAAAGTACCATGCTCCAAGCCATCAAATAGTTTACTTATGCCAACATCATATTAAACAATGAAGTGACAATTGATCAGAAAGTGGATGCCTGGATTAAGAAAGCCAGTGCCACATATGGTCATCTTTATAACTGAATCAGGAAGTAACGTGGAATCTGGTTAGAGACAAAAATCAAAATGTATAATGCTGTTGTCCTTACGACATTGCTCTATGAGTGTGAAACATGGACCTGTTATCAAGAGCAGGTTAAAAAACTTGACAGTTTCTATTTGTGACACTTATGATGACTGCTAGGCATCAAATGGCAAGATTGGGAGTCCAACATGAACATTTTCCAAAAGCTGGATCAGTCAGTATTGAGCCTAATTTGAGTTGTGTCCAACTGAGATGGACTGGTCTTGTAATTCACGTGACCCGTACATCTGAGATCCGTTTATCAAAATAGATTCTATATTCTGAATAAAGCTCCAGCAACCATAAGCATGGGGGAGGGGGAGCAGGTGAAACACTTTAAAGATACTCTGAAACAAAACCTGCACAAGACTTCTGATTTGATCTTTGGCTGATTGCGTTGCATGGCGCCACACCACAACGTTGGGTGCCAGCATTTTGAGAAGAACTGTGTTGTGCAGCTTGAAGCACAGTGCCACGTATGGAACATTCAGCTCAGTTAACATAACCAGATGGTTGTGTTGACTCCATGGTTATGCTGTTCTTCCCGAATTGGTCTATGGAGCCATGCGAAGACCCATTAATGTAAACTGTCATTGTTGATGTCATCCTTGAAATCAGGATCATTAGTAAAATAAAATTTTTAAAAAAATACACACAACACTACCTGTATACTATACAGGAGTGAGTCCTCCATAGTACTAAAGTTAGTTTTGTGCTTAAGTGTACGTTTTGATTTGCATGATCTCAGAATTCTACTACACAGCATGGCTGTTTGAGAGCCCAATTATCAGTATTAAAACTGTATTCCTTGTTCAATGTTGCAGTAGCTATAAAAATCATTGTTACCTTTTCCTTCCCTCAATGTGGTAATTCAAATTTTAAAATTGTGAGTATCTAGAAAGCAGCTGCAACTGCTTTTTATATTAACTACTAGGGGAGCCATTTTCACTAGAGTGTGACCCAGCAATACTGCTTTCTAAAACAGATCTTGTTGACTCTGCATACTGTTCAACCTTTACGTGGAGAGAATAATGTTGCTGCTGTTTAAGGGCCAGTCCTGAAAGGTGCTGTTCTCTTTTTGTCAAGTGCTAAGCCCCTTCAACACATCTTAACATTAGGGAAAGTTGATCTGTGACCCAGTCCTACAAGACTCCCAGATGGTGACAGTGTGAATTGTGTAGCTAGCATTCCCTATTCCTAAAATTGGTCATCTTGTCTTTACAATGTATTGCCTTCTTTTGGATGGTATTGACAGAAACGTGTCCAGGGCAGCTCACATTACTTACAAAAAGAAAAAAATCTGCAGGGAAATTTTATTCTAAGGGTGATGAAAAATGTGTGGGCCAAATCCTGGCAACAGCTCCATCCCCTTGCATTGCTCCAGTGCTACTCTACATCACCTACTCCTTACCCCGAGTATAAAGGGCATTCCTGGGTGTGGCCTGGAGTAGATGAAGCCAGAACTTGATATCCTGTGACATCACCAGCCAGCAGAGCTGTCTCTAGGAGACTGCTCTAGAAGGCATAACTTAGAACAGCCCATACGCTGTTCTAAATTATGTTTAGGGGTTGGTTCAAGCTGAGGATCAGAGAAGCAGAAAGATGGCTTCTCCTCAGCTGAGTTCCTGCTCTGAGGACAGCATGACTAGACCTGCGGATCTGATGCTATATATATAGCAATCTACAAGAGATAGAAGTGTCATTCTTCATATCTAGTCCAATTTTGATATAGTGGTAAACGATCAGTGGAACTACTTACTGCGTATGCTATTCATTATGATGGTTATTATTTCAATTAATACCTAAAATATGACAATTCTGTGGCCAATACAGGAACGGATTGTTGATGGTTTGTGAAAAGGGATTGATTGAATTTTCATTACCTGAATTTCTAGATCATTAGCTAAATTGTTCTTCCATACTGATTTTGTGATCTCCATCGATTCCATTCCAGCAGTATCACTGAATATTTATTTATTGTGAAATCACTGATTCTATAATTACTACCTCATCAGTTTGCAAGTTGAACCCAGTCTCAACCCATGAATTGAAGATAAAATGTATTTTACTGTTAATTCATAACAGGAATAAGATTTCCTTTGGTTCTCATCAAAAGTTTGACATTCACCTGATGTGTGTTAAAGGATCCTCACATATTACTGAGTGCAGATCTTCACTGCTTTGCCAGAGGATTTATTTAATGATGATGTCTTTTTTTAATTGCTTAAATAAATATCAGCATCTTATCCAAGCCATCACAGAAACTACCATGCTGTGACAGGCGCATCCAGGAAGATTATCTAAATGTCCATCTAGTTTTGCAAACTCTAATAACGATTAGTTTAATTAATGTTAGTTGCCCGCTTATATAATAAAGGATGATTGATTACTAAGGTTAATATTTGTCATGGTTATTTTTAGTAAAAGTCACGGACAGGTTATGGGCAATAAACAAAAAGTCATGGAAGCCCATGGCAGGTCTGTGACTTTTACTAAAAATAACTGAGGGGGAGGGCTGACCGCTGGAAGGGACTGAAGCCTGAGCCCTGCGGGGAGGACTGACAACTGTGGGACTCCCGCTAGAGCCCTGGTAACTGACAGTTTCAGGCCCCCCCGGTCCTGTGATGCACAGCTGAAGCTGAAGAAGTCACAGAGGTCTCTTAAAGTCATGGAATCCCGTAACCTCCATAATAAAATCATATCCTAACAGAGACACAGTATTTACTTCTATGCTCATACAAGAATTAAAGTAACGATATATATTTTCTTTGGACTTTAAATTATTCAGTATATGTTCCTACATGTTTCCTAGCTTTGCCACCATATAGCCATTAGTTAAAAAAAGATTCAAGCATGGGTGACTAGCTAAAGCATCTATACTAGAAGCTCTGCACGGAGCTTGGAACCCAAGCCCACACCTTCTATCTTCAATCAAAGCCACCATTTTTAACCTGGGAAACTGGATGATGTTGTCAGCATCTGTTAAGGATAGAGTTTGCTATCAGTGTTATATATGGCACCATCTTACCCAGTTAGGCAATGCTGTATGTCTGTCCAGACTGGCAGTGTGACTCTAACCAAAAAGAAGACAATATGACAAGGCTAAATTGCATGCTTTAAAAAAAAAAATCCTTTTAGGCCTCCCTTAATCTATATACATTTGCAGGTGGTAGTCTTTTGTGATATTTTATTCTCATCAGGCTGAATGGTGTGTGGCTGCAGAGAGGGGATCGATTGCAATGCAGATGTCTCAGTTAGACACTGACTAAAAAAAAAAGAAGAGAATCATACTGTCCAGGCTTTAGAGTGAGGTTTGTTGTGTAAATGACAGAATATATTGTAACTGCTTCATTACATCATCGAAAAATAGTTCCCTTTCCACCAATGAGGTGAAGTTTGAGCTATCTATGCTATTTCTTGGTGTGTGTGTGTGTTTTATTTGCAAGGATTAATAATTACAAAAGCTGGATGGGAAATGGTTTTCCCATTTTATGAAAATTTTTGAGATTTCCAAATTTTTCCCATTCTGTGTCAAGATGAAATGGAGACCTTTCAAAGAGAGGTGAAAGTGAGAGAAAGAGAAAAAAAGAGACCCTCTTATACACCTCCACAGAGGCTTGACATGAGTAATTAAATATGGGGGAGGTCTCATTTCTTGGAAGACAAGATTAGGGAGCTAAATAGATCAGCAGGCTGAAAACAGAATGTGTGTGTGCTATCTAAGATAGGTAAATGGGTAGTGAACTAAGAGACAGAATGTCTGAACTAGCTAAGATAAAGGGAGGGAACGCCCAGGGAACCATTTACAAAGAACAAAATAACAATGGACAAGATAAATTGGGACTGTAAAGATGAGGTAAAGAGGAGGTCAAACCTGGACAGAGCATGATGTATGAGGATTGGTTCCTACAATAATAACCAAGCCGATCCCAAAATGTATAGTACAATGTATAGTAAATGCAATGAGATGTGTAAATGTATATAAAGAGAGGATTTCTGTGTAATTTCCTATCTGTGATGTACCTGATCAAATCAGCATAGGGTTGCTGTATGTCAAGTACAAATACCTGAATGACAAAGTCTGGAGTTGAAATGAGCTCTTGGGAAGCTGAGTGGGAAACGGTCTTGGAGGGAATCCCGACAGAGGTCAGGGTACTCAGTTGGAATGTGGGAAACCCAGGTTCAAGTCCTTGCCTTGCTTAATTCAGACACTGCCTTGAACTTGTGTCTCCCACACCCCATATGAGTGCCCTAAAAAGCAAGCTAGTTTCTCTCAAGGTCTCCTGTTAGAATTGTTCCACTTCTGCATTCCAAGTGAATTTCATAACCACTGAAATAGAGAGTCAGTCTCTATCTTTCTCTCCGGCCGAATGAATATTTAATTACTTATACAGAGGGGAACTGCTCCAACGAGAGTTAGGCTTGGTCTACACTAGCAACTTATGTCCATATAACTACGTAGCTTGGGGTGTGGAAAACCCACACCCCTGAGTGACACAGTTATACTGATCTAACTCCTGTGCAGACAGCGCTATATTGACCAGAGGGCTTCTTCTGTTGATGTAGCTACTGCCTCTCAGGGAAATGGATTAACCACGCTGATGGGAGAAGCCCTCCCGCCTGTGTATGTAGGAACTTCACTGAAGCACTACAGACAGCTGTGCCCTGGCAGCCTTTGAAGTGTAAACAAGTCCTGACTCTATACCTTAGTGGCTAAGTCAGTCATCTGGGTTGTGGGGGACCCATGTTGAGGTCCCTCCTCTGAATCAGGGACTTGAACATGGGTCTCCCATGCTCCACATGAGTGCCTGGCTGCTTCGGCGGGCAGGGAGAGGCTCTTGCTGACCAGAAATTCCATCTTGGAGCTGAGAAATCTTTCCTGTTGAAAATGTTTATAGAAGCTTGCACGCTACAGTGAAAATATTGGGTTTTGACAACTCTGCAATTCCCAACAAAAGCCTTTCATTACAAATTTCCCAACTAGCTCTAATAATTATTTGTCGGAGTGGAAGGTGAGTTTTGCAGCATGCTCTGAAGATGAACAGGCTTTCTGGTTAAATCTTATCTCCTCTGGTGTTCAGGTACCCTTGACTATGAGTGCTTTATCTCCATCGCTTCAGCTAAGGAGGAGGATACAGAATTTCTTCTTGGTAACTTGTCTGTGCTGTTCTTAATTAACCGGCATGATAACAGTTGTGCTGCATGAGGAAATTTCTCTCCCCAGGGACTGCATTGCCCTCAGTGATTCCAGACCTCGCTGACATGCAGCAATTTGATTTCAGTTTCCAATGGTAACTAGCCTGGTGCAATTATGTAAAGTAGGAAGGCTAAACCTTCAGTTTAACTGATCCCTTTATTGGCCTGAGGTAGATCAACTGAGTTTAATGTTGCTCAAATGAGACTTCCTTACTGAGGTCCTGTTAAAAAATTCAGTGGTACTGTAGCAAGATTTCTGGTACACGTAGCGAGACGGACACGGACGTGAGGAAGACAGCAGTTTATTATTGCCGGCAACAGGCCCAGCGGAATAATTTCCAAAGGCTGAGCCCCGAATATACTGGGGCTCCACCTTATATACATTTAGAAGTACATGAATATTCATACATGATAATACTACTACATTCTACATAACATGATTGGCTTACACTATCTTTTACTTCTGATAAGAGAAGTTCCATACCTAATGAGTGTATGAGGGGATGCGCAGTACGGTTTTCTTTGTCTGGGGTTTTAGGCCCTTAGGTAACTTCTTAGGAATGTATAGGAGTATGCGCAATGGGGTTGTTTTTGTCCAAGGCTGTGGGCCTCCCTTAGCTTATCTTAGCCCTCAGGATGGACGCTGGCCCCTTGCTCCTCGTGACACGGACTGATAATGGTATCTTACATTACTTAGAACAGGTTTTTCTTTCTTGGAACGAGTTTTGGCAGGTTTATCGGTCAGGTAGTGTTGAAGTGGAAAACAACTCGTGTGTTGGCTTGAGTGGAAAAATCCATGGGCTTTTGCTTGCCTCAGTACTGTGTAAGAACTGGGGCATACCCCAGTGTCCTTGACTAAAATTAACATTGTGAGCTGACTTGGTATTTCTAATATCCTTACGCTCTTTGTTTACATGGAATAAATAGTTGGTGGTTTGTTTTTTTTAAGCATACAGTGCCTTGTCCTCCAGACTTTGCCTATTCCCCTTAGCTTCAATGCAGTTACACCTGAGTAAGGGATAGATCACTTCCCTACTTACTGATGATCTCCCCCATTCTGTAAAGTTGCAGAAGGGATGAGTAGTGACTTCTTCAGTGCAAGATAAAGCACAAGTGCAAATGTACTAAAGTGGGCTGGAAGATCTGGCCTAAATCCATCAGAGAGAGAAATAAATCTGCTAATTGATATATGATATAAAGGGGATGAAAGCTTCCAAGAGCTTTGCCACTGCATCATTGCTGCTGAAAGATTTATGCTGGTGAGGGGAGGGCAGAGGAGCCCTGTCAGCAGAGAATGGTTTTTAGACTGTTTCCACAGATCCCCCGTTTCTTTGCTGTTGGGAAGTTTCTCTTTTTGCCCATCACCAGATGTCCTGAAAACTTTGCCTAGTTAGCCTCCCAGAGCCTTCAGCCCCATCTATGTCCCATGGAGGGGCCCTATGTGATTAACATTCAACAGGTAATTAACAGTTAAGAAAGGGCTTAATTAACTCCCAGTATCCAGCTAAAGGCCCCCACCTTCAATAACTTCAATAGAGCTTTGCTTCTTTATGCCAGCTGAGAATTGGGGGCTGTAACAATACAAGCCCAGGTAAGTCTTTACCCTGCAACAGCACAGCTTATTCTAGTCCTGTCATTATACTGCTTGTTGAGAATGAGGGTCACAAGATTATGCACAGAAATAAAACAGTGTCTGTTTCATAGCAACAGCTTATTCCAGTAAGCATCTTTTTCTAAAAAGCCTTCTTTGTCTGACTGTGTATAAGAAGAAATGCAATAACTGTGTTGTTTCTAGCACAGAAAAATATATTTTATATGTAGCCAACCATTTAGGCTATTTAGGAGCAATCCGATGAGAGCAAACATTTTAAAGGGTGACAATTAATTTATGCTAACCACACTGCCCATCTGAAAAATGCTATTTAGTGCACTTAATGTCAATATTGTATCTGCTTGAAATGTTTAGCATTTTCTTCGCCTAACAATGCCGGGTTTTTTTAGAATACCAGCAAGCCAGCTCCAGGAAGAGGGCAGAGGGCATTTGACGCACTCAGCTGCAGCTTGTGTTTTGTTTCCCCCCCAGTGTGACTTATTCCATAACCATTGTCATGGAAAATTATGATGATGTCTTTGGTGCTTCTTTACCTAGTTTTGGGTTGCTGTTTTTTTTTTTTTAACCATGTAAAGTGTCTCTAAACTACATAAGCAGGGAGAAGAATCTTTGAAATTTTAAAACGTCTCTTACATAGCAAACAGATGATGATGTGATTTGTAACACTTTCCTTTGTTGGAAAAGGACATCTGTATTCAATACTAAGAATATATAATTAACTACAGTATCTCAACTGCACTTGCAATAGGTGTGTTCATTTAATTAAATCTTTTCTGTGTTCTTGAAATATTAACACTCATTTATTTTACTTTTTAAAATTAAGTAACAGAGATATTAATGTGCAGATACTTTTAGAAAAGTGATTGCCTAAATGTCTGTGTGCACTTTCAAGCAGCTGTAATTCTGAGTACAAAGGGCCAGTTTTTTAAAGCTATTTACATGCCTAAAGATGCAGACTGGCATCTAGTGGGACCGGCATCTAGTGGGATTTTCAAAAGTTAAGTTCTTTTTTAAAACCCGCTAAGTGTCTTTCTGCGTCATTGGGGACCTAAAAACCTTTAAAATGTGGTCTCAAATAATTAGTGCTTGGCCTCAAAATTATGTCCAAATGGATGAAAATCAGAATGCATGTTTAAAAAATCCAGTGTCACTTTGAAATGACCAGTGTCTATTTTATTGTAATGACCCAGTTGAATTTTAGTTTGGCAGGAGTCCATATCACCTGATGAAGAGTGACAGCTAAGGAGTAAAGGTTTAAAATCTGGAATGTTTCCATACAGATTTCTCTTGTGAAGGTGCTAGTTTAATGTTCCTGTCTCTTTGCCAACTACATTAAATAGATATTTATGCTAGTATGTTGTGACAGACTTTTTTGCCAGCTGGGGTGTCAGGGGGACTCTGGGCTCACCCAGATGAAGGTCAACTATAGCATCTCTTTTTTTTGCTGTGTGGAAGTGCAGGCAGGAAAGGGCTAAGAGGCAAGAGACCCTAGAGCCCATCAGGTATTTGGAGTCAGCTGCCATACAAATGCCAGAAGAAGAGTGAGTAAGGTTGAGAAGGTGGGTTTGAACTTAGGGGGAGAATGATGCATGATGTTTTACAGCACATTGCTGCATTAATAAGACTGTGTCTGTGAACTCCTTTTAATACCTAGAAGGCAAAACATTATTTTTGGTCTCCTGTTTTCAACCCAGATGGGAAAGATGCATTTGGACGGCCTTTGTTTAGAGAAGGGAGAGGGCTCGTGGGCTGGGCTGGAGCCTACCCTGTGATGCAAGTCAACATGGGAGCACACTGGGCCTTAATGGGGATAATCCTTTGTTTTTGTTGGGCCCTGATGTTGGGCAAAAAGCATGGCTGATACCCAGTTATTAAGCTTAAGCAGTTTTAAAACTTTATTGAGAAAAATTTTAGCACAATATGTTTTGCGTAGCTTGCTTAACTCCCGTCAGCTGCCGCCGAATCTCCGAGGTAAGTGTAGACAGAGCCCTGGATTAGTTCTTGTCTCTGTGTAGCTGGTTGGCTGCACAAATTGTTGATCAAAACCACTGACTAGTAGTGGTCATAGTACAATATGTAATAATTCCAGACTGAAGAAGTCATGGAGTAATTCCAGAGATTGCTTTGCTATCCGGTGTTTAGCCAGGTTATAACATGTTTTAAGGCAAATCTAATTCTGAGGCTAAGTGCTAATTATCTCTCTCTGTGTACTTACTGTTACTTGTGTGTCTAACAGCCTGATATCTGGGTGCAAACAAACAGACGTTGAGACATCTAAATGTCCTTGATTTTTTCCTTAAAAGTTTTTTGATAGGGAGGAAAAAAACTGTTCATCTGAAGATTGAGTTGAAAATTTGGCCCTAAATCTGCCTGAGAGTCTCTCTTTAAATAGAACTTCCCTGAACTGTTTACCACAATCATTAGTTCAAGTGAAATCAGCCCTTAAGATTCTGGTCCTCTTACTAATAAGTCCTGTCAGCCCTCTGGCTGTTCCCTTATATTGTGAGCCTGAATTGTCTGTCTGTCCCATTCAGCTGATAATAAAGAATGAGCACTTACAATTAAATAAACAACCAGAGCAAACCCTAACAACCTGTCCCCAAAAACTCTGTAGACAGTGTCTGATGAATCACCAGAGCATTTTCAGAATACTCTTATTACTGCATCATGATCTCATTCTGAATAGGGGTTTTTGTGTGCATGTGTACAGTATGTGAGGTGAACCTGAGGCCAGAGACTGCTGGATGACTGATCTCAGAAGTGTGGTGGGGAGGAGGAGATGGGGAAATGTAGACTGAGACCCCAAAAAGCATTTTAATTGCATCATTTGCTCATTTGCATGTCAGTCTTCAGAGTACTATTCCAGGTCAGTCTGCTTCCTAGCAATCAGTCTTGTTTCTGTAGCTGCGCAGGCACACTTAGCCGCTCCAAAATTTACAGAGTTCTCTTCTGCATTGCTTTGCAAGCTAGAATTGTGAGAAGTTTCCCCTGCTTATAGCTTCAGTGTCGTCGGTGTAGTTACAGTTCTATTATCCCACAAACATTCAAGAGACGGAAAGGATGGAGGAAAGAGGGTGAAAGGGTTCCTTTTATGGATTTGACTGGTGGTTTTAACGTGTTAGAAAATAAAGTTCTCCTTAGAATTTTATTGTGGAGTTAACTAGCAGTGAAACTAGCAAGGGCCATTGCCAATAGGCAATATTCTAAATAGGAACTTGAAAATATCCCCAAGATCTTTACATACAATTTTGTTCTACCTTTAGTTAAACATCAGCCCCTGCTAGACAGCCATTTATGCTTACCCCCTTGTGGACAAGGAAAGTGAGGTAAGGTTATATTATTAGACCAACTTCTGTTGAGGTTTGTTAACGGCCCACTTCACCTTGAATAGTCCCTTGAAATGTGTGCTAACTACTTATGCTAAACAATCTGTTGCACATTGTATTTAGTTGCAGATTACATTTCACAGACCTGAAGAGGAGCTCTGTGTAAACTCAGAACGTCTCTCTCACCAACAGAAGTTGGTCCAATAAAAGATATTACCTCACTCATCTTCTGTCTCTAATATCTTGGAACCAACATGGCTATACAACATTGCATACCCCCGAAGGTGGTCACTTAAAAACTCCTGCTGGTGAGAGAGACAAACTTCCAAGCTACACAGAGCTCTTCTTGATACTCAGGGCTTGTCTACACATAAATCACTACAGTGGTGCTGCTGCTGTGCCACTGTAACACTTCAGGAAGATGCTACCTACGCTGATGGGAGGGGGGGTTCTCCTGCCGGCGTAGGTAATCTATCTCCCCAAGAGGCGGTAGCTAGGTCGATAGAATTTTTCCATGACCTAGCACTGTCCACAGAGGTGGCTAGGTCGGTTTAACTGTATGGTGGATTTTTTCACACCCCTGGGTGAGATAGTTATACTGACCTAATACCCTCTGAGGCCGGATCTACTCTAGGTAATGTCTACACTGCCATTAAAAACCCACAGCTCACAGGGCTTGGGCTAATGGGCTGTTTAATTGCATTTCAGACGCTGGGGTCCAGTCTACAACCCAGACTCCAGGACTCTCCCACCTTGCAGGATCCTACACCCCGGGCTGCAGCCTGAGCCCAAATGTCTTCACTGTAATTAAACAGTCTCTTAGGCTGAGCCCTGCAAGCCCGAGTCACCTGGCACAGGCCAGCCGCAGGTCTTTTATGGCTGTGTAGACATACCCAGAGTGTCATAGCTGGAACAAATTGCTTGTCATGGTAGTTAACATATGTTGCAAGAGACCATTCAAAGAGAAGTGGCCAGTTAACACATCTGCAATCATAGGATAAAAAGGGGGATTTTAGAGTTGCAGATTGTTGTAAGAGACCATACATCTAATGTTTTTAATAAGACCATGATTTTTAGAGTCTTGCAAAGTTTTTGAATTTAAGCTCTCAGGTTTGTCTTTTGAAAGAGTTGTGCAGGTTTCCTCTGAGGATGAGGACAGGGAGGTCAGTACGGAGTGACTGTTTTGGAATAGTGTTTGCCCATGACTAATATGGTGTTTTTGTCTTTGATCAATTTTCTGTGTCAGTTAATTCAAAAGCATAGTGATTGTCTGGTTTCACCCACATAGTTGTAGTTGGGGCATTTAGTGCACTGAATGAAGTACAGAACATGTTGTGATATAAAATCTTTTGCTTTTAGGTCAATTTAAGAACACTAGCAAGAAAGAAAAAACAAAGTAGGTCCTACTTAATATACACTTTATAGTAGAAAATGAGAATCTAAGACACAAGGCCAAGTATAATGGGCTAGGGCCAGAGGCAGCAGTTAAACCCTGTTATTATGAAGCAAAGTTAGCAGAAATCAACAATCACAAGAACAGAGCTGGTATTGCAGAAATACACATTCCTAAAGAAATGTTAGGCACAGAACATGCAAACATCCTGATACCAGGAATGGAACAAGCTTATTTTTTAGAGATAACAAGGGCACTCTGCCCTTTCCAAGGTTAAAATACCAATATGATAGCGATGTTTTAATTGAACCATTCTGTACAAAGTAAAGGGTGGTATTTTTGACCATATGTGTTTCAGTAACAAAGGCACTAGGCCAGGTTTATTGCTGACGAAGCACAGTAAAAAGCGCCCCATACGTGGTACAAGTAAACTTAATACATGTATGCCCGTGACAATGGACTGGCTCAGTAAATAGTGGGACTTTCCATTTCTCACTTGGTCAAAGAGACACTCCCTTTAAGACCCTCTTTTATACACTAATACAAACAAGTTTCATGTTGCCTCTCTGATGTGTGTTGTTGCCACCCTCTGACATGGCAAAACACCACCCTTTACTTTGTACAGAGTGGTTCAATTAAAACATCACTATTACATTGTTATTTTAACCTTGGAGGGAGCAGTATGTCCTTCTTATCTTTGAGGAATGAGCTTGTACCATTCCTGGTATCAGAAAATTTGCGTGTTCTGAGCCTAACATTTCTTCAGGAATGTGCAATTCTGCAATGCCAGCTCTGTTCTTGTGATTTCTGATAATTGCTAGCTTTGCTTCATAGTAACAGGGCTTAACTGCTGCTTTGGCTCATGCCTCAGGCCGTGGCCCATTATACTAGGCCGTGTCTTAGTTCTCACTTTCTACACACTTCTGTCTTTATCCCTGACTTGGTAAGTGAAATAAACTGTAGTTGTAGGTAAAATAACATATGTGCAGATAAATAAACTTCTGCTGGAATACTTTTATACACTTAATCTTTGTCTCCCAGTCTTCTTTTTGCTCTTCTTTGATAAAGCTCATGTCCGGTGTCTTTGAGGCAATGCCAAATAATCCAATTCAAGCTAGGGGTTTTGGTTTTCATTCTATCCAATTTATTTAGTGTCGTCTTTGGCAATGGACCTTTGCTGATTTACACCAGCTGAGGATCTGGTCAATTTGCCTTCCCTGTAATTTACTTATTTGCAAAAATTAAATTCCATTTCATGAAGTGTTGCAACTTATTTCAGAGAACATCCACAGATAAGGTCTACTGAACATTTAATATACTCTTTAAAAACATTATGGCTGTGCAAATATTACTGAACATGGAAGTTGCCTCCTAAATGGGAGGGGTAGTGACTGCTATTAAATTTGTGGCCTCTTGAGTTGGCAATAGCGATGTATGCTTTTTGTAAATAGCTTCCTCGGTGCAGCTCTTTATGGCGCATAGCAACAGCTCTTACTGATCCTATAAAACCTCAGAACAATGCTACATTTTCCAGAGGGCTATACTGCAGGCACCTTATTCATTAAACGGTTATTTACTAGAGCTGGTCAAAAATTGTCTGATGAAAGAGTTTTCCATTGGAAAATGCTGATGGAAAAAGGAATGTATGGATTTTTTCAAGGGAAATTATGACAATGTTTCATTTAGCCGTTATCATTTTGACTTTTATAGGATTATAAATTATAATATAAAATGATAAACTTGAAACAAAACATTTTGACCTTGTCTAAAGAAAATGTTTCAATAAGGTTAAAACAAAATATTTTGAAGATGTGCTGCTTTGCAAAACGTTCTGAGATTTTGATGTTTTGTCCCAGTTCACGACAAAACTTTGAAATTTCAGAATATCCCGGGGGATCGAAATTGTGTCATTTCCATCAGTTGTACTATTGACATACACAGATCTTGCATAGATCACTCCTGTATCACTTCCCACTTTGCCCCAGCAGTGAATAGAGTAATCTCTGCAGTGCTTTTTGACTTCTACTGAAATGAGAACACATGGAATAAAATGAGAAATTTCAGACTAGAGACTTGATTTTTTTTTAAAAAAAATTAAAATTGAAGATTGAACACAAGGTGGCATCCATCACAAAGAAGGTTCTTGCTTGCCACTTTCCACCCATGATTCATTGCATATTTGCTATAGTTTGTGGACACTGAGAGACCAGTAAGAGACGCTTCTAGATAACAGCCTCTGAATAAACATTACAAGGGCACACCTGGGTTGTCTCCCCAGTTTAGCACCATTGTTACCAGATTTGCCCGTCACTTTGAGGTATGCTTATTTATTAGGGTTACCTGCCTGGAAG
The DNA here is from genome assembly GCA_007922155.1 of Mesoclemmys tuberculata. Lineage (NCBI taxonomy): Eukaryota > Metazoa > Chordata > Testudines > Chelidae > Mesoclemmys > Mesoclemmys tuberculata. Next base: position 95,844,038 of record ML675616.1, on the reverse strand, counting down.
AGGGGGTGTGATTCAATTAATGTGCTGCTTGTGTTACTGGTGTGTTCATATGGTTACAAGTCCCCTCCCAGTGGAGCTATCCTGCAGGATCTAAGGTTTTCAGATTCAGATAAACCCCCCCCCAGATACACACAACCATTCCAGATTAACCGAGTGCGTCTGAGCAGACCGGGCTATCAGCACTCTCAGCTGACTCCTTACACGTCCCTGAACTCAGCAGGCTGGGTGACACAGCACTGTCAGCTGTCACCCTCATGTGCCCCTTGCACCGCACCAGAATGGAGCACACTTATGAGCAGGCTGGGCCAAACAGCACTTTTCAGCTGTTCCCCTTATGTGCCCCCTGGACTCAATCAGGCTGGGTCAAACAGCACTTTCAGCTGTCACCCTTATGCGCCTCTGGACTCCATAGGCTAGGCAGAGCAGCAGTTCTCAGCTACCCCCTTTATATGCCTCTTTGCAACCCAATTGTTCTAGCAGTAACCCCCTTGATAAGCAAACCCCATAGGATTTTGGGCATTCCAGGGATTTTTGGCTTAGGTAAAAGAAGCATTGCTGCAGCGCAAGGTAGGGAAGCCAAGAACACAAAGGAGTAAATGCATTTAGAGAGAGAGGGAAACTGGCAACCAGCTTGATTACAATAGTTAGTTTATTGCCAGGTGTATAAAACTTATGATACTAATAGAGATGCCATACAAGGGGAGAAAAACAATCTAACACTTACAATACAACAAAATTACAGTAGGGATATGGAGAAGGCTAGCCCAGGTTTGATTACAAAAGTAGAAAGTTATACCTGGATTAGAGAGAGGGAGAGAGAGAGAGAGAATTGGGAAAGATGGGGGGGGGGGGAAATCTCAGCACTCCTTGCAGCTCAGACGTTCCCAGGAGACAGGCTGTTCAGCTTAGGGCCAGGAACACTTGAGGGAGAGGCAAAACCCACAACAGGATCAGACAGGAAATGGGGAAGCTGGCAGCATTTGGGTCCAGGCATCAGAAGAAGAGAGCAAGAGAGAGATTTGAACTTGGGTAGGGGTATTTTGTAGAACCAGGTTTGTTTGTGGGTAAACAAAGTCTCACTGAAGTACCCCAGGGTGGTTTTCTCTATGCTGGACAATAGGAGCTGATCACGCCCAGCTATGGTCAGTGTTCCTTGGGGGAGCTCACAACGCAACCAGGCAGATTCAGTGTTTTGCATATCAATACTCAAATGGTCTGATAACTGCGGAGCTGGATGGGTGTAGGTGTGAGTTCATTTACATCAGGAGCAGAGATCTCCCATAATGCAGTGCGTCCCTGCCTTGCCAATCCCAGAGTTCAGTGCGGTTCCTGCTTTGGAGCTTGGTTCTCTGTTCTTCATGCGAATTCTTGTTCCATCTTCAGTGTAAATGAGGCTTCAGTTCTCCATTCAATGTGCAAATGAGATGCCTCTTTTTACGTCTTCTATGTAGATGAGGCATGGGGAGTTGTCTCAATCCTATCACCCTTGTTGGGAGGGTTTTAGGTGTGTCTCCCACAGCCTTTTCATAGCTTTTGTTTCTGGTTCAAGCAGAGGCTGGGGCGATTCAGGTGAGCCAGAGAGAGAGTAGGGGTTTTTCACCCTGGTTTCCCAAGAACACAGAGCTGCCAGGTAACACAATAGTCCGATTAGTACATTTTATTAAAGACGAGTCTTTTTAGTTAATGATGCTTAGCCTCACATGGTATAGTCATCACATTTATGTAGTAATTCTGGTTCACAGTGTTAGTGATTTAATTTTACACCAAGCCCTCACCTGGTCCTCAGTAAGACCCATTGCAGCCAGCCAGCTTTGGATAAAATTGGTTTTATAGACTCATAGGTCAGAAGGGACCAATATGATCATCTAGTCTGACCTCCTGCACAAGGCAGGCCATAAAACCCTACCCATACACATTTATAACAATCCCGAACCCATGACTGAGTTATTGAAATCCTCAAAAATGAGATTTGAAGACCTCAAGCTGCACTGTAAGATGTTTTGGGACAAATTTTTAAAATGGTGTCTAGTTCTATGCTTGTGACTAATTGTGGCTGCAAAATTGTCTGAGCAATAGTAAAATATCTACTTGATTTCTGAGTGTAGTCAGGCAAAAATCAGGGGTTCTATCATTTGTGCTGATGGCTAATTATGGGCAAAATAAATGTGATTTATTCCCTTCATAAATCCTCGTGTTTAACACTACTATGCAAAATTTATTCATGTCTGCCTAGAGGGCAGTGAGAAATGGCTTATTAGATCAAAGGCTTGGGATAAATTAATAAAGAAGCTATCCTCAATATATTTTATTTGTTGATACCTGTAAGAATATTATTATCGTGAGCAGCAGCGGAAGTGAAGGAAGGAATTGACCAAACTCTGGTGAAACAGAGTGAGCAGACTGTGCTGCTTTATTCTGGAAAACAAATCCTCTAAAAGTTTACCAAGTTGTTCAAAATCAATTTGGATACAAAGCAGATCAGCAATTGCTAAGTTGCATGTAAAACATCAGTGCAGTAAGACCTTTGCATATTGCTAAGTGTATGAATTTAGCATAGATAGTAGAGACTGAGAATCGTCTCATCTGTACAACTTTCTGTCAGCACTTTTTCTTGTATTCAGTCATATGGGGATAATTTTAATTCATTGCTAATGCCGGTGGGAGCTCAGTTTCCAAAGTTATAGACTTATGTTAACTTTCTGCTCTGTGTGTATGTGTGTGGTTTTCAAAATTGCCTTGTGTTTTCTGCTTAAATTCATTTTGAATTTAGGAATAGCAAATAGGGATAGGGAAGCAAATAGAACTGAAATTCTTCATGACTGTTACACCTTTTTGGCTTCATGGTATGAGTGCTGGAGAAAGAGAGGGTGAGGGTGATACACAATCCTGTCCCAGGCTGTGGCTGTTTATCGCTACTTTTAAAGATGGTGACTTCTCTCCCACTAGCTCCACTGTATATTTATCAGCCTGAATTTCCATTGGAAGTATAAGTAAATTCCTCTTATCTCTTAGGACACAATAGAGCATTCTCTGTGCTGACCCATCACTATAGTTTCATGAATGATTGATTCAGGGTAACAAGTCATGAAGGGATATAAGAATACTAGCTGACAGATGAAGGTAGGGGATATTTCATTTCCTCAGTTTCTATCTTCCAGCTTCATGGAAACAATGACCATACTTCAAGGGGCTGGTAATTCGTCTTTGCAAAGGTTCTTCAACTGAAACACCATTTCTAAAGTTCTGTGTCCCTTCCAATGAAGAAAATTGATGTCATCCGTAAAAGTGACTTGGGGATAAGGGAAGCAAATTTTGCCCTTCCTCAAAATCTGAGTAAATGAAAAGTGAATGGGGAAACCTATGCAATTGTTGGGTGCGAATGAATTTGGGAGGAGGTAGTCAGAGGGGCCATATATCCACTCTGCTGCCACTATTACAGTCTCTCAGCTGGAGTACAACTGGCAGCCTACATGCTCCTGATATGGAGGTCTTATTCAGTGAGGCTACAGAGCACCTTTCTGTGGCCTGCACCATTGCACTGTAGTAGGACCAAAGCAATTTTACTACTTCTGGGGAGAATCCAGATGCCAGGCTGGCCTAGTGGCATATTGACCAGGCCATGCATCTAACTGGTCATTGAGACTGAGAGCCTCACAGGATTCAGAAAAAGGATGGCATTTCTTATGGCTATCAAGAACAGCCAGAATTATAATAGTAAAGGATTTAAAAAAAAAAAGTGTGTGTATTTTCTTGATTCAAGGCACAAACCAACTTCTAACTATAATTAGGAAGCAAATTTCCCTATTGGTAAACTATTCCATAACTGCTCACTGCACCTTCTGGTACTGACCACTGTTGGAGACATGATACTGGAATAAATGGCTAAATAGACCATCAGTCCTACCTTGTAATCCTACGTTCTTTTCCAGTGAAATGATGTTCTAAATGCATGGACGGATTTAAAAATCAGAAATCCTCATTCCTTTAGCACTGCTCGTGGGAATTTTTGGTGCTACTAAATGTTCCATGTTTCTCAAGGTGATTATAACCTAACTGCATAAGGACATAGTCCTAGTACAACATACCATGGAATTTGTTTTGAATTGTCTCACTCACTCCTTAGCCATCTGCATTCAATAGGATGGTTTAATTTTGGGATTATTTGTGAAAGGCATGTCTTAAAGGGAATCGTGGAGGCTTGATTGACTCTATATCATGTGTGCACAGACTGACCTTCCTGGAGAAACTTCCTGGTCAACTCTTTTAAGTCAATATAAGGCAGGGTTAATTGAATTATCGTGCATTGTCAAGGAATTGTTTTAAGCTAAATGCTATAAACCAGGTTTAGATGTCATTGAGAGTTCACTCTGTTTTAGACCAGTTCAATAATATCACTTTAACCCATTAATTTAACCGGGTGTGCACTTGCGTACAGACAGGGCCACACTCTCTCCTAGATGAGCACATCCTCTGTGGCAAAGAGCTCCAGGGAACACTCAAACTCTTCCTGTTCCTAATCACGTTTAAAAGATGCAGGTGTTTCCTTAATCTAAAGTGGAACAGTCTTCCTCCAGAGTAGCATAGTAGAAATCCCTAATTTTTCAGCTGAATTGAGGGCCGGATCTTGCAAATCCTTACTTACAATTGACTTCGGTGAGCCTCTCACATGAGTAAGAGTTTGCTGGATGTGCTGTCATTATTGAGGAGATGTGCTTGGACAACAGCCTAGGAGAAATAAGTCCATTATGTGTCCAGTCATGTCATGGACAGTTCTTTTTCTCTCACTGCCGTCCCAGGTTCCTTCAAAACTGGCGTGGTAGGCCCACTTCTGTGGGTAATTTGGTCATGTGATTTCCATGACTCCTCAGTCTTTGACACCTCAGTCTTTGCCACCTCAACCCCACCCCCGAACTGCTCTGCCGGCTTTAGGATGTTCTCTCAGGACTGGCTAGAAAACAAGAATTCTGTTTTGTGGAAATCTTAGGCATCAGGATTTGTTTTTGTTTTGCATCTAGATGAAACTGAAGCCTCTCAAAATTGAGACTTCAGCCTGGTTCTCCAAAATCCCAGGTGACTGCCCTAACTGCTGTGCTGGAGAGTCAGTTTCTCTCTGTTTTTCTCAATCTGTCCTGTGGAGCTGTTCCATTTTTAATAAATAATTAAATATTAATCAGGCCAGAGACAGAGAGTTGGAGGTCTCATCTACACTTAAAATTTCAGTTGACATAGGAATGGCACCCACATATGTGAAAAAGGCACACCTCTGACGGCTGTAGCTATGCTGACCTGGTGCAGAGAGCAAGGTTGATGGAAAAATGCTTCAGTTGACCTAACTACCATCAGTTGAAGAGGTGGCATTCCTGCAGTGATGGAAAAACCTTGTCTGGCACTGTAGAATGCATTTACTCGGAGAATATGGCTGCATTGTTACGGAGTCGAAGTGATGCTGCTATGCTCCCATTAGCATAGATACAGCTACACTGCTCTGAATCAGACAAAGCAGAATTTCACATTTGCAAAGCTGGGAATTTTACATAGATAGATGGTATGATCTTCAGCATCACGACTCATTAATTCAGAAAATCCAATTCGTATTAAAATTTTCAAATATTTCACAATATTTTGTGAAGGTATTTTGACTTCTTGAACTTCCAGATTATTGGTGGAATATTTTTTTTAATACCACATTGCCATACTTTAAAATCTTCTTTTTCACTATTCCTGTAACTTGAGATGTTAGACTAGAAAAAAGATGTGGGGAAGGAGTTCCTGTTTTGCAACATCTGTTGCACGAATATCCTGAATTTCAGTGTTACAGTTCCATGTTTAGTTTTGTGCTGTATTTACTGCCCATGTACATTTAGTGATTTGTTCTTTTTTATGTGTTACGGCCAAGAATTTAAAATGTGATGAGTGATTTTGGGCATCTCAGTTTTCAACTGCTCTATCCAGCTGGATATACTCTAAAGATGCCTGGCTTTCAGAAAAAGGATGCTCTGCACTTCATGAAAATCAGGCCTCCTTTAAAGGAGGAAACCCTCCTTCCGCCAAAAAATGAGGCATCCAAGATCTCTATTTGTTTTTGAAAATCTTGGCTTTTATATACGGTTGGAAGGCTTAGCGTTTTATCAGTAAATGTCAGTAAACATCAATTTCACTCTATGCACACAGACTGAAAAAAATATTTTCTTTGATGATAATTTCAATTTACAGATTGGCAAAGTAAGAAAAATGCTGCTTGAGAATTTATTAGTTTTATTTAATTATATTTACTTTGTATATTTTGACATCTGGTGTTGACGATTTGTGTTTTTAATGGTTATAAATCAAGGGTAATCAATAGATGGAATTGCGGGCCAAATACAGACTGCCAGATGCTTTTGAAGGGATCCTAAAATCTTTTTATTTAGTTATCATTATTGGTGGCATTATTTTCCCTAGAGTCTGGACCTTGACTATGCTTTCACCAAGAAATTTGGACCTTGACAAAAAATAAACTACCCCTGTTATAAAGTTTAAACTTTTGAATCAACATCTACAGTCATTAAATAATTATTGCTTGAGCCCTCTTATTCTCTGATTTCCATCCCCCCGCCCAGTAATTTCCTACAATTCTGAAAATTTAAATAAATAAACATTGAAAAAGATTCTTAAAAATAACATTGGTATTATCTGTCAAAATTATTAAAAAAAAAAAATCAAATTCTGCCAAGTCTACTTAGAGGCACATGGAATTAAGTCAGAAATAGTTCTTTGTACTTTACTATATGTAAACAAAGGGTGATGTTTGCAGTAAATCATGTCAAAATATAGGCGGTGCTGTACAACAGTTTAGATATACCAAACAAGTTTGCTTGAGAGTTGCCACCTATGGTTTATTGAAACTTTAGTTAATCAACATCCAGTTGAGATCTTAAATGAATTAAGAGAGACTCACAGGACTTAGGATATGTTGAATATGAACTACTAAGCACTGTGTAAAACAGTGAATTTGTGCCTTACAGAAAGATTCCTGTGAAACTTTGAGCAGCCAGATTTTGAATGGTGACAAATGTTCCTAAATCTGTGCTAGTGTTCATGTTTTAAAATAAAATCGTTTTATGTTGCGTGTCTCTGATTTCAATGTGAAAAATGAGGGCACTTTCCTGAGTTCAGAGCACATGGTTTTAATGGGGTCAGGGACGTGTGCATGAGACTGCTTTTGCCAGCTCCCTGCTTCTTTTTCTCCTTGCCCTTGCTTTAATCTTCTTCCTCCTTTCATCTTCTTTGCCTAGCCTTCACTCCCCTTCCCTTTCTCTATCTGCTATAGATATTCTTCCACACCAGTCTTGTCCTGCATATCTCTCTCTGTAGTTTTGTTCCCCTGTCTTCATCTTCAATGTCCTGCCACAATTCAGTACTCTCCTGTGGTGCAGGAGAGGCCATCATGACTCCCACTCTGCGTCAGTAGCTGTCTGCATATGGTGGCATCTCAACTGAATTGTCTGTAGGTTCGCAGTTTGGAGCAATGCCCAGTGTTTTATCTGCATGGATTTGATTCTGTGTAGGTGACAGCTAGCCAGAAAGGTGTGCTTCCTTGGGAGGGGTCATGGAGGGCGAAGTGGCAATATTGTTGTATACCAGGCATGGGGGTAGTCTCTGAAGTTCACATATGCTCTTTCATCTTGCTGTCTGTTTCACCAGCTTATCTGGCTGGTAGCTGGAGTTTACAAAATCAGGACAAAACACCCTAAAAATTGAGACCTTGAGCTCCTTATTTATTTATAAAAACTGTGAGTGTGTTGTTCACTCATGTAACGCAAGGGGCTATGAGCACGGTGGACAAGAGTCTGCGAAGGTTTTGGGGGAGAATGGATCAGGAGTTTAACTCTTTTTGGAGGGTGGGAGAGGGATGGAGAGGCAGCATGCAGTAGGGAAGATTCAGTAGCAAATGTTTTACAGGCCTAGCAAAAATTGCTAAGATCTACCCTGCTAGCATCCTAGTTAGATTAGGCACTTACAGGTATAGAGCCAATTCATCTGCTGGTATAAATCTGTTTAGCTCCACTGAAGTCAGTGGGAGCTGCTGAATACTCGGCACTTCTGAAAATCAGACAATTTGCTTTGGCACCTAAACAGGATTTAGAAGCTTAATTTTGGGTAACCCTTTTTGGAAATCTCGTCCGTATTCTTAATGTGAAAGCAGCAGAAGAAACCTTTAAAGGCACCATAGCTTAACACTGTTTTAACCTTTTAGCTCCTGGTCTTCTGCTGCCCTGCTTTGCTACCATTGCCCATTTCTTTGGGGAGTGCCTTGTACATTCAGATGCAGAGCGGATCTGTTCAACCTGGAACAGTGTGTGAGCTGCCATTAGAATTGGATACCATTTATTTTCCCCTTACTGTTAGTGTTCTTAATGCTAGTGAATGCTGCTGAGTACAAAACTAAGAACACTATTTTGTTGCTAAAAAACTTAATTATAACATTGACTATTACCCTGAGTGAACTTGAGCATGACTTACTGCATAAAAAATAAAGATATTCTGCTCCTAGATGATAGCAGAGAAGGACATTAGTGAAATCAATATTGCATTAGAGATGCAGGATCCATTAACAATGTGTCAGTACGACAGCTTATTTTTCACAAGTGCTGACATCATAGTTGTGTATGGACATTTCTGGATCTTCATATAACAACAGTTCTGCTTACCCGGTAACTTAAAACTGTGGCCAGAGTTCTCTCTTAGGGTAACCCTCACTGTATCTCTCCTCCAGTTCCTACTATACCTTTGCCTTTTCCTCCCCCAATAACCTTTGAGGCTACAGGGAGCACTAGAGGCTGCTCTGAGGTTTACAGTTAAAAGCACTGCAATGCTGTGTTGGGTTGCACCCTAGTGGTGACGTGAATGAGTGATCCTGTTAATCCATCATGGATGCAGAACCATGTAAAAAGTCAAGATAGGTTTCAGAGTGTGTTGTGTAAAAGGCCCCAGAGAAAAGTAAGTGTTTGTGTTTGTGTGTGTGTGTGTGTGTGTGTGTGAGGGCGCGTCACTGGTGAGGGGTTGTCATCAACTACTGCGTAACCCTGAGTGCCTTAAATGCTCTGCTGCTGTAGCTTACAGCCTGGACACTGACACCCCACAGAGAAGTATTCACTGAATGTTTGTGAGAAGCAGCTCTGAACCAACAACCCTGATTCCAGCAGCCTACTTCTTATACCCCAACCACACCAGCTCTGATTACACCTGGCAAGATTACCCCAACAACACACAGTCCTGAATTTTCCCCACACCATGTGCTCTGCAATGTCCCACCCTTTTCTGGACCTTTCAGAGGAAAAATTGTTTGTTTGTTTGCACCTCTAAAGAGACAAAATCCACAGTTTAGCATTTTAACTGGGGTTAGCAATCACTTCAATTCAAACACGGCACTGGGTTGGTTTAGGTTGAATGTAAAACAGGTTTGTTAACAAAAGGAGATAGGATTTAATGTGAGTTCAAGTATAAAGGATAGTGTTAGAAATGGTTACAAGCAAATAAAAAGTGAAAAATGCTTTTCAGTGGCTAAGACTTAACACTACAAGCTACAGCCTTTGTTCAAGGTGGTTTCCTTACTAATCTATCTTCCAGCAAGATGGATGACCACCCTCTGATCAGGATCTCCCATGAAGTCCAAAATGTTCGGTTCCGCCTTCTCAACCTCCTTGAGCTCCATCTCTCTCCGGCCCCTAGCCCTGGGACTGACACCCACCCCCTGTCCTGATTGCCCCTGGCCCCTTGATCTGAGGACCAACTCCCCTCCCCTTCGACCCCACTGTGCCCCAGTTGCTCCCGGTACCTCGCTCTGGGGACTCACACTCTTCTGCTTCACTTCTGACTCTGATGATGACTCCAGCACCTGCTTGGAGGCAATGGCCTATCCTCTGAGTGGGAAAAACCTGTTTACCCACCCCTGACTCATCTGATAATACGGTTTAGTTCCACATTTCATTTGTATTTGTGTGGTTCCTTGGGCATTTATCCTGTGTACACCGTGTAAGAATATTAATGATCCATATGTTACTAGTTTTCCAGTGGTACCCTATATGACACATCTGATAGGTTGACAATGAATTGGGGCACACTGAACTGGTTTGGCCAGCTGAAACTCAGTACCAGATAAAAGTGAGTCCCTTGCCCTCTTGCATGGGGATGCTGTTAGGGTTCTGGGGGGTGGGAGGGGCACGAAGGTGTGTGTGTGTATGTGACGGTAGTGGTAGAGGTTTCTATTATGTGTTTTCTGTGGGAGGTTGTTTGGTGCAATGAATACAGCACTGGACTTGAACTCTCAAATCCTGGGTTATACTCTTAGATGTGCCTTTGACTCACTGTTTTGGCCTTGGACAAGCCACACTCCATTTTCTCCCTAAGTAAAATTGGAATGATAATACTTACCTACCTTTTTTAGCACGTTGAGATCTATCCGTGAGAAGTGCTGCTTATTATTATTATTATTATGGTTTGGTTATTTTTCCTGCTCCCTTGTTGAAATTTGCATGTAAATATTTGCATCTCCTGTAGGAAGATTTTCTTTCTTACAACAGATGATGTGGTTTCCTGCTTGCTGTGTTACTACTTCAATGACAATTCTAATAACACTTTCTGTAGGAAAGCATACCTTAAATAAAAATAGCAAAATGTTTTTGAATTCCAAAGGCACAGTTAATTTTACTGTTGTTATCAGATAAACCAGACACCTGTTATCTTTTGTAGATGAACCAAAGTCCCATAATGTTTTATATCTATCATTTTTGTGCTCAGGCTTAATCTTAGTGTGCTGTTGAATGATGCATTATTATGTGTGATCTCTTCCTCCGACCTGCTGACGTTTAGCAAATGTGTCCAGGTGTCCAGGAAAACGAGACAGAGAATACTTGTTTTTACAGATGTTTCTACTCAGGTTCACTGTTGCTAAAGAGAGTTCCCACCAGTGATCAGACCTGTGGGAGAGGTGATGAGGGACTAGGAAACTCTCTGTGGTTTGCATCAAAAAGTTTCCTCTAAAATGGCCTACAGGGGGAAGATTTGTGGAACCGTGGCTGGGGGTGGAGTGCAATTTTCAGACTCTACAGATTTTGGAGAGCTATAGAAAAAGGAATTTTCTTTGTCAGATTGTGCCAAATATTCTGTGGTGCTGCCCACCTTCTTCTACCCTGCTACCACTGCCTTCTCTGCCAATACCCGGCCAGTCCCCACAGTCTGAAAAGACAGATACTAATATTACTAGGTGCAGGGTTAACTTCCATGCACATATCCAATTCAGAGGCATGAATGCCACAAAGGGCAGTTGCTACCAATGCTATTTTCCTTCCTGATCATGTGCAGTTGCTATGGAGGGACTCTTGTAGGCTGCTGGAGAGGTGCGCTGGCCCTGCACCTATATTTCACTACTTTTTGGGCTTTTCCATCCCATTTCACTTTTGCTTCCCTGTGTGACTCTGCCTCTTGGAAGGGAACAAAGGGCCTTTTCTTCAAAAAGGTACTGATTTTACTAGTTGCAGGAAACGGCTTGATCAGGGAGAACTTCTAATTCTCAGTCCCCTTTCCTTCCAAGATATCTATCAAGAAGTGGTCTCCACTTAGTCATTTAATGTTGATGCTTAGGTCTCTCCCGGCTGCTTTGCATGGAGAAGTTAGAACTTGTTGACTTGTTTTGAGTCAGTCTGATGTCATTTCCAATTTTATTGTTATTGGTTTGTCTTTCAGTAGCACCAAAAGAACCTAACCAAGATCAAGACCCCATCATGCTGCATGCAGCATATAGTAAAGACAGAAACTAAGTAGACCAGACAGGCAAAGGATGGGAGGGGAGAAGGAAATGACTCACCCAAAGTCACATAGCGTGTCAGTGGGAATTAATTTTTTTAAATTAGTTTAGCAAGTTTCAATACTATTATTCTTAGAATCTTTTATGTAAATTATGGTTCTATGCCCAGCTTGTCTGCAGATGTTGTGGTTTAGAAGAATTATCTTATATACTTAGCCCAAAGCCATTTTTCATTGTGTTTTAATATGACATGCCTGACTGCAAGTCATTTTTCCTTTCCTGAGCATTAAGCTGCCCTACTCCATCTGTTTATTTGTGAGCAGTCACCTTGCCTAATTTCCTCTACAAATTCCCAGGATGGGCAAATGGGGCAGTTGTCCAGGGCGCAAAGCCATGGGGGTGGAAAAATTACCCAAAAAACAGTATGGGGTGTAAATATGCTTGCTCGCCCCAGGCATTGGAATGCCAAGTTACGGTTCTGCAGACTCAGAGAACCAGTAAATTACAATCTCTTGTCTCTGGTGAGTAGCTGCACTACTGTGTCCAAATCTTTGGACTAGACTTTAGGAAAGAAGTGGTTAAATTGGAGCGAGTCCAGAGGAGAGCAACAAAAACGATAGAAAGTTTAGAAAACCTGACCCATGAGGAAAGGTTAAAAAACAGGGCATATTTAGTCTTAAGAAAAGAAGACTGAGAGAGGATCTTATAACAGTCTTCAAATATGTAAAGGGTTGTTATAAAGAGGAGGGAGATCAATTGTTCTCTATGTTCACTGAAGGTAGGACAAAAAATAATGGGCTTAATCTGCAGCAAGGGAGATTTAAGTTAGATATTAGGAAAAAATTTCTAACAATAAGGCTAGTTAAGCTCTGGAATAGGCTTCCAAGGGAAGCTGTGGAATCCACATCATTGGACGTTTTTAAGAAAAGGTTGGGCAAGCACCTGTCAGGGATGGTCTAGGTTACTTGGTTTTGCTTTATTGGAGGGGGCTGGCCTTGATGACTTCTCAAGGTCCCTTCCAGCCCTACATTTCTATGATTCTGTGTACTCAAGAACACACCCTCACCATTTATGTGTGTTTACTCATCAAAGCTGTGCCACATGGTCTACACTGTTCTGTATGTACTATATACACCGCTGAAAGAAGCGTGCAGTGTAGATGTACCCTAAGACATCATGAGGAAGAGAGATCCATCTGCAGGCTGGACACAGGCTATCAGAGAACTACAGGAAAGTTATTCCATATCTGTTGGTAATTGTTTGCCTCTCTGTGTATGTGCTGTCTCTAATCACTGTTAAATCAGTAAAATCCAACCAAAGCTCACTTATCTGAGATATGTTATGGTTAAACTAACCTGTACTTGAGAGAACCATCTCACTAAACATATAATCACAATTAAAATTTTTTATCAGTCAATTGATTATTGACAAAATACTAATGATCAATAACATATCAATAATGAATACCCCCTCCATATTTCAGATTCTAACTGTTGTAAATAATTGGCTTCCTTTACATTATTGATTTAACAAAACATCACATGGCCAAACTTTTATTAACCAAAAGTTACTAACCAACTGTTTATTAACCAAAGATTAGACATCGAGGATTAAGACGCACAAACAGAAAAGGTGACACTCACTACCAACCTTGGAGGCCCAGTCTGTCACTCACCCTATTACAAGTTACAACAGTTTCATTAGGTTTTTATATGCAAGGTATTTATCTCATTTTAAAATTTGTGGGTAGCTGCATGGCTGGCATTATTCAATTACTAACCAAGGTTAATTTATTAACTACATGGTTTAAACATTGCATTATGTTTCATATTTCCATCAAAATAACTCTTACCTATCTATAATGAACTTTAACACAAGCAAAACTGTGTTTTTTTCATACGCCTACATATGAGTTACATTTCCTCTATCATCTCTATCATGTATACTTCTTGCAGTTTCAGTTAAAACTCAATTTAGCAGAAAGTTTCTTCAAAAATAGATTGTGAAAGTGTGGTATGCTTCTTTTACTTTGAAAACAACCTAACTGCTAGCACCAATAAATTTCCATTGCTTTCTACCTAATGCTACTTGCAAAGCCTTATGGGAATCTTGCTTGACAATTCTTTTAATCTAGCCCTGGGGAATGCTTAGGCTTTAGGCCTTTATATGCCAACACAGTGGTTCCTTGACAGTTAAAACAAGGAAAAATATAGGTTACCAGGGCCTCAAAGAAGGAAAGTGATAGATTACAATTACAATATTAATAATCCGATTTTCATCAGAATCCCAAAATCCGTGGTGGATTTGAATAAACACAGGGAGTCAATCTTCAGATGTCCTGTTTGGATTAAAAAAACTAGTTTTAAATGAATTCTGTGACAGCCTTTCATTAAAGCAAAGACAAAATGACAGGGCTGAGGGTGCCTTTGGATGTCTTTGCCAGTTTGCCACAACAGTGATCTTTAGTAAATGCATAGGGTTGGATGCCCTAAGCAAGCTTGCAGCAGTGAAGAGTATAGGGGTCAATCTCAAACCCAGCCAAATTAACTAGTATTTGGACCAGAAGTAAAATAAACAGCAACAAATGAATTCTGACAGCACTATGGAGGATAAAGTTGATGAAAACTATATGATGGCAGAAGGACATCAGGATGCCCAAGGCAGCAGAGTCCACAGGACTGAAATCTGTCAGACTAGATCTAACAAAATTTGAAGAGATACCATGACAGAATTAGCATGCCAAAGGGAATCATTGCAGTTCCGCAGCATGCAGTTTCACTTGTCTGTAGACCTAAAATTAGACTGAAATTTCATTTCTTTGGTGCCATCACAAGATCACATATGTTCAGTGTATAAGGATCCTGAGGGTGGAGAAGGATGTGGGGCATTCTCAGGGTCATGTAAGTGGATGAAGAGGACCTCTGTCCTAGGGATGTAAAAAATTCATCTGTGCATCCCAGAGATGTGCAGCAGATAAATCCTGTGCCTGACCTCTGAGTTGGTTTTCTATTATAGAATAGTACTGACAAACAGCTCATCTGAGGAAATGCCAGGAGGCTTTCTTCCTGAGAGCCAAGAGTACACCTGGATGCCTGCCCCTGTCATTGGAGAGTCCTCAACAAGGTTCTTTCTCTCTTCAGTTTGACCCTGTATCTCCTTAGTGTTGCCAGCTAGGTAGGCAATGTTAATGTCTTCAGGCAGTGGTTTATCTGAAATATTTCCCTATTTGCTGAGTCAGCTGGGAAATAAAGTAAAATGTAGTTGGCAGATTATCTTCTGCCCTGCTCCTTGATTGCCCAAAGTAAGATTATTAGGCTGAGTGAAGTAAACGACTGAGAGTCGGATCCTAGTTATCAGTAAGGCTGTGGTGCAAAGCAACCTTCAAGTTGCCTGTTTGGTTAGTTGAATGGAGAATCCCCAAGTATGGAGGAATCTCTAGCTGAAGTAGAGCCACCTTCCCCCAGCGCCATAGGATATGCAGTGTGCTGGAAGTGGGAGAGGACATGGTTGGAACAGGCTGCACTTTGATAATTTCATGGGGGAGATCATTGCAAGCCGACGCTGGTCAGAGTGGCTTCAGAGCTCATTTAACTTGTGATGGGGGCTGAACCAGTCTTTCACAGACTTAGGGATTGGGTGAGTGCATAGATGGCTTAGAGCTACCTTCTCCCCATGCCTTCCACTCAGGTGAGACAAACAAATGATGATCTGGTTGGCCCTTTGTCATCAGTAAGTAGGTAGATCTAAAACAGCCACAGAATACCTTTTGCATGGTGTTGCAGTCATTAGTAAGAGGTACTTATTCCTTTGAATAGTGAGCAGCATTGACAGCTGCATGCAGTCCAGAAAAGCCTGAGGCTTCAAGAAATAGCATGTAATAGAGTACTTGATTAAGTCAGGCAATCTGGGTTCCTTCTTTGACCATCTCAGTGTGAACTTTGTCACATCTCTTAACCTCTCCGTGCATCAATATTCACATCTGTTCAACAAGGAGGATATTACTTGCATATGTCACCAAGGTGTAGTGAGACTTAAGTAATACTAGTAATGTTTAAAGTTTGTAGGCATGTTTGATATCCTCAGCTGCAAGATGCTGTAGTGTGTCAGAATTTCCATGGTTCAGCCAAGGCAAATGCCAGTTTAGGCTGAATGTGGAAGACATTCTTCATGTGACCTTTTTTCTTGGAAAATTTTTTTTTTACTTTAGCTTTTTGTTGCTTTACAGGAAGAGTTCTGATAGAGAATGATGTAAATGAAGAAACAGAATTGAATTTACAATATTTTCATGCTCTAGAACTTTTTCAATTGGTTCTTATATGTACAAAAGATAGAACAATGGCTCAGTGATTGTTCTGATACACTTAGAGAGGGAATAATGCCAGAAATATCATCTACTGTCTTCATGTATAAATAATATACTTTGGTTTTTTTTCCCTTCATATTACAAAGTAAATTCCAATTCTCTTTTTCAAAATGGATATTATTGTTTGTGAATAGAATTGCAGTCTGCTATTATAAAGTCACTGTATTGGAAAGAAATCTTTTATCCACTTGATGAATTGGGGCTGTCTGTGGAGTGCTGTTGTGATAATCTGTACTATAAATGTGGCTTTCACAGGGATAACAACATTTTGTGGATATCTTTGCAAATAGAACTTAATCACCTGCATATAAAATTACTATATTACCAGTATCTTACTAGTATGTTACTAATGACTAGTAGCCAACATGGTCAGGGGTCCACCCCATGCTCTGGATGTCCCTAAACCTCCAACTGTCAGAAGCTGAGACTGGACGACAGACGATGGATCACATGAAATTGCCCTTTTCTGTTCATTCCTTCATGAAGTGTCTGGCACTGGGCACTGCCAGAAACAGGATACTGGGATAGATGGTCTGAGCCAGCATGGCTGTCCTTATGTAATATCTTACAATTATGTTACTATTTTACTAATACCTCACTAGGAAAATTAACCTTGGATGTCAAAAATTTATTTTTTGCTTCCTAAAAAGAGTTTTAAGGTGTCAATTCTGTCAATTAAAGAAGGACTTCATTCCATAGAGGCAGAAAATAAATCGGAGTCATTACGATTCTGAAATTTGGAACCAGGTTGTCACTAAGGGAGGGGAAAACTCCTCCATCGGATTTTAGGTTTTTTTTTAAACCAGCCCATTTACTAGCAAAAATTCAGCTTTGAGTTTGGCCCCATTTTATCTGAGCATGTGATGTTTGAGGGAAGCAATGAGATGAAAGTTTCTATTTATGGCCAATCTCTCTGTTTCAGATAGAAATGGACCAGTCCAGGGATACCTTTTTTGGTTTTGTTTTTTCCCCAAATGTAAACATTAGGATTTTTGTTCTGCACAACCAAAACCAGATGCAATTTGGCTCTGAGCTCCATATTATTCAAATCCCTGCAAAGATTGAGGGAGCAGGACAATATTTAGATAAGTAATCAAGTTTTGACCCAAATCTATTGGCCATTCAAAGGAAAAGAAGTAGATTGTTTTACATCCTAATGGTTTGTCTAAATGTCGTCAGTTATTTGTAAACTTCGAAAGAAGTCTGACTCATCACTGGCAGAGGAAATATCAAATGGATGTTCAACTTTTTGGAAGGAATTGGGCCAACTTAATGCACTCCCGCGCCTTTTTTTTTTTTTTAAAGTTCCTTTTACTGAGAAGTTTTTCAGACAGCTCAACTTGCTAGTTAACTGTTCTATCAATTTCGGGCCTGATCTAAAGCCCTTGAAATCAGTGAGCGTTCCTTTTGACTTCACTGGACTTTGTGTCAGACTCCAAATGCATGTTGTATTCACTCAGTAGGTTGTGTAACCCAGGAAGCTCTTGATGCCAACTGGCAGGTGGTGTAAGGGATGCATACAGGTTATAGGAATTCCTTTCATCTGTATCACTGTAAAATGTATGTACAGATATTATGTAAGGTTTTATATATTTATATACTGAAAATTACATTCTTAACGTATGCAACACAGTCAGGAAAGTTGAAAAGCAGGTGTTTCTCCAGATGAGAGATGTATATCCGTCTGTTTACAGGTAAATGAGTATCCACTGGTTCACAATGGGCAATTGTTAGCATTTTAAGTCAAATGTTAATGAGGAGCTGGCAGGGACTTCAGAAGGAAACTAACAAAAAAAGGTAAACCATGCAGGGGAGGAAACTCTATCTTGAAATGCATCTCAAAGGTTTGTTCTGGTATAGTTGGAATGCAAAGAGGTATCCTTTGCTTGGGAACTAAACGATGTGGTGAGTTTGCCTCATTGAAGAGGGGCCTCAACCATGCTTGGAGAGAATTTTGGGTGAGATAAGCTTTTTTAGACAACGGTTAACCTGTAAATTAAGCTTAGTCTCTAGGAAGTGTGTTTATGATTTTGTTTTATCCGTAACCATTTGTTTTCAATATTCTTACTTGCTAACACATGAATCCCTGTTCATCAGTGATAAACTTATTCTTCTTTTCACTATAAATATATGTAAGTGCTGTGCGCTCAGCAGACCTGTGTTCTAAGGTATAACTAATAAGCAGTGGTATACTGTTCCTTTGGGAATAGCAGGTCTGGGAGTTCTATATGTGTTCAGTGGATAAGGGGCAGATCACTACAGGAAATGATTGGAGGATTCAGGGGTTGGTTTGTGCCTATTACTAACTGTATAGAGAGAGTGAGGCTAGTGGAGGCCTGGAAGGTAGTGTTTGTGTTGCTGGAGGCTGGTGGTCTCAGGGAGCTGACCCCAAAGCAGGCACAGATAAGACTTCCTCACACTAATAATAATTAAGTTTTGGTTGAGCCTGTTTTTTTTGAAGTCCTTATTAATAATTCAAATCAGCACCTAACATAACAATGCACCAGTTCTACCCTTGGGTGCACTAACACAAACCCACTGGCATCACTGGAGTTGAAAGGCTATAACTGAGGACAGAATTTGGCTACAAGAATTAAAAAATCCTCAGTATGGATTTATTTTTTCTTTTGACAAGCTATAACAGTAATGCTATATAGAATGTTAACTAATGCTATATAGAATGTAATAGCAGGATAATATATTTGAATGATAGAAATTTAATGTAGGGTGAAACATACAAGAATGTTTAATACATAATAGGATCGTCTTAGAGAGCACATTCTTTCCAAATGATGATGTACATGCACGTACAGTGATTACAAATCTCCTGTTGCTTGCTCTAGATTGTGGAATTAATTAAAGATACCGAAGCAATCTGTGCATACCTCCTTGGAAATGTCCAGGGACATTGATTCATTAAGTGGTTTTGCAGAGAAAGCTCTTTAGATTAGGCCACTAGTTGGTGTATGAATTGTCTACTGAAGGAATTTCCCAGAATATGCTTTGTATATGTTTTACGTTTTTAATAAAGGAGGAGGAGGGGAAAATCTAAACATGTACTGAACATATTATAGATGGGTATGACAGTTCTGCCAGCTAACCAAGGACCTTGGTCCAGAGTTCTTTGAATGTGTATTAGGGGAAAAAGCAGCTGTTTTTTATATGATTGCATCATGTGGGATCAAATTCATCAAGTCAGTTACCCCAGTGAAATCAGTAGGTTTGCATAGGCATAAATCAGTGAACTCTTTGGCAAAGAGTGCAGTTAGAAAGCATAATATGTGGGGTAAATGTGAAAGTTAGCATCTGGATTAAATAACTAAGTGGTATAAAAGAATTGTATGCTCTTCGGGGCCAGGAAGGCATTTTTTGTGTTGTGTTTGGATAGCACATAGCGTAATGGAACCTCAATTCTTGATTAGGCTCTTTAGGTGCTACCACAATACAAACAATAAAAAAGGTGAATTTGGAAAGATCAACTTGCATTCCAACAGATGAGAAAAAAGGGTTTTGGTAATATTTGGATTTATTTCTGGGTAGTTTAGTTCCATGTCATATTGACTATAATACACATTGTTACAATCTGTTAGTAAAAATTTAGTTAGATATGTAGTTGTGCTTAGCTGCCTGCATTTGTTCTCATTTAATATCCTCCTGCCTTTTTGTCTATGCTTCCTTTTCTGTTTTAATAATCTTCGCTTCATCTTCATCCTCCTTGATTTCTCTTTTGCATTTAACATAATCTGTCCAGGCTCATTTTCTTGTCCTTCCTTGGCTCATGTGGTACTAACTTCTCTTGGCTTTCCTCCTATCTCTCTGACTCTTCCTTCAGTGTCTTATGTGGCTTGTCTTCCTCTCTTTCTTTCCCATTGTCTGTTGGGGTCCCACGAGGCCCTGTCCACTTTTCACTTGCTTCACTTTTCTCTCATTGTACCTTTTTCCTTCTCCAATCCATACAAAACATAACCACTGCAATCATTTTGCCAGTTTGTTACCTTAACCACATAACTCCCTTCTCTGAACCTCTCTAATGGCTCCTCTTCCTCCATCACATCAAGTTCAAACTTCTTTTTCTTGCCTTCAAGGTCTGAGTTAACTCTGGACCTGCTTAATTAGACTATAACTTGGGCTACTGTGTCAGAACAGTAGTCCACCTAGCCCAGTATCCTGTCTTCTGACAGTGGCCAATGCCAGATGCTTCAGAGGGAAGGAACAGAGCAAGGCAATTTCAAGTGATCCATCCGTTGTTATTCAGTTCTATCTTCTGGCAGTTGAAGGTTTAGGAAGACCTAGAGTATGGGGTAGGGTCCCTGACAATATTGGCTAACAGTCATTGAAGGACTCCTCTTCCATGAACTTAACACTTTTTTTTTTAACCTAGTTGTACTTTGAGCCTACACAACGTCCCATGGCAATGAGTTCAACAGATTGGCAGTATTGTGTGACAAAGTAATTTGTTTTGTTTTGTTTTTAAACCTACTCCCTATTAATTTTAACAGGTGACCTGTAGATCTTGCATTATGTGAAGAGCCAAAGAACACTTCCCTATTTGCTTTCTTCACACCATTCATGATTTTATAGACCTATATCATATCTCCTCTCAGTTGTTTCTTCTTTAAGCAGAGCAGTTCTAGTCTTTTTAATCTTGTCTCATATGGAAACTGTTTTATACCCCTAATCATTTTTGTTGCCTTCTCTGTACCTTTTCCAGTTCTAATCATCTGTTTTTAGATGCGGTGACCAGAACAGCACACAGTATTCAAGGTGTGGGCACACCATGGCTTTCTATAATGGCATTATGTTATTTTATGTTGTTTTATATATTTCTTTCCTAATGCTTCCTAACATTCTGTTAGCTTTTTTGGTTGCCACTGCACACTGAGCAGATGTTTCAGAGAATTATCCACAGTGACTCCAAGATCTCTCTGGACTGGTAACAGCTAAATTAGATCCTATCATTTTGTATGAATAGTTGGCATTATGTTTTCTAATGTGCATTACTTTGCACTTATCAACACTGAATTTCATCTTCCCTTTCGCCCAGTCAGGTAGTTTAGAGAGAGCCCTTTGTAACGCTTTGCGGTCAGCTTTGGACTGAACTATCCTGAGTCATTTTGTATCATCTGCAAATTTATCTTATCTAATGTTTCTCTTTTTGTATTGACTGTACTCTGCTCCACAGAAAATACCAGCTTCCACTCTCCATTTGTCCAGTTCTCCTGTCCACATCCGTGTCTTCTTCCACGTGACCCTTTAAGCTTTGATCATGCTTCCTAAGATGCAAGTCTAAGAAACTTTCCACATTTTATTCCTCTGAATACCTATTTGTATGGTGATGCCTTCTAAAAAGTGACCAGATGATTGTGCCAGGGTTGTGGAATTCTTGACAGTATTCTGTATTATTTTACCAAGAAAAAAGTAAAATTATTACCATATTATGTTACCAACATAAGAACATCCAAACTGGGTTAGACCAGTGGTCCATTTAATCTAGTATCCTGTCTTCCGACAGTGGCTTCAGAGGGAATAAATAGAACAGGTAATCATCAAGTGCTCCATCCCATTGCCCATTCCCAGTGTCTGGCAAATCAAGACATGATCAATTACCATCCAACCCTTTACTAGCATTTTGCATTCCTTTCCCCTACCCTCCATCTTCCATCTCTGTGTGTTATAGCTTAAGGATTCCTTCAGGTCAGGTCAGGTCACGTCAGGATCTCTTCCTTATGCGTTATCACAGCTAACCACATTGTGGGTGTGCCTTAAAATAACAGTAATCATAGCTAACGTTGTTTACGTTATAGGGCTAAAAGTATAAGCACTTAAAGCCTGAATTTGTATGGTAGAAGTGAATTTCAGGATGGGCACTGAAAACAGTAGGAAATTTTAAAGAAAATCTTTATGGAATCATGCAGAAGTTCAGTAAGTTACCATGGTGGTTGGTTATAAATAGCAATGTAGCTAGAGGCAGGACCACAATAAACAGATAGGATTGTATGGTGAGTTCCACTGTTCAAAATATGTTGCCATGAGATGTTAACATTTCAGCGCACCTTTAAAAAAGACATGCTGTTTGATGAACAGTTTGCAAGATGCAGGCTAAGCAATGAATATAAGGCTGCCTTGGATGGATTCCAGCATTCATTTTATGCAGTACATAGTGAGTGTGTGGAATAGGTATTGAATTCCTGTTAGAATTCCTTGTCTCAACAGATGGAGTTGTCTAATCAGAAGGATATTTGCTTTTTTCTGCCTGATTGATGGCATGGTGTTATGTTCAAGAGTAGATGTGAATTAATTTTTAATTATTAAACTGAATACTGAACTTCATTTAGGAAAAAGATCAAGACCTCATTTTAATTCCTTCTGCTAAATATTCACTGTGATATCAATGGCATTTTGAAGATCGACCTTTTTGAAAGGTGTAAATTGACAATTCATTTTAATTTTAATAATCTGATTCTTTCCAAAACATTTTGTTGCTAGGGAAACATAATTTAATATCTAAATATTCAAAAGGAAAGCTCACTGTACTTCACCCCTTTATTTAAAAGAGAATATATCTGTGAGAAGATGTTGCTTTAATTTAAATATTTGGGCTTGAAAAATAACAGAAAAATCTTTACAAGTTCGTTTGCTGAAACTGTCCAAGATTATATTTGGTTGTCAGATCTGTTCTACTATTTTGTCCTGCAGTTGATGGCTGATATCTTAGAGTTATCTGTGTGGATGGTAGATCCTAACAAACCTGAAGTGATTATTTAGATTGCTACAAGGAGGGGAGAAAAAAAGATTATGGCCCTGATCCAGCAAAGCACTTTATGCACATGATTAGTGCCACTGAACCCAATAGGATTGCTCATGTGCTTAAAGTTATGCATTTACTTAAGTGCTTTGCTTAACTGAGGCCTATGCCATTTCCTTAGTGAAAATCCACTTACAGAATTTCAAGATGAGCCCAGTTGCTATTCATACACCTAGAAAGGAGTCTGTTCTGCCTTGTTTTTAATGCTCTTTTCTTTACTACTTGAAATGAATCCATTTCCCCTGCCTTTTTAAATTCTTCTCTCTTCCCTACAATTATTAATATTAAAAGAACAGGGGTGTTCATGATAGCATCATTGAAAATGATCTATCCAGTTTAAAGGGGAAATGTTTGTTTCCATTGTACCCTATTCAGACAGTCTTTGGATAGAAAAAGTGTAGGGATTTTAAAAAAAAATTTGGTAATGCAGGCGAAACAACTTTACAATCTGAATGACAAACATCATTACCACATCAGCTGGCTACGAAATTGGTACCAAATTACTCATGATGAGAGCAGGACTGCACCTCAGAACATTTATTGACAAAGAAGGCTCAAGCTACAGTGTGTTTTTGTCTATGTTAAGAGTCCTCCTCTCAGAATTAAATTAGACAAAGCTCCTTAGGCACAGTTTAAGTTATCCAGATCTGGTTTAAAACTGAGCTGTTGTTTGGATTTTTTAATTATCCACCACTTGGAAGGATAAAGTCACTTGGGCTGGCATCAATCAACAAAATTCAGATCCCAACTCAGAGTTGTGAAACCATTAAATATAAATGGGGTCAGGGTCATAGTCTAAAAAGGGTCACATTGACGTGTAGATTTTTACAGGGCGTATGTACTAAACTGTAGTTTTAGCAGCCCAAACACGTGGGCACTCCATAAACTGAGCAGTTGTCTCATTGAGAGAATCCAAGTGCCAGCAGAGGTATTAGTTGAGATTTCAGAAGCATGTATCTGACAGTTCGTAATTGGCATCCCGAGCTGACTCAGTGGGCTGGATCCTGCTGCCAATGGCAAAACACTCCTCAATTTCAATGAGAGTGTGATTAGGCACAGTATTTGATTCCAGTGGAGTTTTATGTTTTGATTTGTCTGCCAAATATGGTGGAATAGCTGTCTCCCAGAAGACCTAGATTTGGACATTATACTTCACCATGAATTTCACAGCAGGAAAAATGGCAGCCTCTGTTTCCATTTCTGGAAACAGACCTCTTTAGTGAAAAGTTGCTCAGTGCATGCTTTGGCAGTCGGCTCCCTTATCTGAAGAAAAATCATATTTTTGAGACTTTGAAAATCAGGTCTCTATCCGTTAGCAGTAATTGATCTTTATCACATAAATCTAACACTTAAAAATCACCATGCTCCAAATATCCTCTTCCTTCATCATATCTTTTCTTTAGATCCTGAGTGCATGTTCAGTGCTAATTGGGTTATTTTTAGGAGTCAGTCTAAAAGAATAAGTCTCTGGCCTCTATTTGTCTTGGAAGGCAATTGTTATTCACCTTTTCCTAATTTTGAATACACAGTAGCCTAACATTATATGCCTGACTTTATTTAATACATGCCTTCATAGGCAACCTGTCGCTCTGGCGTATTTGGTGCATATTGATTAATATTGTAGCTTCTCAGTCCTCCACAGAGTTTTTCTTTTTCCTGACCCATTAACTAAGCATCATGTTGTCAATCTATGTCTTCTTATTTTGTTGCTTTTCATCAGTACATTTAATATTTTTTTTCTATTATGTCTCTTAATCTTGCCATCTTCTTCACCATAAAATGCAATTGGTCAAATATGGTGTTGCCACTACTGTCTGTAGCTGCTTTCTGTTTTAATCACTGTCTGTAAATGCTTATATAGGGAATAGAAATTTGATAATAGAGGTCTAGTCAATCTAACAGGCAAAGTTATAACAAGAACCAATGTCTGGAAATTGAAGCTAGACAAATTCAAACTAGGAATAAGATGCACATTTCTAACATTGAGCATAATTAACCTCTGGAACAATTTATCAAAGGGGGTGGTGGATTATCTGTCAATGGAAAGTGTTAAATCAAGATTGGATGTTTTTCCAAAAGTTATGTTCTAGTTCAAACAAGAATTTATTCAGGGAAGTTCTATTGCCTGTGTTATGCAGAAAGTCAGGCTGATGATGATGATGATGGTCCTGTCTGACTTTATAATCTAGGAAAAAATTCCTCCACTTCCCTACCATGTGGCTCTGTGTGACTGAGTACAAGTCCTGAACTTAAATGTCCTAATATCCCAGGACCCTTCAGTGATTATACTGTTCAGTGGGAAACATTTATTTTCTCTTCTTTCGTAACAAAATGAAAATTAGGCCATTTGTCTCAAAAACTGAAAGAGAAGCAAATAATCAAGTATAAAATTAAGCAAATGCATGTAATAGTATGAAGTCTGCAGAGAAGCGGTACATTTTTTCAAAAGAAGTTAAAATGATCTATTATTTATTTATGTATTTTGAATATTCTTTACTGTTTCTCAGGCTGCTTTGTATCACTGGCTCTGATTTGAACAAAATCGAGGAAAATGGTGTTCTGTGGTGTGGTGGGTTTTTTTTGTTGTTACAAATAACATGCCTTCTTAGCTTCGGATGTAAATGGAACAAATTATATTGTGACAGAGTGCAGGCAGCAAACAGATGAGCCTGCACGCTGATCACTCAGATATTAATTAATTCCCCTTGAGAAATCTGATGGGATAATTATACAATCAGGATGGTTGGCTGGTTGAGCTAAGAAGCCAATTAGCCCTGATAAAGAAGCGGGAAGGAAGTGCCAAGGGAAGGGGGGGATGGGGACCAGGGCTAGTTGAGCTCAATAACATGGAGGTCTCAAGGGAGGGAGACTTCTATTCCCCTCAAGTCCTGGAGAGAGGGCCAAAAAGAAATGCTGTTTGTGCTGTAAATAGATTGTTGTATGAGGGTTGTTGCAGAAATAGTGGAGGGAACTTAAAATAAAAAGGTATGGTGAAGGCAAAACCACTGGAGTCTGTGCAGTTTCTGTTGGAAGGAAAGTGGGAGAGGAGCCATGCCCCAGGACACATACACAGAGAAAAGATATACAGTATTTGATACTAACTCAGGTAAAAAGGCAGAGCTGGCATGAAACTCCCATGGTTTTTTCAGTTGCACAGAACCTTTGAAATAATATATGGGAAGAGACAAATTGTAGGAAGGGACCTCATGAGGTCTTCCAATCCAGTCCTCATGGCAGGACTAAGTATTATCTAGACCAGCCCTGACAGGTGTTTGTCTAACCAGCTCTTAAAAAATCTCCAATGATGGAGATTCCACAACCTCCCTTGGCAATTTATTCCAGTGCTTAACTACCCAAACAGGAAGTTTTTTTCTAATGTCCAACCTAAATCACCCTTGCTGCCATTTAAGCCCATTGCTTCTTGTCCTGTCCTCAGAGGTTAACAAGAACAGTTTTTTTTCCCCTCTCCTCCTTGTAAAAACCTTTCATGTACTTGAAAACTGTTATCATGACCCCCTCAGTTGTCTTTTCTTCATACTAAACAAACCCAGTTTTTTCAATCTTCCCTCATAGCATAGGTCATGTTTTCTAGACCTTTAATCATTTTTGTTGCTCTTCTCTGGACTTTCTCCAATTTGTCCACATCTTTCCTGAAATGTGGTGCCCAGAACTGGACACAATACTCCAGTTGAGGCCTTATCAGCGCGGAGTAGATCAGAAGAATTACTTCTTGTGCCTTACTTATAATACTCCTGCTAATATATTACAGAATGAAGCTTGGTTTTTATTCAACTGTGTTACACGATTAATCCATATTTAGCTTGTGAACCACCATGAACTCCAGATCCCTTTCCACAGTACTCCTTCCCAAATAGTCACTTCCCATTTTGTATGTGTGCAACTGATTGTTCCTTCCTAAGTGGAAGTGGAGTGCTTTGCATTTGTCCATATTGAATTTCATCTTATTTATGTCAGACCATTTCTCCAGTTTGTCCAGATCATTTTGAATTTTAATCCTATCCTCCAAAGCACTTCCAACTCCTCCCATCTTGGTATCATCTGCAAACTTTGTGTACCTTCTGTGCCATTATCTAAATCAATGGTGAAGATATTGAACAGAACCAGACCTAGAACTGATCCCTGCAGGACCCCGCTCAATATGCCCTTCCAGCTTGACTTTGAACCACTGATAACTACTCTCTGGGAATGATTTTCCAAATAGTTATGCATCCATCTTATAGTAGCTCCATCTAGGTTGTACTTCCCTGGTTTGTTTATAATAAGGTTGTGTGAGACTCTATCAAAAGCCTTAGTAAAGTCAAGATATACCACATCTACCGTTTTTCCCCCCACAAGGCTTGTTACACTATCAGAGAAAGTTGTTAGGTCGGTTTGACATGATTTATTATTGATAAATCCATGCTGACTGTTGCTTATCACCTTACTTTCTTCTAGATGGCTGCAAATTGATTGCTTCATTATTTGCTCCATTATCTTTCCAGGTACTGAAGTTAAGCGTCCTGGTCTATAATTTCTTGGGTTGTCCTTATTCCTCTTTTTATAGATTGGCGCTATATTTGCCCTTTTCTTGTCCTTTGGAATCTCACCCATCTTCCATAACTTTTCAAAGATAATCACCAATGGCTCAGATAAATGATGGAAAACAGCCTGTTTATTCAGGAAAATAGAGTTCCATCCAACCTCTTTATACCAAATATTTTAGAACACTGGAATATAAAATGAAAAATTATAGAACGTGTTAGTTCTGAAGTCACTGAATAAACGATGTGGCTTGGTGTGAACCAAACATATCATGAAGGGTCCAGACAGCACAACTGACGGGTGTCTGGATAAGAGGTTGGGGAATGGTTGGCATGCTGACAGAGACTGAGTTGTTGAAACATAGCTTGAGAGTTAAAAGCTTGAGTAAAAGGTAAAAGGGTACCTGACCTAGGACACTTATTCCATGGCATTGGGCAAAATACTGTTCGTCCCCAAAATGTGATGCTCAGATTCTGGCTGCAAACACTGAAGAGCATGGGAAAAGCCGAGTGACCACTATGGAATGGGGACAGCACCTGACTGGTGCATTGCATTTGTAAGAGTAGGATAGAGAAGAGGATGGAATAAGAATGAGGACTTCTGAGTACTATGTTCTGCTTTAACAAAGAGTCAGTCAGTGACTTGGGCAAGTCACCAGACCTCTCTGACAGCTTGTAAAGTGTGTTTGCTTTCTCTCTCCAATTATATGGCTCCTATTCCCATGGGTGTCTGAACACTGTATTGTTCATGAAGATGATCTGGTGGTAGCATGGCTGCTCTCCATTTAAACCCGATCTTAAACTGGCTCATACAGATGCTGAAGGGTCCAAAGTGGTGTGCCTACTGTGCAGAATGAAAAAAGTGATGAGCTCATAAACTCATGAACTCAACGTCCTTCATGAAAACCACCCAGGCCAGGATATTTGGGGTCTGGTCCAAGGATCTTCCCGCAGTAAGTATTTCCATGACCCCATCTGGTGGAGAAGACGACCAGCAGGCCAGGTCCTCTATTTCCCCTGCATTTTCCTCAGAGGCTGAATTCCTTCTGACCACCCATGCTCCTTTAGACTTATTTTCAGTATAGGTCTTAGGATTCTTTGCCACCACTCCAAGGGAGTTTCATGCCAATGCAGCCTTTTTACTTAGCCTCTGTTCCCCCTCTGAGGATTGAATTGAGAGTCTGCGGTGGTGTTGTGGGGATGGAAATGTAGCTTTTGTTTGACCTTTAATATAACAACCAAATAACACTGTAGGTTACATACCTACAACCTTATTGGAGTCAGTAGTGTTCCACATCTGTAACTGAGAGCAGAATTTAACCCACAGGTGCTAGAAAGGCATCCAGATCCTTGCACAGTTTCTAGTCTGTTCTGATTGTCATGTTTTTAGGAAGAGAGATCTTAAGTTGCTTACAAAGATCTCTAAGTTAAAAGCCTAACGAGCCTTGAAAGCTGATTTCCTCCAAGTTCTCTGTGTCAGCATCTCAAAAGCTCATAACAACCTTCTTAGCTCATCATTTTCTGAAAAGGTGAGCATTTTTTTTCATTTTAATGGATAAAGAAATATAATTTAAAGTGCTTGAGTTTGTACCTTTTTATTTCACTTCAGAAATGATGAGAAATCAATTCTAAATAGCATTCTGACACATTTAACATTGACTGGATTTACTTTAAATAAGGCGACTTTTTACAAATACGGTTTCCGGATTGGACCACATGACTTGGTTTATGAACTGATTGAGCTGTGAGAAAGAAATGTAAATATGCTTCTGTATTCGTTGTGTTCCTGGATGAATTGCAATTTGCAGTGTCCTTTTCTATGAGATATATAGGCAGTGTTCTCTTCTCATGGAATGGAAGTTAGCCAAGCTATTTGGAAAAAAATGGGGAATGAAAATACTTTGCATATGCAAATGCACTGAGCCCTTTGGTATTTGCTCTGTATTCCACAGATATTCTATGTATCCTTAACATTATAATATTTGAAATATTCCTGAATGGACTAACTGTTTTGAGGCAGGAATTGAATGGGGGGATGAAGGGGAAAGAGGAAATGTAATTATGTCTAACTAATTACGTTCCCTTCTGTCTCATGGCCACTGCCTCTCTTTTTTTTGCAAATGCTTTCTCTATGCTCCCCTTCCCTTTCCCTTGGTGGTTGCTGCCTCTTCTTCTGCTTTCTCCAATCTCTCCTCTTTTCCTTCTCCTTGTGTCTGTAGTCATGTGGTTAGAGCACACAGCTGGGATCAGGAGATGTAGACCTGGTCTACACCTAAAATGTAGGTTGACCTAGCTACATTGCTGAGGGCTGTGAAAAATTTTGTGCCTTGTGTAAAATCCCCTTTGTTGATGCAGGTAAGTTGATGCCAGAATTCTCTAGTTACTTAGGTACCATCTCTCGAGAGGGTGGATTTAATACAGCACCAGAAAAAACTCCTTCCATCACTGTAGTGTTTGTACTATAATGATGTGGCCACAGTGCCTCAGCTGTGCCACTGTAGTGCTTGTAGCATAGACATACCCCTAGATTCTGTTGTGAGCCCTGCCACAGACTGCCTGCGTCACCATGGGCCAGAAACTTGAGGCAATGTTTTAAAACTTCGATGGCTAGAGTTAGGGACCTAAATTCAATATTTAGATACCCAAATAAGTAGCCAGATTTTTACAAGCAGCTGATAACCCGTAAATCCCAGTGAAGGCAATGGGAACAGTAGGTTGCTTAGTACTCCTAATAATCAAATCGCTTATTCATCTCCATCAGTTTCTGCTTTTGTAAAATAAATACTTCACACAGGTGTGGTCAGGCTTAGCTAATATTTGTAACATGCTGTGAGAGCCTCAGGTGGGCACTAATTCTGGCTCACTGATGTCTGTGGTAAAGCTTCATAGTCAGTATCAGGTTCATGAAGGACAAGTCCAAAGTATTTTTGTTGTTTTTCCCAATCCATTTTTGTGGTGGTTGCTTGTCCCTTTTCTCCTTCCCTACCAGTTGATTCTGAGTCTTGAGGCAGGAGTCACTGTATGGAATAAACAACAGGAAAATTTAGGCTAGAATAATTCCAAAAAACATCTATATGGTAAGGTCTATGTATCAGACTGTGGAATAGACCCCCAAAGGAAATGATGGAAGAACCACCAAGTGAGACACATCAAACTGGCCTTGCTGGATTCTGGAAAATGTATTACATGGAGCAATTAACCACTGGCAAGCGGTGTAGAAAAACTTTTCTCTGATATCCCTTAGCACTAGATAAGCATGTAAAAGGGTAAAGTCTATAGAAACAGATGAGAGCATCAAGGAATGACTGGAACAGAACTGACTGACCCGTTCTGGCTCACTTTGAGCTCTAGTAGAGTTGTTTGGATTATTGCAATTTAATCCATGTATATAGTCTTTGTTTGGCCACACATTTTACACCAATTACACAGGAAGTTTTGGGAAACCTTGCTGATTTCATGCTGTATTGTAAACCTTACATTTGGGTTCAGAATATGACTGACTTTCACTCCATCATTGTCATCTAAGACTGCAGTGGTCATTGTAAAGTACTTACAGATTGTAGTAATCCGTGTTTGTTCTTAGAGGTACAGTTTTATCCTATTATACTTGTAGTAATGTATTGTTATTATCTTAATGGCTTTTTTTCCCCTGGTACCGGGGAACTAATGAGTCAACCAGTTAGGCCATCACTCACTGTAAGTGTTTAGTAGCTCAAAATCTAAATAAATTTATCTCAAAACTGCTGCTTACAATGAGGATTTGCCCATTTAACTTCAGTGTAAAGAAACACATTAACTTTTGTGGTCTAAGTAATAGTCACAGTTGACCTCACCAGTACCTGATGCGAAGAACATAGTTATTTTCTAAATCAGCAAGTTATTTCAGCAATATTAAAAATGATTGCAGTAATCACAGTTCAGTGGTTTAATATATTTGGAACATAAGGCTTTCATTTCAGGGATGTGGTTGCATTTTTGGTGCCTAGGTGTTGGGAATTGCCCTAAAATACCCTTTTGTTATTTATGTACATTTTTCTAAAGCAATCTAATATAGCTAATATAATATAATATAATATAGCTAGCTAATATAAATGCAGAACAGAAGCATTACCTAACAAACCTATAATCCTGCCTCTAAGATTTTGCTACTAAATAGAATTACATTTTTAAACAATAATTTTGGAAAAGTGCAGTACATTATTTATTACCAATTTTTGTAAGATATAGGAGATGGGAAATGTGAGGTCTATGGATTTGGTTTTTAAGGGTCATAATTTTTTGTTCCATCACTTAACAATACCTTCTTTGACCTTTTTTGTAAAGAATAAATTCATAACTGCCTAACCACTCAATGTAGTGCATGTGGTATGGGCCTTCACAGGAAAATTAACTGATGCGAAAGGGTGAACTAGATTCAGAGGCCCTGTGCTGGGGGCCTCAGGGTCCTGCCATGCCTGTCCCAGGAAAGGAACAATGGAGCTAAACACTCTGAGTGGCCTAGAGAGCCTACGCAGGAAGTAGCCAATCAGCAGGAGGCCACAAAGGGCTAGCTCCTCAGGCTGCAGGAAGCCGCCAATCAGGGCCATATAAAAAGGAGCTTCAGGGCCAGAGACAATCAGTTCCTGGCTGGAATCAGAGGAATGCAGATGGTGCTCCTGGCTGGCCAAAGGGAACTGCAGTACCACAGACAGTCCAGTGCAGGCAGGGACTGGGGGAGTGAGAGTGAGCTCCTGGCTAGCTGCTGGGCCTGAACCTAGAGGAGCCCTGAGCTAAGGGTGAAGAATCAGTGAAGGCTGGAGCCTTGGAGAAGTAGTCTGGGGAACTGAAAGCTGTTTTGTTAAAGGGACACAGCAACACATGGCTGCTAGTCTTAATGTCCCTGGGCTGGTACCCAGAGTAGTGGGTGGGCCCGGGACTCCCCCACCCCTACCCCACCACCATAGGCCACTGGAGAAATGACCTATAATTGGACAGCGATTAAACCCCCAGAAGGGGCTCCAAACTACTTAGTGGTCTAACTGGAGAGCTGGGCCCTGAAGGGCGCAGAGAGGGTGAAGCCATTGCCTCCTGGGGTACGGCCCAGTGCCAGGGCTGGGACTGTTTAAAGACTTCTGGCATACCTGACTAGAAGGGGTGCTCAAGAGAGGTGGATGCGCCTTGTTACAACTGCATTCTTTCAGATTTTGTCTCTGTTAAAAAGATCCCTGGAAAATTAAAACAGTAAAAGAAAATTAGAGACAAGGTTATAGTCAATAAATTAAGCAACAAAGTTATAGAAGGAAAATCCCCACTTACTTTGTCTTTAGGACAATCTCTATTTTAAAAAAGAAGGTACCTTGGATGCTCCAATCTGTATACTCAACATCAGGTTAGAAAAGGGGTCAATGGAATTTTGATTCTCAGATTAATCTGTTTCTTTTCAACTGAAGCTTAAATAGCATTTTTAAATTTTTTTTAAAGAAGTTATAACATCTATTTTTTAGAGCTGGAATCAAGTTAAAAAGGTCAGCTTTTACATTTTTAAGAAAAATAAACTTTTTCAGAAACTTCCAAAATTTAAATCCTCAAATTGAAATCCTAAAATTCCTAACATAGGCAGGCTCATTTTAGGATTGTGGGATCTGAGATGCAGGAAGAATGCATACAGCTAAAATCCTATGGGATTGTTAATGCAAATCCTATTTTTTGGAGTGGGGTGCTCTAACCATACACTATGGAGAGAAATTGCTTGCTTGTGGAACTCAGCAGAAGCTGATCTAGAAAGTTAACAAGCTGGGATGTAACTAGCAATTTGAAATTTGCACGCTTCATTGATCCATTGCCCTCACCTTACAATGTACTCATAATAAGCCAGTACAGACATGTCATTACTCACAATAAGGATGACCAAAGCAGCAGGTGCAGTTAGAGAGATCTAGGACTGTGTAAATGAAAGGACCAATAGAGAATATGCAGCATAGGAAATGTTTCCCAAAGGAAATTAAAAATGCTTGTGGAAGTGTATTCCTGCTTGAATCCATGGTAACTAATCTCATATTATTAGAATAGCAAAACTGCCTCCTCTAAATCAAACTGTGGTGATGGTACTTTGAGGGTAGGAAAAATTTGTGTCAGGGAGCAGCTCCGGATCATTAACTGAGAACTGTCTCTTCACACTCCCAGTATTATTCCAGGATGCATGTGAATGCCAAAGGATTTCTTACCTCTAAATTCAAATTCTCTTGTTGCTTAGAAAATTCTGTTGGGGCACCATTAAAAGCAATTAAATATCAAGACCCAAAAATACAATCACTTCAAAATTTGTAGGAAGGAAAAAAAATACTGACAAGATTTGGCACTTGTTTTGGACTTTGAGTAATAAAAATATCCTGACAAACCTGTTGCAGAAGATAAAGAAATCTTAACATTAAAAAAAAAATCATTATGTGCTCTCCAAAAACCCCCTTCTAATAGATTAAATGGTAGAATAGGATAATATATATACTGAAATAGAAATGAAGGTTTGCTAATGATAAGATTAAAAGCTTTGATAGGTATATTTTAATAATTTATAATCATGGACAATGAATTAGAATAGATAGGGTAACACTTAGGCCAAGAACTTGCTGGGCATGAGTGTTTTTTTGCCGATCCTTCCTTGATATTATTTCTGACAACATAAATAATATGTTGAGTTGGAAGATGTAAATAAGAGGTAAACAAACATGTAATGATGACTAAAAAACCCATTTTTTTATGGGAAGACCTAGGAAGAGGGTAACACCGAACGACATGACACAGAATTGCAAAAACAGCATGTAAAATGCAGAAGTTGTGTGATTGAAGCTTGCACATGCATAATGTACCGGTTACATAAAAATCAATGGGTAATGTGTTAAAGCTGTTTGGGGAAAAGTTGACTAACAGAGAATGAAAATGTACAAGAATCCAAGTGAACATTGGAACAAATTGGAGAAACACTAGACCAGAAACTGGAGGATGGGACTGAAGGACCAGATCTGGAGAACAGAGGAGGTGATAACCATCATGACAAGTAGAAGCCCTTCTCAGTTCTCTGGACTTTGGTAACTTGGGTCCATTTACCTGTATTGTCTTGTCTGTTATTTGCCTGCCATAAATGGATGTTCAGGCACTCTACGTGGCAATAATTCTGACTGAAATTGTATAAATAAAGGCAAAAATTGATTAAGCCTAAATTGGGTGGAGTTATGACTCTGTTTTCCACCTTGCACTCCCAATGCTTTTTTCAGCTGTTTCGGTATGGACAAATGTGACATTGACTGGTCAGTTTTTCTTAAACAGAAGAGTTTATGTACTTTGCATAAACAAACTGCTATTCTAAAACAGTGTTTTGACAGAAGCAAACTTGAATCTGAATATATTCTTGCAGCCTCGATCTTAACACTCAGTGGACAGATATTAACATCACAATGGGCTTCTTTGTTGGGAGAGCCAACAGCGAGTTTAAGAATTGCCTGGGCAAGGAGACTGAACTCCCATCTTGCCACTTAAGGAAGTAGATGAGATTTTCACAAGTGACTAGTAGACACTTTGTTGCCTCCATTTTTGGTGTCTAACTTGAAACATCTAAGAAGGAGCCTGGTTTCAGAATGTGTGGTATTCCTGCCTTCTAAAATTAATATCCTTTTAAGATGACTCAGGATGGGCACCCAGTAAGAGAGGCACTTAAAATCACTAACCGTGGTCAGTACCTCCAGGTCAGGGTGGAAGCACATTGTCAGGATGGTATGTTGAAACTTAAACTGGTATTGCCGTGTGGCACTTGTTTTATAGATAAAGTGGCCTTCGGTTTATCGCCTAGCCTTCTTCCATTCAAGGTCACTTCATATTCCAGACTGCTCCTTATCCTATTATCTATTTGTATTGCAGTAGTGCCTAAAATAGTGCATTGAGGGCCAGTTGTGCTAAGCAATGTACAAATAAATTGCATGACATGTTCTCTGTATTGAAGATCTTATATTGTAAATAGATCAGTCAGAGGAAGGGCAAGAGGTGGGGTAAGAAGCAAAACATTTGAAATTGAGGCACAGAGAGGTGAAGTGGCTTGCCCAAGGTCAGACAGAAAAGCTGTTGCAGAGCTAGGAATTGAAATCAGGTCTCCTGAGTCCAGTTCTAGTGCCTGAATGACAAGACCATCCTTTCTCCATTTTGCCTAGAATGTAACCCTCCTTTTCATTTTCCTTTCTAAGACACTCTCTTTTAAACTGAAGCCTTACAATGATTACTCCATCACCTCTTGCTTGTACCATCTCCTGACATGCTCAAAGCCTGAGTTGTTTTATTGGTGTCTAAACTAG
Organism: Mesoclemmys tuberculata; assembly: GCA_007922155.1. Taxonomy (NCBI): domain Eukaryota; kingdom Metazoa; phylum Chordata; order Testudines; family Chelidae; genus Mesoclemmys; species Mesoclemmys tuberculata. The sequence goes on along the minus strand of ML675616.1, from coordinate 95,808,226 downwards.
AATATAATCTTCTTGAGCTAGTTACAGTCTGTCAATATGATTACAAAGCTTTCAGCAGTGTCACCATTAACTATCTTAGTGGTTGTCAGTGCTTCATCTTTCATGATAAATTTTGGAAAGATAAAAGGTATACATTGCCTTCCAGATCTCCAGTGCTGGTTTAAAGGTAGTAAAAATAAATTCACAAATTAATAGATTTGTAAGGCCAGAAGGGGCTATAGATTATCTAGCCTGATTTCCTGTATAACACAGGACATAGAATTTCATCCAGTTAATCCTGTATTGAACCCAATAACTTGTGTTTTGACTAAAGCAGCAACTCCCAAACTTTATTGGTTCATGTAACACCTTCTTAAATTGTAGTAAAGTGAACTGATGGAACCTCAAGCTTATGTACAAACAGTAGTACATGTACCATGCTTTGGGAACCGTGAGACTAAAGCATTTTTTGAACAAAAGTGTTGTGTCCTGTCCTGATCTGAAGACATCACTTTCCTCAGTAATTTGTTACAATGGTTAATCATTCTTCTTGCTACAAAAATGGTTCCTTATTTCTAATTTGAATATGTCAGGCTTTAACTTCCAGCCATTTTGTTTCTCTGCTAGATTAAAGAGCTCTTTAGTACCTGGTATTTTTTTCCATTGAAAATAGCTATATATTGTAATCAAGTCACCTCTTGATCTTTCTTTCTTTTTTTTTTTTTTAAATAAGTGAAACAGATTGAGCTTCGTATGCTGAAAATGAAATGAAACAAAGAGATTACAAATTGCCATACCTACCGAAAACAAAAAATGACAATCTCAGGACAAAAATTTGTGGCAACTGTGCATTCGAAGGAGTGGTATTAATTTTTATTAACATAACCAAGGAAATCAACATGTTCGTGGGTTTTTGCTTTATTATAAAGATATTCTGTAATTGCAGAATTATAGTATCTCTATTAAAATAATCCAAAGGCTCCACAACTTTAAAATCTAATATATATTCCTGGCAGAGATGACAAAGGATTGAATGAGTCAGAAGAGTCCACACACACCTAGAAGAAGTCTCTCCACATTATTCTGAGTCATGCTGATGGAGGAATATAGAACACCATGTACTGTTGCTGTTCTACAGATAAAATGCTTCAGGTGTTTAAAAAAAAAAAACTTGCTGGGAAAAACTGCCAAATTTAAAATATATCAGCAATATAAGAAAAAGTTGATATTACATTTTGGTGACCACGGTGATATTAAAGCTGGTTTGAAAATGGGGAGACATCTCACAAAGATGTTTGTGAAAAGAATTGTTCCCTTCTGTCAAAAATTTTGAAGTTGGACATTTTTTCAATCAGCTCAAATTATTATTAATAATAATTCACAGATTTTAAAGCAAGAAACAACCACTGCAATCATCTAGTATGACTTCTTATGTGATATTGGCCATAGGATCTCACCCAGAGTTCCTGTGTTATGGCCTTACCTTCTGTTTGAACTTAGCATCTTCTTCTTTATGTTGTTGGTTTTTTTTTTTGTAAATGTAATGCTGTGACAGTCTCTACATATTTTTATTTTCAGGGCTTTAAACTCCTAAAAATCTCATAATCTTCATCAATACTTTTGCTAAGGGTCCCTATTCTTTTTCTTTGCAAAATATCTATCATCTTCTGACTCAGACCTTCCTGAGAGCTGTCTTCCCTCAGTTTCCAGTGAATTTGAATGGCTGGTACACTTCCCTCCTCCCCATCCCCCCACAATACTTCTATTTTATAGCTGCCATAGGTTGGCATGTGCAGTTATTCTAATATATTTGCTTTACTATACCACATTGTTTCCAGAGTCTGCACTGAATCAAAATATTCAGATGACCTTTTTGGCCTGGAATAGTTTCCAGACATCTGTAACACTTTCAGTGGTTCAGGCATTTTACCTTTTTGCCCCAGTAGGGTTAAATTTTTAACAAACATCATATTGTGACAGTTGGGCTGACTCAATTGTTTGTTGCATTTTCAAGGAACTAAAGCATCTGTTACTTAGTATTTAAAATTTTGAACTTCTTTCTCTCCCCCATACAATCTGTTTGCAAAACCACTCATTTGGCTTAATATGCAAGTATCTAATTGATTTCAAAGCTTTCAAAGTATCTGATGAAGCTTTTGTGGGAATCAGTTACATCACATGTGATAATTTTCCACAGACCAGAATCAGATATTTTCTCTTAGTGGTTTTGGTTTTGCTTTGTTGTGATTATCCATCTAGCTTTAGTTAGCAAATCTATTAAATTAATCTATGAGCTGATGTTTTCAAAGAAGTCTAGGATATTTAGAGACAATTTTAATAGAAAATTTATTAATCTCCTAGACTGGTCTGAAAATATCAGTGGTTATGTGATCTTATATAGAATCACATAAATGTAAGGCTGGAAGAGATCTTGAGAGATCATCTATTTCCCCCACCGTGCACCCTCCACTCCACTCTGAGGCAGGACCAAGTATACCAAGACCATCCCTGACGGGTGATTGTCTAACCTGTTCTTAAAAACCTCCAGTGAGGGGGATTTCACAACCACCCATGGTAAATCTGTTTCACTGCTTAACTATCTTTATAGTTAGAAAGTTTTCCCAGGTATCTAATCTAAATCTCCCTTGCTGAAAATTGTATATACAAATACAAAAAACACATGTCATGTTGATAACCATGTAATAAACTGCAGATCCATGTGATACATTGTGTTTATCATTCACCTTTGCACTCTGCCCCCATATCTATCTCCACTAAGGCTTCTAACATTCCAAACCTCTGAGCTGTTTCAAACAGCTGCCTGTGACATCTTGCTTGGGGTACCCAGAATTGTGAATCCCTGTGTTATCTCTCTTAGCCGCAACAAGTCAGAGTTTTGCTAAACTATGTGTCAGATCCCTGATACATCAGCCTGTCTGCTTTGCCAGCAAAATCTTCAAGATGCTCTTAATCCAAACCTTGCCTTGCAAGTAACAGTGAGTCCCAATTCCTGAGTTCTCCAGAGATCTCTTTGCAGCATCCAGTTCCTTTCACTGGCCAATCATGGAAGTTTTTAAGTTTGCTACTTCCAAAGAGACAGAGTATGCACCAGTCTGTTTCACTAGCTGAAGACTCACTCTCCAGTTTAATACACAGCACTGAGATGGTTTTGTAATGACTAGAAGACGGGTATGGTTTGAACATAAGTAACCAAAGCACACTGTCTGCTGAGTAAAACTTAATTTTAGCAAGTTACAAACTTTGTCTAAGCAGATTTCTCACTTAAATTAAGTCTCCAGCAACTCTTGCTATCCAGGCAAAGAGGATCTAGCTCTCATAGGCCCAAAGAGTGCTGTATCCTATTATCCCCTACGTGAGGGATAAATCAAATGTCTTTTTTGTTCCCCTTATGTTGCTCAAAGTCCATCATCTCTGGCTCAAGAGCCAGAAAGGCTTCCAGGGATGCAGATTCTGTCCCCAAGCATGGTTGTTAAACGGTCTTCTTCCCTGCTCATTTAGCTTGATGGCTTTGTTTACCTTCTATGTAACTGTACTGTCACTGGTCTCTGCCTGTAACCAAGCAAGTCACACAGAGTAAATGCAGATTCCTTTGTCTAAGGCAAGTAGCTTTCATGCTCTGCCTCCCAAACACGTTTTAGGAACATGTTTCTGGAGTACATCTGTAACTCATTGTGCACAATCTGTATGTATATCATGCAGTGATTTTTTCAGGACTGGTGTGTCACTAGTTTACGCATAATGCCTTACATGACACTTTTAGAATATATATTGTGACAATAATGTGTTGGGACAATGGTTGTGTCAGTCCTGATATGAGTTACAATGTGGGGGGGCAGCCCTGCTTAGTTGCTATGAAGGGTCTCGCTGGGCCACTCTGCCTTCCCCTTTTGTTAGGGTCATATAAGATGTGGGGGGTATTAGAGTAGGATTGAAAAATCAACTACAGAAAAGTCTCCTTTTTCCAACCTCCCCATGTCCTTTTTCCAAACCATGCTGATGAAATCTTTAGACTACAGCCTCATGCACTGGGCATATCACATCTATGTATGCACAACTGGGATTTTAAAAAGCATCTCAGTGATTTTGGACTTTAAGTGCTCCTGAGTAACTTAGACCCTTCTTGAAAATCCCACCCTATAGGTACAGAGAGTTCTAAGGGATGAATTCTGCATAGAAAGCTTTTCACATATAACTCCAAAGTACGCTATTGCTGCATTTGATGGGCTAGCTGGAGACTTCCCACATGAAGGTACCTGTGTCTTGGGTTCATAAAGATATTGTTAGGACACTTATTCCTATCTAATTCATCTACCTTTGAACACCTGCAAAAGAAGTGTTTTGTTCCCTCCTCAATAAAGGGGGTTTATCACCTTGAGTGTCTTTGCATATTCTTGTCAAAAGCAATTGAAGCTCTGCTGCAGCTCATGAGTTCAAGATATTTTGTGTGTTTGCTGGAATAAACAACTATCAAGAGTTGCGTCAAATGTGGAGTCAATAGGGACCTCTATGCCTACTTGTGATGTTACAAATCATTCAGTTAATTGAAATCTGAATATGAGATGCAATACTTGGAGACATGATGATGTGCGGATTTGTGACACTTTCTGGAGGACTCAGTCCATGAAACAATTAATGGATTATACTTGTATGTTGTTTTTTCATCTGTGTCAGATGTAGTGCTGCTGATAGTTTTCATTTAAGGAGCTGTCCAGGTGTGATTCAGTGTAAATTACTAACATAAATGAGAAACAATCTTCATGTTTCACAATTAAATGGAAACTACTTAGTAAAAGTGGATTGAAACATACTTTGACTTGTAGCATAGCGCCTATCACTCAGCAAAAGAACCAGGCACATTACACTCTGGTTTTCCCACTGAAGCTCAACCAAGCCTAGGTGGCGTGAGATGAGTTTGTAATGAGATTTTAACACTAGAGCAGCGGTTCTCAACCTGTGGGTCACGACCCCGGCGGGGGTCGAACGACCAAAACACAGGGGTCGCCTAAAGCCATCGGAAAATACATATTTCCGATGGCTTTAGCCGCTGAGAAGTCGCGCTACCATCTGTAGCAGCGCTATTCAGCTGGAACGCACACCGTTATGGATCCTCACACCATTGCTGAGGATTTACTGTTGCCAGCTGCAAAAGACATAGTTCGAGTGATAATTGGAAATGAATATGTTCAGAAATTGAATGCAATTTCTTTATCTAACGACACTGTCCGCAGAAGAATAGAGGACATGTCTGCCGATATTCTTGATCAGGTGATCCAGGACATTAAATCTGCACCACTACCAATATTCAGTATCCAGCTTGATGAATCTACAGACGTGGCAAACTGTGCACAGTTATTGGTTTACGCGAGGTATATTAATGATGGCGACTTTAAAGATGAGTTTCTTTTTTGCAAACCGCTTGAAACAACAACAACTGCACATGATGTTTTTGACGCAGTTGGTTCTTTTCTAACAACGCATAACATCTCCTGGGAAAAGGTTTGCGGTATTTGCACAGATGGTGCTCCTGCTATGCTAGGATGTCGCTCAGGATTTCAACGTTTGGTACAAAATGAATCGCCAAAAGCAATCGGAACACACTGTATGATACATCGCCAAATATTAGCGACTAAGACACTGCCGCAAGATTTACAAGAAGTAATGAAAAGCGTCATAACATGTGTCAATTTTGTTAAGTCGAGCGCCTTAAACAGTCGGCTGTTTTGGCAACTGTGCAACGAGCTAGATGCGCCAAACAATGCTCTGTTATTTCACACTGAAGTCAGATGGTTATCAAGAGGAAAAGTTTTAAAACGTGTCTTTGAGCTTCGTGATGAACTGAAAACATTTTTTAAACAGAAAGCAAGACCGCAATTCGAAGCACTTTTTAGCGGTAAAACTGAGCTGCAGAAAATAGCTTACTTGGTGGACATCTTTGTCATCTTGAATGACTTAAATTTATCACTGCAAGGACCAAATGCAACGTGCCTCGATTTGTCCGAAAAAATTAGATCATTCCAAATGAAACTTCAGCTTTGGAAAAATAAATTGGATAAAAATAAAATTTACATGTTTCCTACATTATCTGTCTTCTTTGAGGAACATGACATTGAGCCAGACAAAAAAATTATGATGATAACTTCTGTGAAAGAACACTTGCACATGCTTGCAGACGAAATTTCATCATACTTTCCTAATCTACCTGACACCCCATTTGCACTTGCCAGAAGTCCATTCACAGTGAAAGTTGAAGATGTTCCGGAGACAGCGCAAGAAGAGTTCATTGACCTAATTAACAATGATGCAGCGAGAACAGATTTCTCTACGATGCCACTGACAAAATTCTGGATTAAGTGTTTACAGTTATATCCTATTCTGTCTGAGACTATGCTGCGCCTTCTTCTTCCTTTTCCAACAACATATCTTTGCGAAACAGGGTTTTCCAGCTTGCTGGTAATCAAGTCTAAATACCGAAGTAGACTTGTTGTGGAAAATGATATTCGCTGTGCCCTTGCAAAGACCGCCCCAAGAATTTCTGAATTGGTAAGCAAGAAGCAACCACAACCATCTCACTAAATTTGGCAGCATACTGTTGCAAAATATTGCACTGTTGTTTACTGTTATATTACTGTTATTATATTTAAACCCATGCTATGCCATGGTGAAATGTTATTTATTTGGAATTGTTGTTATATTTAAACCTATGCTATGCCATGGTGAAATGTTATTTATTGGAATTAGTAATAAATATTTCTCAACATATAATTAAATATTGTTTTTGTGATTAATCACTATGTTTAAATTATGTTTGATTTGTAGCAATGAGAATACATAATGCATATCAGGTATTTACATTCCGAATCATAACTGTAGCAAAATTACAGTTTTGAAGTAGCCACCAAAATTATTTTTTGGTTTGGGGTCACCGCAATATGAGGAACTGTATTGCGGGGTCTCGGCATTAGAAAGGTTGAGAACCACTGCACTAGAGAGACATACCACAAAAATGCTGCCTCCCGAACTGGCTGAACAATGTACACTGAACATTTTAGGAGAATTGTGGGGGTTTTCTTCTTTGTAAATTGTTCATGCACACAGATTGTTTTACAATTTTTTTTTTTTCAAAATTATTCAACAGATGTTTTGTGCAAAAAAACTTCAGCCTGTGAAAGGGCCGTGAACCGTTCCTTTGAGCATTTGCTGGAGGAGCTCATATTTGCATTTTGATGTTGCAGCTGTGTAAGTGGTCACCTAAGTTGCATAGGGTTGAATTAACCTTTATAAACTGTCAACTATAAAATTCAGAGAGAAGTTAAATGCTACCTTTCTGAAAGGAGGAGAGAACATGTAAGCTCTGAAGAGTGGCTTTATGGCAGATTCAGTTTGCTAGCTAAGCATTCTCTTTTCTTTTACTGATTACCATTTTTTCCTTCTCTCTGTTGCTGATCCTGATTTCTCCAGGGCACTCACTGACTTTGCCCCTCATGAGGACATGAGTGAAGTGAGGAATGAACTTCTTTCATTCCCAGGGAACCAGCTCTATAGGAAGAAAAAGAGTAAAGGGAAGATGTTGATTACATCTGCGAAGAGTGAAAGTCTCTCTGAAAATAAGACTTGAAAGAGCTAAAGTTGTCAGGATTTGTTCATTTGAAAAGCTATAGATGTTTTAACAACAAATAGTTCCTGCTCTCAGCTTGCAGGGAATCTGTGGTCAAAATACAGTAAAAAATCCAAAAATAAATGTTTAGAATTGAAATCTTGGGCCCATTAAAGTCAATGAGAATTTTTTGCCATTGACTTTAGTGGGGCCAGGATTTCACCCTGAGTGCTTATGTTTTCTCAGTAAAGCTGAAGCAGTCATGAATGCTTATGACTTGTTTGTTAGAGAGATAAGGTGGGTGAGGTAATATCTTTTACTGGACCAACTTCTGCTGGTGATAGAGATAAGCTTTCAGGCTTACACATTTGCTTAGTCTCACTCAATTATTTTGCAGTCTGAAGATAAGTCACCTACAGACAAAACTGCTGATAAGGCAAAAAGCGTATTATCCTGTTTAAATTCTTGTTCCTTGTAAATTGTTCACTGTAAGACCATTTATCCCATACATGGAGCTTTTATAGCTAAAGAATATTTTTATTTTGCTGTGTTAGAAGATGTGTGTAAGAATTTATTTCAAGCGATTATATAATTGACTGAAGCAGGGTGGCAGGATTCTCTTGGTAGGCTTGGAACGCCTCCAGGAGGAGCAGGTTAATTCCTGCTGCCTCATAGATTCCAAGGCGAGAAGGGACTATTGTGGTCCTGCAGTCTAACCTCCTGTATTACACAGGCCATAGAGTGTCCCCAAAATCATTCCACAGTTATGTCTTTTTGAAAAACTTCTGATCTTGATTTAAAAATGGTCAGTGATGGACAATCTGCTATGGCGCTTAGTAAATTGTTCCAATGGTTAATTTCTTCTGATTAAAAATTTGTATCTTATTTCCAATCTGAGTTTGTCTAGCTTCAACTTCCTGCCATTTCTGTACTAGGCTGAACAAATATTATTAAATATTTGCAGATACTTATAGACTGTGATCAAGTCACCTTTTAACTTTCTCTTTAGTTTAACAAAGATTGAGCTCCATGAGTCTAGCAGTATAAAAATATTTTCTAATTTTCTTATGGCTCTTCTGTGCACCCTCTCTAATTTTTTAACACCCTTCTTGAATTGTGGAGACCAGAACTGGATGCAATATTCCAGCAGCAGTTGCACCAGTGTCATATATATATGTGTGTGTGTGTGTGTGTGTGTGTGTATATGACACTAAAATAAAATAATCTCTCTAGTCCTACTTGAGATTCCTCTATTTATGCATCCAAGGAGTGCATTAGCCCTTATTAGCGGATATTAAAACCACTACAGTTCTTTTATATGTTATACAACAAAAAAGGATTTTAGTTATCTATACAGTTTAGTGCTTTGTACCTATTAAACTGAAAATTTCTGTGTATTTAAGTTGAATTTTAGTGGGTGACAAAATGAAGGAAGGTCTGTATTCATATATTCAATAATGAAATGTGTGTAATCTTTTAACTCCCTTGACCTGTCCCATTGTGTAAGAAGGGATCCCTGGCACTGAAATGACTGCCTGTTATTAAAGAACTGTGTTAAAGTGAACAAGGCAGGGCAATTGATAAGTGATGTTTACAATCTAGTTATGTGCTGTGATTGATGAGATATTTGTTATGGCAGATACTTTTTGTGATTTATGAAATAAGGACCCATAGAAAGATATTTATAACTCATTAGGTGTTGCCTGTCGCCACAGCTGTTAGTAGTAATAGCTGGGTTAGAAAGCTCTTTTGCTTCTCAGTCATGTAAACTGAGATACCATAAAAGAAATTCAATAAGTAATGAGCTAAACTGAGATATTAAAAACAGAACACTCAGTAGTGTAATTTTGGAAGAATAGCTTTTTCCTCCCCATAAAGGAATTTTCTTTGTCCTGAACCAGTGTATGAAAAATTGTTTAAGAAGTTAGTTGGGAGTGAACAAGTTGCTGACACTTTACGAGTTATAGGGAGTTGGTAACATGTTTTTTTTCTATATCTATATAGTGCTGTATTAGGTATTACTTAATAGTCCAGTAACTAATTCAGTTGAAGTTTCATTTAAATAAGACATCATGACTTATTAAATTCAAACACACAACCCCCTTTTGGTCACACGGGAAACTCATGTTTAGCTGATTATTCACCCCAAATACTTTTTCAGAGTCACTGTTTCTCAGGATACAGTCCCTCATCCTGTAAGGCTGGGCTCAGCAACCTTTCAGAAGTGATGTGGCAGGTCTTCATTCATTCCGTCTAATTTAGGGTTTTGCGTACCAGTAATACATTTTAACATTTATAAGGTCTCTCTCATACTGTACTTAAACTATTGTACATAGACTAAATGAAATTTTTAAACATCATAAGAAACTTCCTTTAAAATTAAATTAAAATGCAGATCTTATCCATTTAGTGTGATCCTTGCCCTTGCTTTTCCTTGCTGAGTTTTCCAATGTCCAGCACGTATTTGGATAATTTAAGCTGCACACAGGCTTCTGAGTGATCAGTTGTTAACTGGCTCCGAGAGGGACAAAGGATCAATTTCATATGTGAAAATACCTGTTCACACAGGTATGTGGATCCAAATGCTGAAAGCACTGTAGATGCAATTTTCTTCAAACCATTAAATTTCACTGGCAGGGACATCCAGCAGGTCAGAGTAGATGCCTCATGATCTCTCTCAGTAGCTTCAAGTGTGCTCCACAGATCTCTGAACTTTGATGCCCACAATTCTGAGCTTTTAAACTCAATGAGCTGCATTTCAAAATCTTCAAAACCCATTCACTGAAATACAGACAAATCCAAGTAGCTTTTGTTGAAGTTTGCCAGTTTTATTAGGAAAGAAAACATTGGGCCAAATTGCTGGAAATCTTGAAATTGGTCAGAAAATTCGGATTCCAGTTTTTGCATGAACATTCCAATTTCATCGACACTGAAAGTGCAACATGTGGATAGCTTTTTTAAGTGTTGGAAGTAGTGGAAAGTTGATGTTTGAATATCCTGAGAAAAAACTGTTAGTTTTGCAATAGAGGCCTTCCAGATTTCATAAAGATCCAGAACCATTTGCCCTGAACCCTGGAGATGGAGGTTGAGTTTGTTTAGTTGAGCGGTGATGTCAGTTAGAAACACAAGCTTACAGAGTCATTTCTCATCATCCAGTTTGAGGTAGTTTTGACCTTTTTCCAACAAAAACGTCTTGATTGCATGAATACAATTTACAAAGCACACCAAAACCCATCCACAACTTAGCCATCAAATGTTGCTGTGCAGTGGAATGTCCTTATACACACTGTCCACCTCGTCCAGCAATGCTTGAAACTGTCTGTGAGTCAAAGTAGGTCGAGCAAGAAGGAAATTTACAGTTTTCCCCAACATATGCATCACATTATTAAGCTCTGACTTAGAAATTTTAGCACACAGATTTTTTTGGTGGATGATACAGTGAAATTTGACTGCCGGGTGGTCAATTTGATCTTCAAGTAACTTTACAAATCTCTTATGTTTTCTGACCATGGCAGGAGCACCATCAGTTGTCACACACAATATTTTTCGGAGGCCAACTCCTCGTTCTTCAAAATGTTTTACAAAACATTTTGCTATATCTTTCCCCTTAGTGCCATTCAGGGGTTTTAGACAACACAGTTGCTCTTGGATTTCATTGGAAGCACAATATCTTGCAACAGCTGCCAAGTGTGCAACGTCATTTATATCCACAATCTCATTGAGTGCAATGCTAAACATGGCTGTGTTTTTTAACGCTGTTGTCTGTTTTTCATTAATGTTTTCGGCCATTTCGCTTATGCATGTCTCAACTGTTCTGGCAGAGACAGGCAGTTCCTTTATTCTCGATATGATCATGTGTTTATTTGACAAATCATTGAACAAAACATCCGAAGAGCTAAGAAAAGCTTTTTATACATTCCCCATCTGTAAACAGCTTTCCGTCTTTTGCAATGCACTGTGCAATTTGGTAATGTCCTTCTGTGGCTTGATTTTTACCTACACTTAAGTGTTTAAAAACACTGCCTTGCTTCTCATATCCTGCTACTGCCTTTTTGATTGATTCAATCTTGTCCGCTTCATCCAGAAAGGTTTTCTTGTGCTTCGTTTGAAAATGTCATCAAACACTTGATGTGTGACAAACAACACTTTCACAACAGAAAACACAAACAGCACGGTCCTTCCTTTGAATCAATCCAAATTCATCTGTCCAAGAAGGCTGAAATGAATGGACATCTAATTTCGCTTTCTTAGGAACTGACTTTTTGCCAGCTCTACCCCTCAACTTACTGTGAAGTAAAAATGATGACAGAAGGCTCAATGTAAAACGTAGTGTAGTGCTCTGCCTGATGTGTTACTGATGTAAACATCGAATCAGGACTTAAAAATATCCAAGTAATGAATAGAATACATGCATTAACTATTTTTAAGTGAGAGATATTTTTTCTCAAAGTAACGTACCTTCTTGTGTTAAGTAAATGACAGTAACTTTTCTCTATTACTCTTCATGTTGTTATTTGGGCTAGCAGTGTGAGTGCTGCTCAGAATCCTTTCGCGTGCCACATTTGCACACATGCCACAGGTTGCTGACCCTGGCTGTAAGGTATGCCCTACATTCTTTGTTCCTAAATGTGTATATTTATATTTAGCTGTATTAAAACGCATATTGTTTCATTACAATCTCAAAATCACAGAAGATTAAGGTTGGAAGGGACCTCAGGAGGTCATCTATTTCAACTCCTTGCTCAAAGCAGGACCAACCCCAACTAAATCATCCCAGCCAGGGTTTTGTCATGCCACACCTTAACATCTTCTTAAAGATGGAGATTCCACCACCTCCCTAGGTAATCTATTCCAGTGCTTCACCACCCTCTTACTGAAAATGTTTTTCCTAATATCCAACCTAGACCTCTCGCACTGCAACTTAAGACCATTGCTCCTTGTTCTGTCATCTACTACCATGGAGAACAGCCTAGCTCCATTCTCCCTTTCAGGTAATTAAAGGCTGCTATCAAATTCCCCACCCCCCATTCTTCTCTTCTGCAGATGAAACACACCTAGTTCCCTCAGCCTCTTCTCATAGGTCATGTGCTCCAGCCCCCTAATCATTTTTATTGCCCTCCTCTGGACTCTCCAATTTATCCACATCCTTTCAGGGGGGCAAAACTGGACACCATACTCCAAATATGGCCTTACCAAATGCCAAATAGAGGGGATTAATCACTTCCCTCAATCTGCTGGCAATGCTTCTTCTAATGCACCCCAATATGCTATTAGCCTTCTTGGCAGTAAGGGCACACTGCTGACTCATATCCAGCTTCTTATCCACTTTAACCCCCAGATCCTTTTCTGCAGAACTGCTGCCTAGTTCATTGGTCCCCAGTCTGTAGCAGTGCATGGGATTCTTCCACCCTAATTGCAGGACTCTGAACTTGTCCTTATTGAACCTCCACGGGTGTGTGTGTGGAGGGGGGGGGGCCCAATCCTCCAATTGGTCTAGGTCACTCTGTATCCTATCCCTATCCTCCAGTGTCTACCGCTCCCCCTACCTTGTACCCTGTTTAGCAAAAGGTCCAGATTCTTTGGCATCAGTGGCCTGGCCTCTTCATTATTTACCACTCCCCCAATTTTTGTGTCATCTGAAAACTTTATCAGTGATGATTTTGTTTTTTGGGGTGCATGGAGGAAGGGGAAAAATACTTCAGCTTTTTTGCTTATTCCTTTCCCCCCCCAACTCTATTGACTGGGGTGTAGAGGTGGAAGGAGCAATAGTGTCTTCCCACTCCCTATTTCCTTCCCACCCACTTCCTCATGGTACTAAAGAGGGAGTATTGGGCATCCTTGGTGCTGCCATCTGGTCAGCCTGAACATCTCCATTCGGTGAGAGGGTCCATCTTCCCTCCCTATTTTTCTGCATGAGGGCTAGAAATAATCTTGCCCTTATACAGTGACTTAATTTTTAAGGACTCAAGCTTCAGTGAGACATTCTCTGCTAGCCACCTACAGGCAAACAAGTGAAAGGAAAGAACATTTAGCTTGCCTATTTTGTGCATGTAATGGAAATCAGTACTTAGTTAAACTTAAGCTTAGGACTTCCCATCTCTTTACAACCTTTACAGGCGTCTATGAAAAGTGTTTTCTGACTAAGAGTTCAAATAGACATTTTGCTAAGAATATCCTGGGCAGTCTTTAGTCCTTATTCAAACAAAAGCTCTTATTGGCTTTCATGGGATTTAGAGTTAGTAAGGGTTGAAGAATATGACCTATTAACAATATGAACTCATATAATCTATAAGCAAGAAAGTAAAAATCTCTTATCTCCAAATACCAGTAGATTTAATTTACTGAATTCAGCAGTAATGTGATTAGTGATGTAAGATGGTCTGACAATAGGTGTAAATGATAGGTCTGGATATAGCTAAAAAATTTTTTAATGATTTTATGTTGTATTAACAATGCATAATTGACTATTTATAAGAATAATTTTACTACTGATTATATTTGTTTTGAATAGAATTGCTTTAAACTACCAGCACAACCCCAATTAGTCATGTTTGTAGATAAGGAGTTTCCTTTGTTACTACCTTCCACTTTCATGTATTTTCTGTGTGTAAAGGGAATTCTCAGGCAAGGTATTTAGCTCCTCTCTTGGGTATTGTAAATGGCATTAAAGGAAGATTCTGATTCATTCCCACTTTTCCTAGATTGCTGATTAACAATGGAAAATATTCTTTGCATGCTAATTTTCATGATAGCTCTTTCTTGTCCTTGACTATAAATGTGTCCTTAGAGATATATTTAGGGATATTTTTGCTCCTCATCTTTAAAAATGAAGCTGGAAATTATGTATGTTTGCCCAAGGCTCTCACATCATGATCTGCACAGAATATACTGGGGCTACACAAGGGTGGAAATATTGCTGGCTGAGCTGAATGCAACTGGCATCCTAGTAAATTTCTGTCAGCATTTGTTGACTTTTGCATTTGATATATGAACTTCAATAGCGTTCTTAGACTCTATAGGGGTCTATTGACAATAAGCAGAAAAAGTCCACATAACTTTATTTCCTTTTATTCAAGGCTGCCTTTAAGGGGAATACTAAGCATTGTTTACTTTTCATGCTACAGTTCAGCATCTATAGCCTAGAAATTACCCCCATTTTTTATGTACACTGAACCCGTACGTATTTATCGTCTAAGTAGGACATCTGTCCCATTTTCATCCATAAGACACCAAGATAGAAACCCAATGCCAGAAGGCGTAAGTTACACTACTTTGCCATTTACACTTATTTTCAGACCAGCTCACATCACTATTCACAACACTGCTGAATTTTAGTAAATTGCGTCTACGGGTATATGGAGATAGAAAATTTTACAGTACTTCATTGCTTATAGATTACAAGTACGGTTAAGCTCCTGTCACAGGTATGTTTAGTAGGGACAGTCAGGGACTGGTCACGGGCTTCTGTGAATTTGTGTGTGTGTGTTTGTTTGTTTGTTTATTTATTAACTATTGGTTTATTGCCCACAACCTACTTTTTTTTACTAAAA
The DNA here is from genome assembly GCA_007922155.1 of Mesoclemmys tuberculata. Lineage (NCBI taxonomy): Eukaryota > Metazoa > Chordata > Testudines > Chelidae > Mesoclemmys > Mesoclemmys tuberculata. The sequence goes on along the minus strand of ML675616.1, from coordinate 95,793,082 downwards.
AATACTCTGTGGCAGAGGGGACAAATAGAGCTGCCAGGGGTTGCTGCTATTGTGGCAGGGGCTGAGCACTACTGCACCAGCCCCTGTGGTGCTGACCCAACCCAGGCCACTGCTCCTGCAGGGGGATGCTGCTCCAGTGGGCCCAGGGCTATCCACCAGTCAGCTGTTGGGCAGCTCGTTAGGGGCTGCCAATCAGCCATTTGGCAGCAGTCCCAGGCCTGATAGTTGCTCCAACCTTGCCCCGAAAGTCCCGGAATCTGTGGCCTCCATGACCAAATCGTATCCTTAATTATAAGACAGTAAAATACTTTCTATGTAGGTAATATTTAGAATTTTGTCTTAGGTACATGTGGCCCTCACCACCTCACAAGTACTAACAAATTCATTCTTACAACACTCTTTAGAATGAAGGCTACACTATTATCCACATTTTGTTCATAGGGACCTGAGGCACAATTTGCCTCAGAACTTAAAGGAAGTCTGTGGCAAACTGGGAATTTAACCTGGGTCTCTGGAGACTTATTCTATAACCTTAATTACAACGCCATGTATCCTGTCAAATGATCACTATACCCAGTTAATGACAAATTCTGAGAGAGCTCAAAACTTGATCCTAAACTATTTAGCAGTGTCACTTTATGATTAGATATATCAAGAAAAGCATGTTTTTAATATACAAATATTAGATAAGGAAAAAATAAACATCTTTCCAGGACTGTCAGCTACAGTTTGAAAAGACAAGCAGCTAGATTGCTGCTAGTACATTACACAATTGATTATATTAATTACTGCTAGTATATTACATAGTTTTGATTAATACTCTATAGATTTAAAGATCCACCATTCTTTAATTTTTATAATTTGATATGAAGAAAGAACAAACTAACACCACCAAAGTATATGGGTAGTTTATTGTTGTTTGTATTACCATAGTCCCTAGAGACTCCAATCAGGATTGGAGCCCATTGTGATAGATACTGTACAGGTAGAATAAGAGACAGTCCTTGCCCAAGAAACTTTACAATCTAAATAGGTAAGGCAGACAAGCTGCAACATAAAGCCAAAGTGATTAAAATGAAGGTTGGCAAAAGTCATGTTTAGTTCTATGATTCCTTTCCCCCCATTTTTAAACCATTCAATACATTTCATATGGGGTAAGAAAGAAAGTTAGGAAGTTACTTAATTAGTAGCAAAACAAAGGAAAGGACAGGGAACGTAGAAGAGGAGGTATGTAAGCTGGTAGGGCAGGATCTAAGAGCACCTACAAACCTCATCATTCTAAGTGCAAGGCATACTTCTTTGACCTTGTCTTTGCTCATACAGCTGTATAGCACAGTGTGCATATAATATATTTAATTACAAATATTTCACACATTTCCTCCATGGAAGCAGGAAAGGAGATAGAAAGAATTACATGTGGTAGACTGGGTCGGAGGTGGGGAAAGGAAAGCAGATACTCAAAGGTGGTTATTCAAAGTGGACACTTAAGCTCTGCCCCTAAAATAAGCTCTGTACACACAGGCCTGCCAACAGCAGTTCTAGGCCACTTGGCAGAACATTTGATGCCTCCCTAGAAAGGAATGGCTGAAGTTTGTGACCATGGGTGGCAGGTGATGCTTCCCCCTGAGGAGGCTAGCTCCCCATCCTGTATCTTCTGCCCATGGCCCTGCCCACACTCCACCCCCATTCTGCTTCAGGCCATGCCCCTTCCCCACTCAATGCTGTGTCCCTCTCCCCCCCAGCCCCTTTGCTCGCTGTGTCCCTCCTTCCCCCTCCAACTTCCCTCCTCTCTTCCACACACTCCCCTCCCCCGTGGCAGCAAGCAACGGTGAGGAGGGGACTGAGCGGGGAGGGTGGGAGGAGGGATGCAGTCAGCAGAGGCAGGGGTGACTGGGGCTGGGCAGGGGCAAGGCCTGGGGTGGAGCTGCACATGAAAGAGGTGCAATGGGGATCTAGCCTCCCTGAGAGGAAGTTTCACCTGCCACCCATGGATCTATCTCATCTGCCCTTTTAAATCACTCGGCCCCTGGCCAATTGACCCCTTTGTCCACATGAATCACTAAAACGAGACACTGTTCACAGTAGATTATGCTTATATTCAGAATATGATCCTGCATGCTGCTTCGCTGCACTGCACTCCTTGAACTTGGCTCCCCTTGAAGACATGGGCTTCAATATGCCCATGAGCTCTGCTGGGTTCTTGGGCTTGGTTCCTTTGTAAGTGGGGAAGAAAAAGTAATGGTGCTATCTCTGAACTGCCATCCGCTTGTTGCACCAAAATGAGACCTCACTGGCAGTGAATTGTGCAGTTCTGTGATCCTCCCTCTCCTTTCTTACATGAGCAATGAAATAATGTAAATGTCAACATTAGGTAACTACTCCACCAGGCATCTTCATTTAGCACCTCCCTGATGTGACCAACACAGTTCACGCTTCTCAGAGCTATTGTTCCAGGTTCTGTGCCGCTACAGCTCTGCATCAGTTACACTCTGTTAACCTATCTGAGGTTTCTTCACAACTACAATAGCTAGAGACCTTTTCTTAATGAAACCTGAGATTCTGGAGAAGGACATGGTACCATCAGAGAGGTGGCAGGAAAATGCATAACTTTCTGAGGAGATCTTGACCTGAGAATTTGGTCAGCCTTGTTGCTGAGAACATGTGGCAAGATTTACCTTGAACCCAGTCAACTTGTTAAGTTTCTGTAAAGCATTTTATCTTTATTTCTCTTGTGGCTCTTTCTGATACCTTATATGCACGTAAAATCTATCTCTTTGTAGTTAAATAAACATGTTTTATCTTTAATATAAACTAATCTAGTGTTATATTTAAACCGAACTGTTGGCAATTCCAGTTAAAGTAGCAAACTGTTCAGCATTGACCCTTAACAGGGGCAATGAAATTTTTAATAGCTGAACTATCCAGGAAAGGGCTGGATAGTGCAGAACACAAGTTTTAAGAAAGATTTAGGACTGGATGTGTGTTGTAGTCACCCTGTAAGTAGTAACCAAGGCTGATGGAAGTGAGAGTGTGACTAGTGAGTTGCTAACAGGCTGCTGGGGTCGGCGCTGCTGGACCAGGGCTGCAGCTATACACAGGCAGTCAGGGTGTGACCTTTATGCTACTTGGCTGTTTGTGAGTGGCCCAGGTTGGGAGCTACAACAGCAAAGCCTGGTGAAGCATCCAAGCTTGTGGGGCAGGTGGTGATACAGCCCCTCATTGGTCTGCATTGCATCCCAGAATGTCACGGGCGTATTGGTGCATGCTGGCCGTTTCTGACCCTTAGTGGTGCTTGATTCACCTCAGGAAGGCATTTGGCTATTACCGTGATAATGGCTGTATTAAAACCTCAATAGAACAGAGGTGACAGGTAGGACAGAAGGTTGGGAATTGGAGGCGAAGAGACTGAAAGGGAAAGAAATCAGAGCAAACAGCAAATCATATACCACTCAATCCCTCAAAATTAGGGTCTGTGCCTTTTCCATTTCCTTGGGTCACTCCATGAAATCTCGTGCACCCTTGCCACTAGCATTTAGGGTTCTGCGTCTGTTGCTTTATGCTACGTTGGTCCTTGCGGTTAGACCACATGGGATATGTTGTGATTTTTGGGACTGGACCTCTTGTTTAATGCAAGAGAATAGATTGGAACTACTAAGGGTAACTAACAATAAAAAGCTAAACTCTGTGATAGTTGGCTTCCGTTGGACTCAGTGGGAACGGAATGCATCAGAAAGTAGGATTTGGTCCAGTATGCCAACTCTTGCCTCATTGACCTTTCAGTAAGTGTCTGTTCAGCTCCTTGCTGCAAAGTTACTTGCTTCTGTGAGCTGAGTGATCCTGGACACACCCTGCTCATGGTACTGGGGAAAAAGCTTGAGGAGCTCTGAGCCCATTTACCAACTGGATCATCATACTGATGCTTTAATTTCGGAGCTGTTTTGCCCTTTGCACAACCATCTACAGATCCTGACCCTTCCTCCTCTCCCCCAACTCCTGCTTTGTGCTGGGATTGTGGAATTTATTAGTATATAATGCATTCCTGCTTGAAGTGAGTTAGCTGTTGAAACAGGTAATGTTTTAACAAGTTCTGTGCTGCTTCATTATGTATCTGGGGAAATTGCACTAAATATCAGTCAAAAAGTTAGACTCGTTATTTTCCTATTTGTGGCAGAAGTCAAGTAATGCTTTATGCTAAACTTTATTGCTGTGTAATCAGCAAGGTCATAAATTGCTTCAGAATTTCAGCCCTGAGAGCGAACTAATACAAATAAAATGGAAACTCCTCAGAAAGACTTCCCTCTACTTCCATTATCTACATCTTCCATTGCCTATTACAGTTTTTAGTTGAGCTTTTGCATATGTGGTGCTTTGTACGCTTGAATAAGACTCTCAGCTTTTTTTTTTTTTTTAAACTACTGAACATGATTTTCATTTTTCAGTGATAGCTTTATATCTCTGAATAGGCATTGTCTTTCTGATTGTTACCTGGTTACCCTGGTTATGTTGTAATATTCACACCTGTGGAATTGTTTGGATCAATTATATTTTCTTTCACTCCTTCAGGAGCATATGTCCACCTCCTTCCCTGCATTATTTGTTTCATGTCAGTTATATTCCACACTTGAAGGTTCTAAGATATATGATGATTTATCTTGTTTTCATTTATTTCTCACTCATTTATCACACAGACACCTCCGCCTACACATGTCCATTAACATGATATCTTATAATGCACTGATACAAAAGTTAGCTATTAGCTAAAAGTTCAATTCCAGGCTCAATTTATTAATCAAAATTATTAGTAAAAGATTAATCAGCACGAGACAGAAAGACAAATACATTGCCAATTTGGGGAAACTGCTCTGCAGCCTGAGGCATTCCAACTATTTGCAGAAATTCACCCCTTTTTTATATATATGATTATATATATAATCATACTTGTTTATAAAAAAGAAGCAGATAATTCCATTCTCATGACTTATTGATCTGTGAAGATCCTTTCATGGCATCTCAGTTTACATAATTGATAAAATAAGGATATCTGTTCACTAGTCATTATCTCATGAATTACAGATGACATCTCTAACAAGTATTCCCTTTTTTGGGTTTTCTAGACAGATTTTTAAAGATCAGTGGGTCAGAGCAAGACATCATACACAATCCATCATTTGACAACATACTAAGATTTAGCCTGAATACAAAATATTATAGTTACAAAACACTGGGACTTTGGTTCATCTACAAAGGGCCATGGGAGTCTGGTTCATCTGCTAACAGCATCACGACGGGCTGGTCTCACACTTGACTTCTGTCAGACCAGTTGGGGAAGTCTTCCATTGAAAATGTGGAATTCAGCCTCCATAGCTTTATTTTGACCTTGAGCATAGCGGCCAATTTGAATGGTTTTGGCACTACACTGGAAGACCAGTGGTCTCTAAGCCAGGACTGAAGCAATATAGGTCTTTAAATAGTAATGTTAGTGTCTCAAATTGCAGCAGGAAACCAACACAATTGTCAGAAAACTTGTGCACTGTGTTTCCTGTAGCTAAAAACCAGCTGTGGGGCAGCAGTGTCTTCTGAGTAGCTTTCTAGGGTAGTCACAGCTAGAATGACTCTCTCAGTAAACTGATCAATCACAAAACCACGGATGATTGTAGCGAAGTCCAGATCAGAGAGAAACAGCTGCAGTTATGGTACCAAGTACAGCTGAAAAAGCACTTTGTGGCCAAGAGAAGCACCTCAGATTCTAGGAACACTCATGGGTCTGAGGCTATCGCTAAATTGCAAATATTTAATAAAATGTTGATAACCCACTCAATAGTGAGGGCAGAAAGCATCCTATGTAACTTACATGACACTTCATCCTCACATCCAGTGTCCCACAGTCCTCATACCCAATTGTAACCCCCTTCACACCACCTCCACCACAATCTTGCATACATTTAATCTTTTCCTCAGTCCCCATGTCCACTTAACACACCTATTTATTCCTTGTGACAGGGCCTATCGGGCCTTCTTTGCCCACTGCTGGAGGCATCAGCGCCTTGACGTTCCCTGCCCAAGGAAAATCCACACAGACCAGGGGACCAAAAAGACAGTCTTCCAGAAGCCTAGAAGGGCCAGAAGGAAATACTGACCAATCAAGAACCAGTAGGCTAGTTAAGAAGGCTTTGCTGGCTTTTCAGTGGCAGAGCTGAGTGAGGCTAGGACAGAATGGAATGCTTCAAGGCTGACCCAGAGCCCAGGCCGAAATTTGTCCTAAGAGCTGCAGCGAAGCACTTGCCTTTTTTTCTCTTTGGCACAGACAGCTGTATCCTGATTTGCTATTTTGATGATTGTTTAGAGACTGATTATGGCACAGGCTATCCCGCCCCAAGCAGATGACCACATCTTGCAGACTAAGGCAGGAAGCACTTGTAGTACCACATGTGGCCCTGAAATGGGGGCACTGAGAGCAGCCCCAGCTCTACATACCCCTCCACATAACCTGAATTCAGATTAAACTCCTCCATATTGCACTACACAGCCTATCTTCCTTTCCATTTGACAAGTAAGACACCTGATTGATCTCCCTCCCATACCTGACTTATACACCATCTACATCCAGTTATACATGATGCACACACAACTAACCCCTCTGCCTGCACTGAATGCACATCCAGCTCACACCTCCTCTCACCCTGACTCTCACCAATAAGAATCTCCTTGAACCTTCAGTCCTTTGAGAACCTGAACCAAGAAGGTTCCTTTTTTTCAGACTTCAGATAAGCAATTCCCATTTCCAGTTCCTTTTCCCTTGGTGACCTTCTAACACCTTCTCATCTAACACTGTCATTGGGTAGCTCTTTAGCCCTTGTGTCCCATCCCATTTCTCTGTCAGGGCCAGCTATCTGTTCCCTGAAGATGCAGTAGAAGAAGGAGTTGGACATAGAATCATAGAAGATTAGGGTTGGAAGGGACCTCAGGAAGTCATCTAGTCCAACCCCTTGCTCAAAACAGTACCAACCCCAACTAAACCATCCCATCCAGGGCTTTGTCAAGCCAAACCTTAAAAACCTCTTAAGGATGGAGATGCCACCACCTCGCTAGGTAACCCATTCCAGTGCTTCACCACCCTCCTAGTGAAAATGTTTTTTCTAATATCTAACCTAGACCTCCCCCACTGCATCTTGAGACCATTGTTCCTAGTTCTGTCATCTACTACCACTAACAGCCTAGTTTCATCCTCCGTGAAGCCCCCTTTCAGATAGTTAAAGGCTCCTATCAAATCCCCTCTCATTCTTCTCTTCTGCAGACTAAACACGCCAAGTTCTCTCAGCCTTTTCTCAGAAGTCATGTGCTCCAGCCCCCTAATCATTTCCATTGCCCTCCGCTGAACTCTCTCCAATTTGTCCACATCCTTTCTGTAGTGTGGGACCCAAAACTGGACACAATACTTCAAATGAGGCCTCACCAGTGCCGAATAGAGGGGAATAATCCAACTTCCAACCCAGAAGGCAATTAAAAGTTAAGAGGAGGAGCCTCAGCTGGTAGGGGTGGTCCTGCAATAGAGGACAGTGGGGAGGTAAAAACAAAAGTTCAGATAGTTGAGTAAGTTTTACATAAGCATCTGAACACTTGGGTGTCTGTTGAAACTGACCTGAGTCTTCTGACGTTGGCCTGTCTGTTAGTGCAATATAATTACACTGAAAACTTGGGAGAAACAAAAAGTATCAGAGTGACTCCATGATCACTTGTAAATGGCATTATTTGTCATTTCAAGTTGTATAAATATTGTATCATAGTGATAGTAATAAATGTCCACTTCCTTATCTTGTGCATTTAGGCTCTTATTGAGCAAGGTACTGAAGCGTACGTTTAACTTTCAGCATCTGAGTAATCCCATTGAAGTCAAAACAGTTCTGTTTGAAATCTTTCAACCAGCTCTAGTTATAAACATGTTTAGAAATTTTTCCTCTTGCCCAGAATGGAGACCAGCCACCTGGCTTATCCTGAGAAAAGTGGAGGGAATGGCTAATGCAGGCTGACCTGAGAATTGATAGTTATTTACTGTACATTGGACTGTATCAAGCCTGTTACAAGTGTTGTTAGCCTGCACTGATTCAAAAGCAGCCAACTTCTCCTCTTAAAGAGACAGTATGGGGGAAGTAAATGGCCAGCTCACTGGAATGTACAGTAAATAAAACATAGTTACTTACCAGTAACTGTTGTTCTTCGAGATGTGTTGCTCATATCCATTCCACTTAGGAGTGTGCGCGCCCTCGTGCACGGCTCTCGGAGAACTTTTCCCTAGCAGCCCCCTGTAGGGGCTGGTTCCAGCGCCCCCTGGAGTGCCGCCCTCATGCGGCGGTACATAGGGCGCTGCCGGCCCCTCCCCTCCTCAGTTCCTTCTTTCCGCCTGTGACGGCCAGTTGGGAACAACCCTTGCTCCTCACAGGTTTCTTCCTTGCAAAAGAGAGTAGTTAGATAGCAGTTTGCCCTGAACTTAGTTAGTTTTATAGTTAGTTAAGGTTTTTAGTTAGAAGTAGGAGAGCCTTCGGGCTCTAGGCCACCCGGCGATGCCGGGCTCGCCGGGGTTTAAACCCTGTGCTCGCTGCGGGAAGGTTTTTCCCGTCAGCGACCCCCATGACCGTTGTTTGAGGTGCTTGGGGGAACAGCACCGTAAGGACCGGTGCCGTATTTGTAAGTCCTTCAAGCCTCGGACTCAAAGAGAAAGAGACGTGAGGCTGAAGGTGATTTTGATGGAGTCCACGTTGCGTCCGGCGTCTGAGCCGTCGCAGACTCCTTCGGCACCAAGTGTATCCTCGGTGCAGAGTGCACTGCTGGCACCGGAGGGCCCGGTGCCGAGGAGGAAGAAGCGTCGTCCACGCTTACAGCGCTCCCCCACACCGCAGGAGCAGCTGGGGTCAAGCCCGGAGGTGCTTAGGCTCTCCGATGTGCCGCCTGCTCCGGCTCCCGCACCGGCACTGGCACCAACCAGGGAGGTTCCCCCGACTCCGGGGAGTGGGGGACCCCCTGTACAGGACCCTTCCACGCCAGAGGTGTTCGAGGAGGCTCAAGCCTTGTTGGCCTTGCCCACGCCCCCGGCCCTCTCTCGGCTGAGAGAGTCAGGGCCTGTGTCCCGGGGCAAACCCGCGCTGGGTGTCCCTGAAGGGTGGGCGGCCCCGGCACCGGAGAATTGGCCGCCCACAACCCGACGCCGGAGAGTCAAGCTTGGAGGCTGCTCTCCTTCTTTGTCGTCGGACGAAGCGTCGCGGCACCGCTCCAGGTCGCGGCACCGCTCTTCGACCTCGAGTTCCAGTCCGGCACTGAGACGGCGCTCTCGGCACCGCTCCCCAGCTCCAAGGAAGAGGCACCGCAAGTCGTCCCTCTCCCGGTACCGGTCTTTGTCAACGTCAGCGTCACCCCGTCGGCACCGCAGACGACGACGCTCCTCGGGATCGTCGCGTAGCGGGTCCCGGAGCATCTCTTCCTGGCGTCATCGCCGGCACCAATCTCCTGGCTCGGTATCTCGGATCCGACGCCAGGAGCAGGTACTACTGCAGGCACCGCAACCGGCACCGGCACTGCAACCGGCACCAGCACCGACTCTTGCAGCGGCACCGGTGTTGCCCTTGGCACCGGTGCCACCTCTGAGTTGACCCCAGGGCCCCTGGCAGTGGCCAATGTGGGGTCTGTGGGCGGCTCAGATGCGGCAGAGAACTATGTCAGCCCCAGCCTCGGTCACCCAATTACCCCAACAGGCACCTTCGGTGCAGGAGGGTGACCACTCCTCAGAAGAGGAGGAGGAGGACCCAGGGGAGGGCCCCTCTACTGGACCCCGCCACCCGTCCTATTCTTCGTCGCTGGATGAGGTGGCCGTCAGGGACCAGGGAGCCCCTCTTATTGACTTCAGGGCTCACCAGGAGTTCCTGAAGCGGGTGGCCTCGAACCTTGGCCTGGAGGTCAAGGTTCTGGAAGAGGAGGTAGACCCCCTCTTCGGGCGTGTGGGGACTCAAGGACCATCCAGGGTAGCCCTCCCCATCCACGAGAGGATCCTGCGCCTGGCTAAGGCCGTTTGGCAGACTCCTTCCTCAGTCGCTCCCACGTCTAAGGGCACCAAGAAGAAGTATTACGTGCCAGCCGAGGGGCACGAATACTTGTATACACACCCTGCCCCAGGTACTCTGGTTGTGGACGCTGCCAACCAGAAGGACAGGCAGGGGGCTCAGAGCACCTCCCCTAAAAACAAGGAGGGTAGGAGACTAGACCTTTATGGTAGGAAGGTCTACTCCATGGGGGCGCTCCAATTCAGGGTGGCAACCATCAGGCCCTCCTGGGCAGGTATAATCTGAACTTGTGGGACTTGATGCGAAGGTTCGCAGAGTCCCTGCCCCAGGACCAGACTGCGGACTTCGCCACGGTCCTGGAGGAAGGATTGACTGTGGCCAGTGCAGCCCTCCAGACTGCCTCTGATGCTGCGGACACGGCCAGTAGGGTGATGGCCTCCGTCATCGCCATGCGGCGTTCAGCGTGGCTGCAGTCCACGGACCTGTCCCAGGAAGTGCAGCATTCTATCCAGGACTTGCCCTTTGATGGGACCGCCCTCTTCTCCGAGAGGACGGATGAGAAGCTGCACGCCCTGAAGGACTCAAGGGCGACGCTGCGCTCCTTGGGTCTTTATACCCCTCAGGCGGCTCAATTACAAGCTCGCCAGCAGCCGCAGCAGCCGCCGCAGTGGCAGCAACCTAGGCCACCGCCTAGGCCTTTCCCCCCCGCGAGGGGCAGGGATAGGAACAGGGGCTCTGGTCGGCGCGACCGCACGGCGTCGTCCAATTCCTCCCAAAGAGGACCCTCCCAGGGCTCCAAAGGGAAGCATACCTTTTGATGGTGCGCCTGAGGGTGGCACCGTCTTCCATTCCCTGGGTTCCCCCCCGCCTTTCCAGGACAGGCTAAGACCCTACCTCGGCCTGTGGTGGGCTATCACGTCGGACCACTGGGTCCTCAGAACCGTGCGCTGGGGTTACGCCCTACAGCTGGTGGCGTCCCGTCCCCCCCACTCACCCCCTCCCTGTCCCTCTTCAGGGACCCCTCTCACAAGCATTTACTCCTTCAGGAGGTTTGCTCCCTCCTAATCAAGGGTGCCATAGAAGTGGTTCCACCGCTCGAGGTGGGGAAGGGCTTTTTCTCGAGGTACTTCCTCATCCCCAAAGCCAAGGGAGGCCTCAGGCCTATACTGGACCTGCGCAGGTTGAACAGGTTCATAAGGAAGCTAAAGTTTCGCATGGTGTCCCTAGCGTCCATCATTCCCGTATTGAACCCAGGGGATTGGTTTGCCGCCCTTGATCTGAAGGATGCGTACTTTCACGTCTCCATCCTTCCCGCCCACAGGCGGTACCTAAGGTTTATGGTAGCTGGTACCCACTACCAATTTACGGCCTTGCCCTTTGGCCTGTCTTCCTCCCCCAGAGTGTTTACCAAATGTATGGCTGTGGTGGCGGCCTTCCTGAGGTGCAGGGGGGTCCAGATATTTCCCTACCTGGACGACTGGTTGATAAGGGGCAACACCAAGTCGCAGGTGCGTGAGGCGGTCTCCTTCGTCCAGGCCACTTGCCATGCTCTGGGGCTGCTCATCAACAAGCAGAAATCGACGCTGTCCCCGGTACAGCGCATAGAGTTTATAGGGGCATCCCTAGACTCGGTGTGGGCCAGAGCCTCCCTCCCACGCTCGAGGTTTGAGGCCATGGCAGCGATCATATCGCAGCTTCAGAGGTGCCCCACGATGACAGCCAGGCAGTGCCTGCAGTTGTTAGGCCACATGGCCTCGTGCACCTATGTGGTGAGGCTGGCCCACCTCAGGCTGAGGCCCCTCCAAGGTTGGTTGGCCAAGGTATATGTGCCCAGCAGGCACTCTCTGGACAGGGTGGTTACGGTGCCTCCCGTGGTGTTGGGGTCACTGAGCTGGTGGCTGGTCCCCGGGACAGTGTTGGAAGGGGTTCCCTTCACGCCCCTCACCCCCTCGGTCACTCTGATCATGAACTCATCAGACTTAGGGTGGGGAGCTCACATCACCGGTGGTCTGACCACACAGGGGCGTTGGTCCCAGGGAGAGACTGCCCTCCACATCAATGTCAAGGAACTGAGGACAGTCAGACTGGCTTGCAAAGTATTTCGCCATGCTTTATTGGGGAAAATGGTACAGGTGCTGACGGACAATACCGCAGCGATGTTCTACATCAACAAACGGGGGAGCGTGCTCCTCGGCTCTGTGCCAGGAGGTGCTTCGTCTTTGGGACTTGGCGGTGAGGTATAATTTCTGTTTAACCGCTTCTCACCTCCCCGGGGTCAGGAACGACGAGGCGGACCACCTCAGCAGGTCGTTTCTACCCCAACACGACTGGTCATTGCATCTGGAGGTAGCGGCCAGGATTTTCCGCGAGTGGGGCGTTCCCCAACTGGACCTGTTTGCGTCGTCTTGGAACACGAAGTGCCCGAGGTTTTGCTCGCTCCAGGGTCGCGAGCCGGGCTCCTTCTCCGACGCGTTCCTTATCGATTGGATGGGGACTCTCATGTACGCATTCCCCCCCTTCCCGCTCCTGCCCAGGGTCCTCTTGAAGATCAAGAGGGACAGAGCGGATGTGATACTGATCACCCCAGCGTAGCCGAGGCAGTACTGGTACAGCCTCCTACAGGACCTGTCAGTTGCCCCACCGATTGAGCTCCCAAGGAGACCGGACTTGCTCTCCCAAGACCACGGTCGCCTGCTGCATCCCAGCCTGGACTCCCTGCACCTGACGGCCTGGAGGCTCTCTGGCTGACGGAGGAGGAGAGAACCTGCTCGGAGCAGGTCCAACACGTGCTGCTGGGAAGCAGGAGGCCCTCCACGCAGATTGCCTACAGGGCCAAGTGGAGGAGATTCACCTGCTGGGCGGAGTCGCGGGGTGTAACCCCCGGTATGTTCCCCGTGCAGGAGGTCCTCGATTACCTGTTGCAGCTTAGGCTGCAGGAGCTAGCGCTAGCCTCCCTCAGGGTGCACCTAGCGGCCATCTCGGCTTTCCATCAGCCGATGGGGGGGGGCGGTCCCTGTTCTCCCACCCCATGTTGGTGAGGTTCCTCAGGGTGGTCGAGAGGCTCTACCCGCAGGTCCGTGACCCGGTGCCTCCCTGGGATCTGAACCTGGTCCTCGATAGACTGACGGGGCCCCCCTTTGAGCCCATGGCCACCTGTCCCTTGCTGATCCTTTCCTGGAAGGTGGCCTTCCTCGTGGCCATTACCTCGGCTAGGAGGGTCTCTGAGCTAAGAGCTTTGACCTCGGAGCCCCCCTATACCGTGTTCTTCTGGGATAAGGTACAGCTGAGGCCTCACCCAGCATTTCTGCCTAAGGTAGTCTCCCGGTTCCATTGTAACCAAGATATTTTCCTCCCCGTGTTTTTCCCTAAACCGCACGGGTCCGAGGACGAGAGGAGACTACACACCTTCGACGTGAGGAGGGCGCTGGCGTTCTACCTAGACAGGACGAGGCCGTTCAGAAAGACCACGCAGCTCTTCGTCACGGTGGCAGAGAGGATGAGGGGTTCCTGGTCTCTGCCCAGTGCATCGCCAAGTGGATCACCACCTGCATCCAGCTCTGCTACGATGCTGGTAGCAGGCGTCCAGCTTCCCGGAGTGGTGACAGCGCACTTGACGAGGGCCCAGGCCGCGTCGGTGGCCTTCCTGGAAAGGGTCCTCCTGGATGACATCTGCAGGGCTGCCACCTGGTCTTCAGTGCACACCTTTGCTGTGCACTACGCTGTCGCCCAGCAGTCAAGGGAGAACGCGCGAGTCGGCAGAGCCGTGCTGAGGGCAGCTCGCCGCTGACTCCTACCCGCTTCCAGATAAGGCTCGTTATTCACCTAAGTGGAATGCATATGAGCAATCACTCGAAGGAGAAAACATAGTTACTTACCAGTAACTGTTGTTCTTCGAGATGTGTTGCTCAGATCCATTCCACACCCACCCTCCGTCCCCGCTGTCGGAGTCGGCCGAAAGAAGGGACTGAGGAGGGGAGGGGCCGGCAGCGCCCTATGTACCGCCGCATGAGGGCGGCACTCCAGGTGGCGCTGGAGCCAGCCCCTACAGGGGGCTGCTAGGGAAAAGTTCTCCGAGAGCCGTGCACGAGGGCGCGCACACACCTAAGTGGAATGGACATGAACAACACATCTCGAAGAACAACAGTTACTGGTAAGTAACTATGTTTTATTTACTGTACATTGGACTGTATCAAGCCTGTTACAAGTGTTAGCCTGCACTGATTCAAAAGCAGCCAACTTCTCCTCTTAAAGAGACAGTGTGAGGGAAGTAAACGGCCAGCTCACTGGAACTTCTAGAGCCATGTTACGTGATCATATAAGGAAGTACTGGTTTCAAGCAAATGTCTTAAGCTCTGATCTTAAAAATATTTATTACTGTTGTTAACTTTCAATACGTGAGTAGCCCAACTGAGGGCCTTCAGTAGTTGTGGTTGGAAAGTTTAGCCATTTTATATGCAAATTGTCCTAATTGAAGTATAAGAAGCAGAAAGATAACTATTTGTGTATTCATTGTTGAAAGGTTACTTTTGATATTCTGTCCTTGGTATGTGGCTTTGCCTAATTTCTACCAATGCTGAGAGGAGGTATGCCACCCCCCCAAAAAAAAGTGGTGGGGGGAATAAATGGACAGCAATTTGGGAAGTGGTTTAATGGCATAGCCTAAAAGTATGAATTGCATGTTCAGATTAGACTTCACAGGGAAAAATACTGAATTCTTTGTTTCTCTCTAACAATGGCAGTGTCTACACTCAGAGCGAAGGTGTGATTTCTGTTTTTTTTCCCCCCTGCTTGGGTACACATACTCGTTCTAATGCTCACCAAGCTAGTGCAGCTATGAATAGCAATGTAGATACGGAAGCATGGGTTGTAGCAGTGGAAAGTACACACCCACTGGTTTCAGGTTCGTACTCAGCTTCGCTGAGACATGTCTTTCCTGCTACCACCCATGCTCTGCAACAACTGTGCTCAAGCTGGTGTGATTATGTGTTCATAAGCAGGGGAATCACACCTTCACTCCTATTGCAGACGCAGCCTGTATCTTAATATAGTATCTTAATTCACAGATACTGGGGTTAAAAACAGGCAGTAATTACCACTATATATTAGTTGTAAAATGTGCATAAGAACTCATCTCAATTGCAACATCATGCTGGGTTCCTATATTATGTTTAGGCTTTCTCACTTCCTACTTGTAAAATACCCATTTTCGTGAGAGGTGGGAAGGTAGGCAGTGGGGTGAGATGATGGTAAAAAAGCCTAAAAGCTCTTACAGTGTGAGAGCTAGTTTCTAGTATGTGAAGTATGGTACACATCTGTAGATTATTGGTAGCAGTCCAATATTTAATGATCAGTATAATTCATAATTTCCTTTTAGTGGTTTTGAAAATAGTTTGTCTTGATAAATGATGTTCAGTAGAACCTCTGAGTTAGAAACAACCTCCCTTCCCGAGGTCTTAATAACTCTGAACAAAATGTTAGGGTGGTTATTTCAAAAGTTTACAGCTGAACAGTGACTTAGTACAGCTTTGAAAATTTACTGTGCAGAAGAGAAATACTGCTTCCCTTCTATTATTTTAGTAGTTCATGTTTAACTGTACTGTGCTGTATTTGGTGTAGGTTTTTCGGTCTCCGCTGCTTCCTGATTGCATACTTCCAGTTCCCGTTAACTGGTCAGTTCATAACCCTGGTATTCATAACTCTGAGTTTCTACTGTACCAGGGAAATACAAGTTCAAGCAAATTGCTGGTTCTATTTCAGAGCAGTTAAAATTCCATGGCTTCTGTGGAGACTCTTGTACTCCTCCGAGATGGAGGGGTTCATGCTTTGGGATCTCAGTGGTGAGAATAATGCATAAGGACAAGGCAGTATCTGCAAGTAGCTTTTTATTTCAAGTCACAAGTACACACACAAAAGTCAGGCGCTTACCACAATCAGGGAGGGGAAGCCCATTTCCTCCCAATAAGCAGCTTCCCAGGAGCGGACCCAACACTCAGCACCCGTGCATGGGGTCTAGTGAGAGCTTCAATTTCCTTATGTTATCCCTGCCATGATATAGTTCACTTCCATCTCATTGGTCAGCTTTTAATCCGTTCCAGGACTGAACATTGACCCCTGCCTTTCCTTACACTATTGGTGCATTTTTGGCATCCAATTAACTATAAGTGGTTGTTAGTTGTAAACAACTTGAGCTGCTTTCAAGTTGCTTTATACCAGTTTTGTGGTTAGTTCACTTCTGCTTTAGCTTGAGTTCATATCTAGGTCATCGAGCCAAGTCTTGCTGCTTAGCCTGTATCCATGTTACAATGTCTTGCGGGTCCGAAAAACTCTCTTTATTTTTGGCAGCTAATTGTATTGCATTCCTTTTAAGAACAAGCATTTATAGCTGGGATTATGAGGGGTGGGGATGAAAGAGGAAACAATTCTTTTGTGAATGGCATCCTCTTCTTCCTCAGACTTCTATATACTGGAAAAATGACAGCATTTGTGCTTCTGTGCCCTGCATTTGAAAATGTTGTTAGTGCTAGTATAGATTGGCACCAGACATGGTTTCAGCACCATTAAAGAAAGTGTGTTATATGTAATGAAACAAATAATAATTAAATATTTTGATATATTTTTTTTCATGCCATAAAACCCTTTGGGGTCTAATACAGTATTTAAATAAATAAATAAATAATTTGCTATGGGCCAATGCTAACAAGGGGAAGGTTTTCAAGGAAGAAAAATAAAAAACCCAAATCTCCTTTCAATGCACCCCACAAACATAAAAAGACAGCACCCTCAAATCAGCTATGAGGAAAACTACCCAGGAGGATGTTAAGCAACTATTATTCAGCAAGGAAGTTGTAATTGTAATCAGAGGATTTATAATTCAATGACAGCTGCACAAGCACCATACAACGGTGATTGTTCAACTCTAGGACTCAGTTGCACAAGACCACACCGAGAGGATTGCTCAACCCTGTGACTCACCAAAGCCCACAAGGACATATCTGGCCTAGTGTCTTACAGTTACGTGGATTGAAGATATAAAATAGGGGACAATGGCATCATGCTTTGGCCTTTCTTCTCCCCCACCTATGCTGAAAGCAACAAGGATGCTGGGAAGACAAAAGAACTCAGACTGGTCCCAAACTTCAGGGAGAAGCTTGTATATCGAGAACTATAACATCTAGTGGGGTGAGAAAGCTGCTTGATCTAAATACTGCTTCATATTATGAGGTTTGATTTAGATTGTGTGTTTCTCTTTTATTTTCTTGGGTGCCTACCTCTGATATCATATGCCTACCACTTATAATCACTTAAAATTTATCTTTCTGTAGGTAATAAATTTGTTTTACATTTTATTTAAAACAGTGTATTTTGGTTGAAGTGTTTGGGAAATGTCAGCTCAGTTACAAAGGCTTGTGTGTCCTCTCCATGTTTAGGTCGGAATGGACTGAGTAGTAAGCTTACGCTGGTCAGGCTTCTGACCATGGCAGGATGGTATATGTCTGGGGTGTAGAGCTGGGAAGTGGGGGGGAATTAGCTGGTTTTTCCTCTGTATGATTCATGAGTGGCTCTGGGAGTATTCATGCAATCTAGCTGAGTGTGGGGCGGCGCATAATGTTGTGCTGAGTGATAACAGAGCCTGGGGTGGTTTGCTTCTTGTCACCAGAAAAGCATTGTGAGAGACAGCCCAGGCTGGAGAGTTAAGAGGGCACATCGGTACCCCAGTTCCAGATTGCACCTCAGGGGCCCTGTCACACAGACTCAGAAAGATGTATACACCCATCGATAGGGAGGTTAGGTCCATCAATGGCTATTAGACAGGATAGTCAGGGACACAACCCCATGCTCTAGGTGTCCCTAAACCTCTGACTGCTAGAAGCTGTGACTGGATGACAGGGAATGGATCACTCAATAAATAAATTGCCTTGTTCTGTTCATTCTCTCTGAAGCATCTGGCACTGGCCACTGTCTGAAGACAGGATACTGGGCTAAATGGACCGGTCTGACCCTGAATGGCCGTTCTTATGTTCTCAAGGCAGCCACTGATGCATTCTGGCATTTATCCATAATAGTCTCCTTAAGTGAGATCTGATAGCATGGGAAGGATTCAGATTCCAGTAATACAGGCATTTAGTGTTAAGGCTCTGCCTCTCATCTTTTTATCGGCTGGTTGTCTTCCCTTGCTCTGCCAACTATAGCTGCTGTGATGGTGGTATATAAATGTGTCTATCTACATAAAGATACAGCTTACATAAGAATGATCATACAGGATCAAACCAATGGTCCAGCTAGCCTAGTATCCTGTCTTCCAACAGTGGCTAGTGCCAGATTCTTTAGAAGGAATTAATAGAACAGGACAATTATCAAGTGACTGTCCGCTGTTATCCAGTCCCAGATTCTAGCAGTCAGCAGTTTAGGGGCACCCAGAGCATAGAGTTGCATCCTTGACCATCTTGGCTAATTGCCGTTGATGAACCTATCCTCCAAATTTATCTAATTCTCTTTTGAACCCATTTATACTTTTGGCCTTCACAACATCCCCTGGAAATGAATTCCACAGGTTGACAGTGTATTATATGAAGAAGTATTTCCTTATGTTTGTTTTAAACATGTTGCCTATTCATTTCACTGGAGGACTCCTGGTTCTTGTGTTGCATGAAGGGGTAAATAGCACTTCCTTATTTACTTTCTTCACACTATTTGTGATTTTATAGTCCTCTATCATATTCCCCCTTATTCATCTTTTCTACGATGAACCATCCCAGTCTTTTTAATCTTTCCTCATATGGAAGCTCTTTCATACACTTAGTGGGCTTTTTTTTTTGCCCTTTTCTGCGCCTCTTTCAATTCTAATGTATCTTTTTGAGATGGGGTGACCAGAACTGCAGGCAGTATTCAAATTATGAGCATAGCATGGATTTATACAGTGGCATTACAATATGTTCTGTTGTATTATCTATCCCTTTCTTAATGGTTCCTAACATTCTGTTAGCTTTTTGGACTGCTACTGCACATTAAGGAGATGTTTTCAGAGAACTATCCACGGTGACTCCAAGATCTTTCTCGAGCGGTAACAGCTAGTTTAGACCCCATCATCTTATATATAGTTGAAATTGTGTTTTCCAATGTGCATTACTCTGCATTTATCAATATTGAATTTTGTCCACCATTTTGTTGCCTAGTCACCTAGTTTTGTAAGATCCCTTTGCAACTTTTCGTAGTCTGCTTTGGACTTAACTGTCTTGAGAAGCTTTGTATCATCTGCAAATTTCACCACCTCACTATTTACCCCTTTTTCCAGATCATTTATGAACATATTGAACAATAGTGGTCCCGCTACAGACCTTTAGGGGACACCACTATATACTTCTCTCCATTCTGAAAACTGACCATTTATTCCTACTCCTATCTTTTAACCAGTTACTGAACCACGAGAAGACCTTTCTTTGTATCCCATGACTGCTTATTTTGCTTAAGAGCCTTTGGTGAGGGACCTTGTCAAAGGCTTTCTGAAAGTCCAAGTGCACTCTATCCATTGGGTCACCCTGTCCACATGTTTGTTGACCCTCTCAAAGAATTCTAATAGAGTGATGAGGCATGATTTTGCTTTACGAAAGCCATGTTGACTCTTCCCCAAAACATTGTGCTCATTTTTGTGCCTGATAATTGTATTCTTTATTATAGTTTTAGCCAGTTTGTCTGATACTGAAGTTAGGCTTACTGGCCTGTAATCACCAGGATTGCCTCTGGAGCCTTTTTAAAAAATTGGCACTACATTAGATATTCCCCAGTCATCTGGTTCGGAGGCTGATTTAAAGGATAGGTTACCTACCATAGTTAGTAGTTCCGCAATTTCATATTTGAGTTCCTTCAAAACTCTTGAGTGAATACCATCTGGTCCTTGTGATACATTACTGTTTAATTTATCAGTTTGTTCCAAAACCGCCTCTAATGACACCTCAATCTGGGACAGTTCTTCAGGTTTGTCACCCAGAAAGAATGATTCAGGTATGGTAATCTCTCTTGTATCTTCTGCAATGAAGATTGATGCAAAGAATTCATTTAGCTTCTCCACGGTGGCCTTGTCTTCCTTGAGTGCTCCTTTAGCACCTTGATTGGCCAGTGGCCCCACTGATTGTTTGGAAGGTTTCCTGCGTCTGATGTACTTAAAAAGATTTTGCTGTTAGTTTTTGTGTCTCTTGCTAGTTGCTCTTCAAATTCTTTTTTTGGCCTTCCTAATTATATCTTTACACTTGACTTGCCAGAGAGTTCTTGTTCCTTCTGTTTTCCTCAATAGGATTTGACTTCCACTTTTTAAAAGGTATGTTTTTGTCTCTAGCTTTCATCACCATAATATCTATGGCCCTTTGATAGACAGGCATTTTAATTTTTAGGTCTTTAATCATTAACAGTGAGCCATAAAATGCACTTTTTATCATAAGATGTACTTTATCAGCAGTGTTCCTCAATCATTGTTATGTTTACAGATGTATTGCCCAAATCACAATTAACAGGTTTATTATTTTAAATTGAACCTCTTGTTTAAAAAAAACCATTCAGCAAATTGCTGACTTCTGCCTTTTCAGAACTTATAGCTTTTTGAAAAGACAGCTGGATTAATATATTATTGAATATATTTAGAATCCTTTAATGCTGATTTCATAATACTCTTGAAGTAAACCACAATTACAAAGTACAAAGGTATGAACAGTTTTGCTATGAAGCTCCTAAGGGTTTATTCAATTGTGATGACAGTAAAATATTACATGTGTTCTGGGAAGGCTATAAATAACAACAGTAAGACAAAGAATTTAATTTAATTTGGCACAATGTTTCTATTAACGAGAAGGTAAAGGAGAGTACTGTTTACAAGAGGAACAACTGTCAACTTTACTTTGAGTTTGGGTGGGGGGAGGGGGATCAAGCTGAGGCCTGGTCTACACTTACCTTTGCGATTTGGCGGCAGTCGACGGGAGATACGCAAATCACTTGCGTATCTCCCGTCGACTTTGCAGCGTCTCCTCTGTGTGGCGTCCGTACTGCGCTGCGTCGAAGGGAACAGCGGTCCCTTCGACGCAGCGCTACTCCACTTACCGAGGTGGTTTTCCTGCGTCGCTTCCTGGATCGACTGAGCGCGTCTATACAGACCACTCAGTCTATCCAGAGCAATCGAGTGGACCCAGCCTGAGACTAGAGCTCTGAGTACAGCAGGAATTAGATTTTTGGGAGTGTCTCCATTAGAGGAATAGAAGCTTCCACACACTTTGTCAATCCTGAAATGGGAAGGCTATCACCATCATCCAGCAAGAATAGTTTTTTTGGTTAAGAAATATGTGTGAGAGCTTCAGCTACTATTAAGATAACATCTCCTTATACTTGGTAAATTGCTTTGGATTTTGAGATAGCCAAAACAAAGGATACCCTGCTCAAAACCAGTCATGTAAATTAAGTGGCAGATGTTTCTTCTCTATGTGCCTTTTTGTCTGTCTTATTGAGCTAAATTATGCTGCTGATCTTTACTGGGCCTGCTGAAGTACTGAATTAGAGCTGTACAAAGCAACCATCTCTCTTATTAAGCACTGGGAAATGCTGCATCAGAAATGGGATCACTCAAGCCAGCAGCAGGGCAAAAGTAACTGGCAAGTATCTATTCCTTTAGAAATTTATCTTCATCCCTAAATAACATCCCCCTTTTTCATGAGAGGAATAGGGGATAGAAAAGAAGGGAGCAGAGTAGGGATATCAAACTCTGTTTTATTTTTTAAGAGGTTAAAATGGGCATCCCTATTTGATGTACAGTACTATAGGTGGTCATTGCCTACTCCTTGGCTTTCTCAGCTTTCTTGTGAATTATGATGAGTCTTCACACCTTGTCCTTGCACCCGTGGCTGCCTGAAGTTGGGTCACATCATAAGACACTGGTGAAAATGAAGAAAATTTAGACAGAACTATAAGCCATGTACACTCTTTAAAAAATATATATTTAATAGAAATTTAGAAAAAAAGAGAACTCACAGATCACCAAATTGCTACCGATAGCATAAGGGGCAAGGACTGTCTTTTTGTTCTGTGTTGTGTACTGCACCTAGCAATATGGGGTCCTGGTCCAAGACTAGGGCTCCTACGTGATATGGTAATACAGATAAGAATAAAGGGCCCATGAAGACTAAATGTCTTAGCAAGCAATGTGTTACACTTAGAAAATACACAGTAGGATCTTATTAAGGAGATAAGGCAGTATGCCATGTTTGTTATGAATACAAAAAATATTTTAAAAAGCAATTGCCTAAAACACTCACACACACATACACACTCTCTCTCTCTCTCTCACACTCACACAGGCTAACTCACTGGCCAGGTGAGTCAGACTCGAGGGAGGAGCCGGGCCCTGTCGTTCACAACACGATGCTCCTTGGTTTATGCAGAACGAGCCCAAAGTCCAGGTTTCTTCTTCTGATATTTATACTCATCCATCCCCATTCGGGTCTATAGATTCTTTCATATCAGATAGTCTCCTTGTTTGATGTAACTGTCAATTACGTTTGGTATCGTAAATGTGACAGTTTTCTCATCCTTCCTTCATTCCTGTTTTACACTTTGTTTTCTTCCTGTAACTCCCCTGTCTTCCAGGGTTATCTTGATCTTCGGCCATCTGGGTTGTAAAAGTTCTTTAAACAAAGCATCATCTCTCTCTTCTGTCCTTGTAGGCTGTTGTATCTTTCACACATTCACACTGCTTTCTCTCCTCATTCATACAACTAAAAATCATTACATTCTTATTCCATTTCATTGGTATACTATTTTATACCTTCTTACTAACACAATACAATCCTTATAGTGATACCAATTTACCAATTTTATCAATATCAATTTAACAAAAAGAATGTAAAGGAATCTCATTTGCCCTCTCATCGCCCCATGATTTACACATCAACCACATTCCTGATACGCACTGAGCACTTTCCTTCATTTGTAAATTATGGTAGTTGCATTCCAGGATATTCCCAAACAGTTATGCTTAGATATTTACAAGCAGGGCCCCAAAGTGCCATAAATATTAAATCACAGAATGTTTGTGCAGAGTGTCCTAACTTGAGTGCTGTTAGTAGTCAATCATCATGGTGGAGCCTGAGGTGGCATAAACACATAAACATTTAGTGTGTTCGGAACATCTTATCTACAATGCCCAATTTCATATCTGTCCGTGTGAGAGTTAACCCTTAACCTTCAAGTAATAGCTTCCAGTCATATCCATATGGCTTGGGCCTGCTTTGGTTCAGGCTTGTACCACAGTGCTGGGGCCTACAAATGCACTATCTTGATCTGAGGGGAGACTGCCTGGAAGAAGATGAAATATTGCATGGTAGGCTCTGTGTTCTTTCCAGGTCACATCTGTGTTACAGACAACAATCGTGTCAATGGGTTTTATTTCATGTAAATAAATAGTGTGGCCTTCATCTGTAAGCTGCTTAAATAGAGTTTAGTTGGTCATAGCGTGGAAGCCCCAGATGTGATCCATCCCCTCTGGCAGTATAGAGTAACTTCCATGATTTTTGCTTTATGTGTTGTTTTACTCTTGCAGGCATTTGGACAATCATTCTCGATCCACCGCAAAGTGGCTGAAGATGGTGAAACACGTGAAGAGACTCTCCTGCAAGAGTCTGCATCAAAGGAAGCTTATTACCTAGGGAAGATCTTGGAAATGCAAAATGAGCTGAAACAGAGCAGGGCGGTAGTCACCAAGGTTCAGGCAGAGAATGAGAGGCTCACCGCAATCGTCCACGACCTGAAAGAGGTAAATTGAGGAAGGTGAGGGAGGAGGGTGGTGGGGATGGGACTAAGTGTGAGTTTTCTTTGAGTTTGATAAATGGCCTGGCCCGGAGTCAGTAAAATAGCATTGTATCTATAAATACAGGAGTATCTTGCTATAATCAATCACAGGGACATCACAGTCCAATGGGGGTAGGTTTTAAAAAGAAAAAAGCTGCTGTTGGAAAGGCTGCATGTGAAGTAAAACCAGTTCAGCATTTCATAATTTTAAAAGTACAGTCGAGTTTTCATCTTTCCCTGTTCAGGAACTGCAGAATGAGGTACTTCACATAAATACTGATTTTTGGCACTCTCTCCTGTTCGGATAATTCCATCTCTTCCTCTCACCTACTGTTTTGTCAGTCAGATATTTTGTCTAGCCAGAGATTCCACTGCTTTGCTGTTGACTCAAGTGTACAGGGTGCATATGCATGTTCACGTTTAGAAAGTTGGCATTAGGAAGGAAACAAACTGGCTTGCTAGGATTCCAGACTCCAATGTGAATGCAGGAAAACATGTTTTCAGATTTCCTAATCTCACTGTGTCCTTCATAGAATAACAACACGCTGAATGGAGTGTAATAAGTGGCAGAAACTACACGTTTCAGGTGCTTGGAAGCCTTTATCCTGAGGAATGCAGATATCGCAAATCAATCTCATATACAGAAGTGCCCTGTTGCTTACTTTGCTTCTCTCTTTCCAAGCATGTAAATCTCATTGAGATTAATCTCACAGGTCCTATATGTCAGTGAGGAGTCAAGAACTAAGGTGCTGTTCTACCTTAAGTGGCTGTGGACTTTGTCCCCTATGTTCCACTACTAACATTAAATGGAGTAGGCAGAATCAGATTCCAAATACAGAAAAACAGGTATGAGAAATGCCCACCACATTTTTGGGAGCTAGAAAATAACAATGAACTGATAAGTGCTAATGATAAGTGATAAGTGTGGCTGCTGTTGCCTGATTTCTTAGTTTTCAAAAAGCTGTTTAGCACATACTCTCTCAATCTACACCATATTCAGCCAATTGTTTGCAGCATTTGTAGCCATGTTGGTCCCAGGATATGAAAGAGACAAAATGGGTAAATAATATCTTTTATAAGACCAGCTTCTGTTGGTGGAAGAGACAAGGTTTCTAGCTATACAGAGTTCTTCTTCGAATCTGGGACAGGTAATCACTTTTCAGAAAGCAAGCACTCCGTATCTGATCTCTCAATCTTCATCTGTGGTGACAAGAGGTTAAAAAAACTCCTGTCTTGGTTCGTTTGTATTCCTCGCTTCAGAAGCAGGGGGCTGGAGAAGAGAGGGCGAAGGAGGGAGGAAGGATTTCTTATCAGGTCTACTTCCGTTTATGGCCTGGTGACAGTTTTATGGCTTACTGTGGGTTTTTTTTTCTTTTTCTTTTTATCCCTTGCTTGAGACAATTGGATTTTCCTAAAGGGATTAATTTCTGAAAACACAGTTACACATACAGTCATACAACTTACTCAGGTCTGACTGATTGAGGGGTCTGCACCGTTTCTATTCAGCCCGTGATACTGATGGGGTGAATGAATCCAATAACGAAACGCTTATTTAGCGGGAGGGGTGAGGAAAGGCAGACAGACACAGAGGGAATCCTTTGAAGTCACAGGAGCTCTACTGAGCAACGGAGCTACAAAGGTTCATGAGTTAGGGAAGGGGAAAGGGTAGCCTTGTGGCTGCAGTCACTCCGCCTGTCCGTTGAGTCACTAGGTTCAGACAGGTCCCCCTTGCTATTCACTCGGCCAACTTGTGGACGGATGAGGGTGGCTGAAACCTGTCTTAGTCCAAGACTTGGTCAACGGCTCATAAATCTATCATTCATCATACAATGACACAAGTTCTCTGTTCAATTTAAATTCACCATTTATTGGGGTTTTCTCTCTATCACAAGTTGTCTCCCCTTATCCTTTTACAACTCTTTAAACTCAAAACTTAACACTTAAAACTTAAACAACTAATTATACTAACACAAATACACTAAACATATGCTTAAAGACTTACTTACAATTAAACAACATTTGATTAATACTTACCACATAGATGGATGAACTCAGCAACAAAAACAAGAAAAGTTTATGGCCAAATTTCCTTACTCTTTATGTTACGTTCCAGGGTTTTCTTCCAGGTGGAACCTCTGTCGCATTCACACCCTGGTTACTAGTTTTCTTCCAGGTGGAACCTCTATCGCATTCACACCAAGGTTACCAGCTCTAATGCCCTATACTTTCTTGAGCAGCGAGCTGGGTAGAGGCAATGATGGCTGATCAGGTCATCTTTGCGGTGCGATTCTGGTGCACCCCTTGTAATGCGTGGCTCGTCCAATTTGCCTCTCTCCTGACAACCTTATATCTCCACCCCAGCGTATTGCTTGCTTAAACCAATTGTGACGTTTTGGCTACTGTCCAACCAGCAAGTCCCATGCCTGTGAGGGGACTTTTGCCCCCCTGTGGCAAGTTACACGCCTTGGAGTGACTTGCTTTTGCTGGGCAGATTCTCTGATTCAGCAGATTCTGTTTCTTAACGGTCAACAGGTCTGCTGATAAGCTTCCATTTCAGATAGCGAAACGTTCGGGAACAGCTTGGTTTGGGTAATAACTGTCTCTGTTGCCTTAGCATTCTCTATGCTGGTATACAATTATTCATAAAATGGCCTCGGGGCACACATACACTACAGGCTTTACAGAAGTCTGTTACAACATCATCCACAAAGGAAGCCTGCACAATACCTTTAAAAGACTAGTTTGGAAGCTGAAATTCATAACTTTGCTAGACACTGAAAATCATTGATTCAGTAGAGATATCAGGTTTATGTGGGCATGTCTACACATAAACCGCTACAGTGGCACAGCTGCACTGCTGCATCTGTGCCAATGTAGCCCTTCAGCGAAGACATAATCTATGCTGAGTGGAGAATCCCTCCCATCGGCGTAGGTACTCCACCTCCTTGAGAGGCAGTAGCTAGGTTGGCGGGAGAATTATCCCATTAAGCGAGGCCCTGTCTACACTTACTGCCAAGATTCGGTAGCAGTCGACAGGAGTTATGCAAGCTACGCAAAAAACTTGCAGAACTCCCGCCGACTTCTCTGCTTTTGCTCTGAGTGCCATCTTCACTGCGCTGTGCCCAACTCAGTGCTATGCCACTTGAGAAGGTGGTCTTAATATGTCTGTTTCTGGATCAACTGAGTGGGTCTTCACTGACCGCTCAGTTGATCCAGAGAAATCGATCTGATGGCGGTGAATTTGCCACTGTCAGTGAAGACGTAGCCCTAGTGCAGTCTGCATCAGGGTTTAGGTCAGTTCAACTGTGCTGCTCAGGGCTGTGGACTTTTCACCCCCTTGAACGACTTAGTTAGACTGACCTAATTTCCTAGAGTAGATCAAGCCTATTTCTTTACAATAATTGTAACTCACTAATCCTCCTTTGTCCTATCACTGCAGAAATGTTAATGACATTTCATTTTGAATGGTCCCTTGTCCAGTGCATTAATTCCTATGCTTAACAATCTGTTCTACATTGTATTTAGCTTTGACACACTGATTACTATTCCAATCCTTGAAGAAGAGCTCTGGGTAGCTTGAAAACATCCACAGTATTCTGGTCTGGACTCAGCTGATGTCCTCTGGTGTGGAAAAGAGATTTGTTGAATTCTCCCAGTCCAGGCCCTGTTATAGATATCATGTTACTAAATTGCTTGAGGAAAGTGCACCTCCAACCCCAGTCTGTGCTGAGAACTCTCTCCCGATCAGACACATGTTCTGGTCATGTGTTTCGGAACCAGGATGCTGATCATGTACTATAGGAGTGTCTGGCAAGCAGTTTTCCAACAGTGTAGAAATATTTCAATCCCTGCAAAGATATTTTGAATAATCGGGACATACTTGAAAGCCAGTGGCTCTTATGAGCACTGTGAATTCAGATCCCAGAGTTTAAAAAAACATTAATTATTGCAAGGATACTGCAATGTGATGAGCTGTTTGAGCTGAATTCCCCTCAGTGCTTTCTCTGGGAGGGCTGTGGGACTCAAACTTGTCCCACCTATCCTTCTTCCCTCTCCACTCTCCTATGTGTGTCTCACACAAATAACCTCAAGTTGGTGCAAAAGACACTGTCTGGGAGGGCTGAGGGTATGTTTCCCACAACAATGAAGGGTGGAAAGGAGTGTCTGCAGGTCTCTGGTTGGCTGAATTCCTGTTGAAATGATTACATCAATGCTGGTGAGATTTCATTGCATTATTAATGTTGTGTTGCAAGATCTAGAACCTTAAGTAGGTGTCCTTAAATTATTATTTAAATCTAACTCAATAAAAAATCGTTTGAAAAGTAAGCACACTTTGTCCTCCCCACCCAAGACATCTGACTTGTGACGTGCAGAATTCATAATCATAGAGTGTAAGGCCAGAAGGGACCACCACAGATCATCTTATCTGACCACTTGTATATTACAGGCCACTGACACCGGTCAGCACCAGCACGCTAAACCCAACAACTGAAATTATTTGGAGCAACTTAAATTCTTTCAGCAGTCTGAACCAGAGATCATATTCCATTTTCATTAACTAGGTCTATAGTCATGAGGAACATTTTTCAGCAATCAATGGCAAAGTTCAGCTATATTATGTGAATGGTTGCTGGCCTATGTGTCTCTAGAAATCAATATGGTCAATAGCTAATTTA
The DNA here is from genome assembly GCA_007922155.1 of Mesoclemmys tuberculata. Classification (NCBI taxonomy): domain Eukaryota; kingdom Metazoa; phylum Chordata; order Testudines; family Chelidae; genus Mesoclemmys; species Mesoclemmys tuberculata. The sequence continues at coordinate 95,764,536 of ML675616.1, read as the reverse complement.
ACCTTATGTAGCTGCACGTGAACTGTCTGCCTTTACTGTAAAAATGAAAATAAAACCAAAAGCACTACAATGTAACAGGACCTTTTTACAATATTATTGTTATTTTCTATCACTTTTGCTATATTTAAAATATTTCTGGTTTTTATGGGGGAGATTTTCAAAGGCACAAATGGCAGTTGGTGCCCAATTTTGCCATTTGTGCTATTGAAAATCTCCCCCTAGAATATCATGAGAAGATGAGGCCTCTGACCTGAGGAGTTTGCAGCCCTACTCAGGCTAATTCCTATAAACCAGATGTGGTCAGACTCAAAAGCCGGAGCAGGAAATTCTTGCAAAAAGACCAGATGTGGAAGGACTCTAAATGTAGGGGGACTGTAAATCTGATCCGAGCACAGCTGGCAGCATGAAAAAGCATGAAGTTAAGAGTGGGAAACAGGAACAAAGGATTATGGGACCAAGTTGGGGATAACCAAGTTCTTGAGCTTGGATGTAGGAGGAAATGGGAGCAGAGATATAGGTGGAGTTGGGGCTGTGCACAACTTAAAAGGTTAGGATGACGAGTTTGAACCTGATGCAGATAAATCCCTTTTTTAGTCTCCAAACAGGTTTACTGGTAAATTTTAAGGGTTGCTGTCATTCATTCCTATCTCTCTCCAACCTTTGTAATAGGGTACATTATATGAAAGATGCACCTCATATGAAACCTGGCAGACAAAGGGTTAAAACCATATTCTGTGTCGTTAGACACCACTGTTGCAAAAAGGAACAGCCACCACAGACCATGGCTGCCTGCAATCCAGTCAATAGAATAAATGAGCATCAAGTTGTCCGTGATAGGAACATTAAGGAACATAACCATCAGCGTACACCTGGTTTACAGAGTACAGAGGGAAATAATTAGCAGTGAAAGAGTGGATGGGGAGAAGGGAACAGAGACCTGTGTGGGTTGAGAAAGGACTCCATCCTAAAACTTCTAACCCCACTGAAATCAGTAGCAAAACTCCCATTGACTTCATTGGTGTCAGGATTTCACTTTTAACACCAAAATGATATGGTGAATGAAACTATGGACTATTTCAATTTCGAGCCCATGACTGATTACACTTTGCTAGCAATTGAAATAGTTGTGCTGTGGATTCTTTCTGGATGTGAATAGCTACTACAGGGACCTTAATCGCTGGCAGTGATAATCATATTGTTTTGTTCTGGCCCATTTAATGATGGAGAAATGTAACTGTGCATGAAATGGCCTTTTTGCTTCCAAAACGTGGGGGAGATCTGAACTTGTGCAAGTTCTGTATCCCACTTGAGTTTCATTCCAGAGATTTTGGAACATTTGCATTTTTATATTAAAAAACGTCCCATTTAGAAAATGAATATGGACTATTTTCATTCAGAAATGGTCCAAAAAAACCCCACAATTCATGATTCCACCCTCTCCTGCTCAAAAATTAAAATTAAAAAATAAGATGTGATAATTTCAAATATAAAGGTTTTAAAATATTTAGGTATTTTGCAGTTAAAGCACAAATCAATTTAAAATTCTTATCATATTACACTGGTTCCTGATTCTGTTGTCTCTCTGATGCTAGCTACTGGTCTTATTTTGAACCTGCTCTGGCTACTGAAGAATAACTGTATATTCTTGTCGTGAAATGTTAAGTGGAAGGCTCCAGAGTAATTGTATTGTCTCCTTACAAGCACTGACCTGTGTTGTTTGTGAGAATGGATCCATTTCTAGAGAAAGATGAAGGAAAGAAATGAGTGTTGGTTAGCATGGCTTTCTTAATTGTCACCCACTTCATAATGTACTGTTGATAACCTTTGGTTGAAAAGGAGCATAGAAGCCGGGTGGCAGAGTGACCAACACAGATTGCTCTGAGAGTCTAGCACTGCCAAAGAATTGAAGAATTGTTGAGGTGCAGACGGCAGCTGAACTAAAATTGATCTTTTTACTATGCCAAGAGAGCAGTCTTGTCACAATGAGGCTTTATGCAATGATACGAACACAGAAGCAGTACCAGTGGGTAGCTCAGGCATGAGACAGGTTGTAGGATAAGTCATGTAAAATTGGCATCAGTGGTTTCCTGTCTGGTTGTTTATCAGGCTAGGAATATATAAATGAAAACCTTCCTAACTGTAAGAACAGTAGGACAATGGAACAGATGCCTAGGGAGGTTGTGGAAGCACGTTCACTGGAGGTTTTCAAAAGGAGGCTGGATAGCCATCTGTCTTCGTGGTTTAAACACAACAAATCCTGCATCTTGGCAGCGGTTAGATTAGAAGACCCTTGTGGTCCCTTCTAACTCTCTGGTTCTATGATACCATTGTTCTGTGTCGAAATTTAATAATGATTCCAGATTGTCCAATAACAGGATCAACTGGAATTATTTAATCAAAGATTATCAATCAGAGATTAGTACAGCACTATACAGATGACAGAAAGAATAGATACATTACCACCCTGGGTGTAAAGTAAAGAGATGGCTTCTGTGCATCTTCTGCTATGTAATTGGTGGAATGCCAACCGTTTGCACTCTCCACCTAATGTCCAAAACCTCTGTCTTATGATAGGGCATGAAACAAAGAAAACTGTTTTTGGAAGGAAAAATGCTTTACTACAATTAATTTCACCATGTGTTTCTTTTATCATTTTTGTTTTACCTTATCAAATTTCTTTTATGGTATCTTTAAGTTACATGACTGGTAAACGAAAGGGAATTCTAATCTGGTCATTATTACTGACAGCTGGGGCAACTGGCATTTCCCACCAGCTTAAACATTTTTTAATGGATCTCCATTTCATCATTTCAGAAAACATCTGCAATACCAATTGTTCCCTATCAATCATCCCCAGTCCTGCTTATATTCCAGTAGACACTTGTAGTAGTTTGAAGGGGTCTCTTCCTTGCACATCTGTTTTCCCATAGACTTGGAGGCACTAGCCATAATGAAGTACAGTCATTCACGTGAAATTCCTAAATATAGGTCACTCACAGGTTACTAACCAACACTCTGGCCTTACTATTCAAACACGCACTTTGCTAACACCATAAAGATTTTGGGAGATTAGTTAATATGTGAATGAATTTAATATATAAATAGGAAAAGAGGACTAAAAGGATTAAATATTTAAGAACAGGTGCTAACACCATGTTATTGTTGGCTAATGCAGGTATGTGTGGGGAAACAATTAATAAGGACTGTGATGGAGAGCATGTACCTGCATATATCCAGGGGATACTGACTTTCTTTTAGGGGTAAAAGATTTGCCTTACCATATTAGTGCATGAGCTATCAGTCCTTCAACAATCTGGACAGTTGGACCTCGCTAGGTTAAGCAGGTCTTTAAGAAGGTGGTATTTGTGCCCTTGAGTACTAAAAAGAATGCACTCCACTATGGCCAAGAGGAACCCACCACCTTCCAGGGGTCAGAGATGAATAGCATAGATTGTCAGAGACTTCGTGCTTACTTTACTTTGGACTCCTGAGACTGTTGGTGTTCCGTACAGGTCCAGGGATATGTGTGTGAGCTAGCCCCCTACAGAGGGTCTGGAATAGAAACCTTTTAATATTTATACCCAAATCTTTTTAATACTTATTCCTGTATTGTGTGTTTCAGTGTGAACCCTGAAATCAGATGGACCCCATAATCCTGAATCAGATGGTCAAAGAGGGCCAGATTAATCTGGAGTCAAATGAATTATACCAGGGATGAGTTCATCCCTGTCTGTCTAGGGTGATTTACCATTTTAAATAAATAAAGCAGCAGCTTAAGGTAGCAGATGGTTTAGTGTCTGTGAACTGGATGAACAATTTGAGAGCCTGAGATTTTTCTACTTTCTAGCACAGTGGATTGATTTAAATCAAAATGATTTAAATCGCCAAGAAATCATTGATTTAAATCAAGTTTCCCACGGATACTTCTTCACATATGTCTTAAACAGTGGTGTAAATCTGATCACTAAAACATGTAAAATGCTGTATTGAGTTGTAAATTAACAACATCTAGGAGGGTATGCTTTGTGTAATCTTTTAGATAATTTGATTTTTTATTAATTTAGGAAATAGTACATAATACTGTGATAAAGTCAGGCCAGATGGCTTTAAAAGGGTGTGCTGAGGCTGATATGAGGGCCTGAAAGGGTTAAAAACCCTCTGCCTTGCAGGCAGAAGAAAAAGCACAGGAGGGCAATTAAAGGCACCTGGACCCAATGAAGTGGGCCAGGGGTATTTTTAAACCCTGCCTTCCCTAAAGGAGGGGGAGGGAACAAATGCAGGTGAAGATGCCAGAAGGTGTGGAGCAGCTGGAGGAGAAGTTTCCCTCCCAGGCCAGGAGACAGAGCTCCTCTAAAGCCAGGGGAGACATGGTAGCTGGGGGCGCCCTGACCACAAGCAGAGGTAAAGCGCGAGACCTACCAGGGGGAAGCTGGTAGTTTGCCTCAATACTCATTACCTGTGTCAAGCTGAAGATGCAGCAGCTGTTCATTAGGAATGGTAAGAACTGAATCAAACACACAGTAGCACTTATATTTTATTAAACTATATCTTAAACGTTACATAAATGTTTCACATTTGCAATTGCAGCAGTCTCCTGAGTTGCTGGCTGATGGCTGTCCTTAAACTATTTTTTTAATTTTAAAATTTGATTAACTCTAAAGTCATCATCACCACACTAAATGTACGCTGCCCTTAAAACTTCTACAACTGGCTCTCATCTTCCCCAGTCCCACTGTCATTTTTATTCATAGACAGAAACAGAAATGAGTGTTCCTGCTTTTTCACCTCCATCAATTTCTTAGCTTTAAGTGAATAATACCAAATTAATGTATTCTCTCTGTGCCTGCAGAGGAAGCTACTGCTGTGAAACGTTGGCTTAGCAACTGAAGGAACCCTGTTTCAAGGTGCCTGGCAAATGATTTCCACCTATTCAGGGGAATTACTTCATTCAAAACATCTGTAAACATGTACTGTTTAAATGGTTCCACTCCAGCCCTGAAAGTTATTATGACTGGCATAACTGAGGAGTGATTTTGAGATGCCTATGCCAGGGCAGCAGCATCTTCTTCAGAAGTTAGGCATCTACCTTTGTATCTGGGGTTGAGAATGTTTGCAAGAAAATGAGGTGGAGTTTAGTGCTTGATCCATTCGCTTCTTTATTGCCTGCAGTTTAACTTTCTGGTGAGGTATTTCTTTCTTCAATGTCTTTTGTAATGCCTTCTATTTTGCTACTTCAACATTTTCTTTTATTCCTAAAGAAGACGTACTTAAGTCTTTGGCTAAAAGATGCATTAAATGGGCACTGCAGCCATATGTTATTAAGGATCATCCGTCCATTTCTTCTTCTAAGTATCTTCTGATCTTTGCCATGTTTGCAGCATTGAGTGAATAACACCAAACGATAAAAATATTCTCTCTGTGTCTTTAAGACAGTGTCTTAACTAACTCCTCTGCCTTGCTTGGCCCAGCTCCACCACCACATAAGCATAGAACAACCACTATCCTATCCAGCCTGTGTCTGTCTTTGTGACCTTGTTTGCTGAGAAACAGAAACTGAAACAGAAACTGAAAGCCCAGAACTTTCAAGAAGCAGGAGCTAGTAGTTAGGCTGGACAGACTAAGGCCATTAATTCATTTTTATGAGACTAAGTGTGGGTTTAGCATGTTTGTGATGAGATTTAATTGTAACTGTTATTTTTTACATGAGACACATTTAGTATTTTATTGATTTAAAAAATCAATATTAAATTAAAAAATCTGTTTGATTTTTTTTTAAATCATTGATTTTTATCCACCTTGCTTTCTCGTTTATTTATTGCAAATATGGAAACTGTCTCAACTTCTATAGGCACATCACTTAAAAGACCTTTTAAGGTGGATGGGATTTTTGATGTCATGTAGGGTCTGCTAGAAGTAGCTCCCTGCTGCAGTTGTAAGTTTATTATTTAGTTAGTACATGTGATGGGAATGCCCAGGCCTACATGACAACTCGTAAAAAACAGATCTGGAATTTCTTCCCCCTACCGCCCAAGTCAGAATATTCTACTTGTAAAGACTCATGCTCTTTTTTTGGGCTATATTAAAGTAACAGTAATAACAGGGCCTCAGTCATGCGTTCACTGGCCATTCTGTTAGGTCTGTGTGGAGAAGTCCTTGTTTTGCAATACCAAACTACTCCTCCACAGCCACAGCCCTGCTATAGAAAATCTGCCTTTAGAAATGTATCTTTTTAAAAGGTCCCTGTGCAAAATCCATTAAGACTCTGGAAGTTGGTGTCTTGTTTGGAAGTTCACCAATTGGTTTTGATGTATCACCCCAGCTTCCAGCAACCTTGATCACTACATGCAGGATGACCTCACACTCCTAGTCCAAATTTCCCCCAAAAAATGTTTGTTCTGTACTGTCCAGCCCTCTCCTGGACAGTTCAGATATTTTAGGTCTGTTGTCCCTGTAGGGAACAATATATAATAACGTGCTTCTTTTAAATGGAGTCAGCAGGCAGTCCAGTTTAACCACAGCAGTGGGTTAGTTTTGATTAAAGAATAAAGCAAGTTTATGCAAGCATAGATATTAAAGTCAGACATGGTTACAAAAGAAATGACGATAAAAGGCTTCCCGACACAAACACTTTACAAATTAGGATTGGTTCAAGATAAAATTCTTACCACATGCTCCCAGCAGCATTGCTGACCATTCTTCAGATCAGATCCCTCCCAAAGTCAGAGAGCTGGATTCTTTTTTCATCTTAGGTCCAAGAGAGATGGATAGGAAGAGAGAACTTGGGGTGTTTCTGCCCATTACTTTTATAGTTCAGTCACCCTCTGAAATGCTTTTCCTTGAGTGATCCCTAGATAAAGTTCTTTCCAGATGAGAGCAAGGAGATATGTAGACTGGTGCAAAGGAGGTTTTTGCTGTTTGCTAAAATGCAGATCTGTTTGTTCCTGTCCCCTTTCCTTGCCAAAGAATGGTCACTTGATAGGAGATGGCCTGTCAGCTTTGATGACACCTCGCTGGGGCATCAGCTTGTTCTTTGTCTTTGGAAAAACTGATTTACCCACTTCCCAGACTTGTTTGGTAAACACGCTTTAGTCATGTTTTCATCTTATGTTCATAACTGTACAGTATATGTTCTTACATTTGACAGTGATATTATTGACCAGCAAGTTATTAGATTTCAAACAACAACTTTTGTACAAAATATGCCTTGTAAGGTATTACCATAGCGTGTAGCGTATACGTATAGGGGTGCATTCCACCACATTTGTGTAGTCACTTACATGAATGCAAAGTGAGCACAAAGTAGATGTAAATCATTCTGTTTTGGTAGCAGTGTAGCCCACTTAGTCTTCATTTTACATTTGTATAATGACTATAGGAGACAAATGGCAATGGAGAATTAGACACCAAACATCTAAAAGGATCAGATTCTGATCCATGTCTGACTTCTTGAACATGGTTGATGGAGAGATTGTAAAGTGATGAACACACTGAAAATGCACAGGTAATCGCTGAGAGCAGGGTAGAGGGAATGGAGAAGCTGGGTGGGTAACGGTACCAATGAGTGCTGCAGCCAGTGGGTTCATATTGATTTCAGTAGGAAACTTTCCTTGAGGGTTTTCCCCTTTATTTATAAATAAGGCCCTCTTGCTTTCTCCCTCTGGTCCTTTCAGATCTATATGGACCCAGAAAGGATCCGTCTGAGAAGAGACACCCTCTGTCCCCCCAAGAGGCCACTGTGTCTCTTACAAGTCACAAATGTAGTTCTCAATTGGTTTGGAAGATAGTTGTTATCCTACAGCTGGTCTAGTGGGAAAAAGGCAGCAATTAAGCAAATTGAAGTATAATATGTGATTTTGCTGCACAAAGCAATAGAGAGGCACAAAACTGTAGAGATCTTGTGCAATAGTGTTTGCTGATAAAGTTCTTTGCTAGCGCTGACACAGATTGCATGAAAATATTTTCCTGTCTCATTTTGCATGTAATGATCTTTATATTTATCTAGTCACTCCCTGTAAGCCGGCGGCTGTGCTACGCCGGTCGCTGCGGCCCTTCCTGGGGCCCAGCCTCTGTGGAAGGTCCCGGCACCTTCCAGAAACAAACGGGGAATTAGTTACAAGCACGCAGTCTCTGGCCCCGGCCCTTGGCAGGGCGGGCAGGCAAGCAGTCTATAGCCGAGCCAGGGGTGAAGGAGGGTTCGTCGGGTTCACTAGGGAACAAGGGGAGGGGGACGCAGGCCCACCCGACTCCACTGTGTCCCAGCCCAGGGCCCTAACAGTGGCAGAGGCGTTGCCACTGTGCCGGCGGGGTCCCACCACAACACGCTGACTGTGGCGAGCCTCTAGCCACAGCCACAAGCAGGGCTGCCCCTGGGCTACTTCCTCCCCTCCCGTCCCGGGTACCTCCTTCCTTCAGGTCAGGTGGGTAGACAGCTCGGGGCAGGCTTAGCAGGCCCTCCTCGTTGACGGGGGGCAGGTCGGGGAGTTCCTCGGCGAGGGGCAGCTCCTCAAGGTCGCACGCCTCCGGGGTTGTTTCGGCATCAGGGAGCTCGTCCAGGTCGGGTCCCGACTCTGAGGGCGCTGCAGCCAGCAGCTCGTCTAAGTCTGGGCCGGCCTCAGGGCATGTCTCCCACCCAAAGGAGTCCGGGGGCTCAGCCCACTCCCGGGTTTCTGGGGGTTCTACCCAGTCCTCAGGTCCCGGGTGGTAAGGCCGTAGGCGTCTCTCTGGCTCAGGGAAAGCCCTCTGCAGGGCTTCTGGCCGGTGCTGCAGCCAGCGGGAAGGCACATCTGCACCCACTGGTGGCCTTCCTCTGACTGAGGGACGGGCCCTGCCTTTTATCCCCTTCTCCCCGGGGAAAGTCCCACCGTCCGCAGAGGGGATTGGCCAGGTGGTTGGGCCTATCCCAGACTGTCCCCTGGGTTGACAGGCAGGTTGGGTTCTTAACTTCTTGCCGGCCTGTATTTGGGGCGGTGGCCCTTCCTGGGGTCCAGCGTCTATGGAAGGTCCTGGCACCTTCCTACACTCCCTCTGTCCTTTGTATCTACCTTTCCTATCCTCAGTGTGTCTTCCAAAAAGCACCTGATGGGAAATTTTAGCATTCTTTGTACCACTGACCCAGAGAACTAAGTGATGGTGGTGGTTTGATAACCCTGCTAGATCTTTTCCCATACTCTAAAGGGGTACTGGTATGCTACAGTATGACATTGCCTATCCACCACAGGAACAGCTGTGAATTCAGCTGGAGAACTTTTCTGAGGGTTATGCCAGTTGGTTTGAATGTGTGTTGAATACACTTGTTAATCAATAGATCAGATGAAGAATTGTAAGGCAGCCCTTCACCCCTACCCACTTATGTATCATTGTACAGATTCCCTGCAATTCTAAATTTTCTTGTCTTCCCCAATGACTCACTCAGCACTTATATCTAAAATCAAATGAGGGCCATACTGCATTCATTTTAACATTTGCTGAAATACTGTTTATAATATTGTTACTACTCCAGTCTGGTTATACTTTCAGAGAAGACAACCCCTCCCTAGATCCTCTTCAGTAGATGTAACACCAGAGGAAGGTGACAAGGCAGACCAACTGATTAAATGTGATTTTTAACCTATTTTTTTCAGAGCAACTTTCACTCCATCTAATTTGTTGTTGTACACAAACATGCAGCCATATTTTAACAAAAATATTTGTTGATTGGTTTTGTTTCCTGTTAATGAGCCTTGGACAGTGATTTAGGACACAAATTTCTGATCTGACACATAAGTGACACTGTTTTCCTTTGGCAACATTCAGGCATTTAGGTCTGCCACAAATAAAAAGACTTAAACAATGGACAGTGGGGAGGTCAAGCAAGGGTTAGGCAGGATAATGGAGCATTGCCAAGAGGACACTGCATAATTTACAACACGTATCTTATTTTAATCTCTCGTGTACCCTGTTTTTCTTAGCAGAAGGGGTTCTTTAAAGTTGTAAATGTCAAATGAAACAAGTGCACTTTCAATAGTACTTTTTACTTTCTATGCAGTGATAAATAAAAGCAAGAGCAGGAGCAGGGCAAATCAATGGAGGTACCTACTGAAACTACTGGGAAATGATTATATAATTATTCTAGTTGCATCATGGTAGCATCTAGAAGCCCTGGTTGAGATCAGGGCTACATTGTACTGAGTACTTTACAAACACATAATGAGACAGCTCCGTCCAGCAGAGCTTACAGTCTAGATAGACAAGACAAAGGGTTGGAAGGAATGTAGAGGCAAAGAGAGGTGAAGTGAGTTGGCCAAGGTCACCCAGTAGGTTAGTGCCAGAGTCAGGAATAGAACCTGGTCTTCTGAGTGCCAGTCCAATGCTCTGTTCACGGAATCATGCTCCCTCTAAGTCAGAAAAATCTTATTATGTGATCCCTATGGTTATTATTGGGAAATTTTTCTAATACGTAACAATTGAGTGACCAGTACTTATTTGTAGGTGAGGGTGCCTCAGTGGGAGACATCTGTACTGATTCAGTCTAATATAGTGATTGTTGGCTAAAAATAACTTAGGCAGCCTAAGGCTATTCAAAAAGTGATGGACTAAGTCAGTTGTTAGCATTGTTCGTATTTACTATTAAATCCTGAGTGGCCAGTTTTAAAAATCTACGCAATATGGTCTGGATTCTTCAAGAGCAATGGGCCACATTATGTGCTAACTCTCACCCCATGACTTCAGTGGCTTGCATGGGTATAAATCAGAAAAGAAATTTTACCTCATGTGTCAGATAGTCTGAGGCTTCAGTTTGTTATGGGTTCCAGTTTTGAATAATAATGGTACAAGAGGTCAAGTAATAGGCTCAAATGGCAATTTTGTAATCGGATATTAATCAAAGATGAATCCAGAAGGGAAGGTTTGTTACATTACCCAGCTGATCTGAAGACTGGAGACGTGACCACAACTTGATTCATTCATAACTTACCCCCCAAAACTCTTCCTTTATGTACTGTTCAGGACAAAGACATTTCTTTCCTATAATTGAGCTTAGTATGGCTTCTCTCCCAGCTATCTCATGATAGTAATCAAAGTTACCCATAGTGTCATGTAGGGGAATCACTGTGTAGGGGGCCTTATCAACAGAAGCAGGTTGTGTTTGTACTTGGAGACAGGGAGGGCAAGTCAGCAACAACTACATTTACAGTTTTCAACAACAAGTTCAGTGAAGTGCTTACTGTTGCTTAAAAAGTCTCCAGTATCCTTTTAAAAAAAATGTTATAATAGCAGGTTGGCAACAGCTATTACTAATTAGCTAAAGACATCTGCAGCTGACCCATTATTACAGAAACCATCTATGATCACATGTGATTCTTATTGACCTCTAAACATCAGTCAATGATTCTTTTTTTCATTAATCTCAGAAAACACCTGATGATAAGCATCCCTTGTCAATTGCCACTGGCCCTTCTCTGGACATCTGGGGTACATTGCAATAAAAACCCCATGGCACTGAGTCACGGAGCCCAGGTCAGTTGACTCAGGTTTGATGAGCCAACAATGTGCAGGATTTTCTGTATGGCATTATACCAAACAGAATGTGGTTTCCTGCAGAAGATATTTTGTTGGGGGGGAACACTTTAGTTTTGCATTTTTCATGGCTAAAAGCACAGAACTGATTGTAACGTAAGGCCTCATGGATTTAGAGAGTCATTATGAGTTCACATAGCAAAACCAAAAGATTCATGATCTCTTTAAGGCAGAGATCATCTTTTCAGAAGCGCCTTTCACAACAGAGCCCTGATGGATGCTACCATAATACAAATAGTAAATGGCAAGCAAAATATAAGGGACTGAGGTTAGAGCACTGGCAATTTCCTTATTTGTTTCTTCAACAAATGTCAGATCTCATCTTTTAACAAATAGTTCATTATCCATGGGGGTTCCACAGTGATTGCAAGCTTGACATTAAGACCTAAAAGGAGTCTCTTCAGGTGTCCAGGAGCAGGATGTTCATGGTGTTACAAGGTTGGTTTGAGTTAATAATGTGAGATGTCACATAAGCCAGGCACAACCAGTTTATTGGTCCAAGATATATCAGCACAGTACAGAGAGGATATATGTTACCAACTCTGGGGAACTGTCTTGCAATGTCAGTGCCGAAATCGTGGGCTTATTTCTGCTCATTATATACTACTTTTCCTTAAAACCAACAGAGGTGATCCAAACTCCATTATATAACTGTGATCGTTAATCTTTTTCTTACCCATAACGATGCATTTTAGCGCCCAGAGCAAGCAACCATATTTGCACTCCCTACCAGAGGCGACGTGTGATTTAATTCAATGGGATCTTCACCTCAGAAAATGAAAGTCTGCTATGCAAATCAGGAGTCATCCTTTGCACGGCAATGTGGTGCCATTGCTAGTTACCATCCTCCGCAGGGTAGATTCTCTCATGCAATTCCCTTGCCACACTGAAAACCCAAAACTCATTACCAATTTGGGACTTCAGTGAAATTGCTAATAATTTCTTGGCTTTCATCATGAAGATTAATTGTGCCTTCTGTGTCATTCCCTTTTCTCAAGGGGGAAAAATAGAAAAGGAAAATGGCACAAAGGTGAATAGTGAGAAACTCAAGGAGTCCGTTCCAATGTCTTTTTTACTTTATTACCGTGTATCAGACAAGCTGTTTATTTTTAGTTGTTCTCAATAACTAATGCCAGTCAGCATCCAGGAAGAGGGCACCAAGTCATTCAGAGGTCAGACAGTGTGATCACCCTTTCATTGTGATGGTCAAATCCACTTTTAAGCTTCAGGATTGAGGGAAATGCACTTTTGTTGGCAATGCTTTGAATGGGTACGTGCAAATGCTCATACAAAATTACAACTTGGCAGCTTCTCTAACAGATTCTTTCAAAAACATAATGTAGGTAGAACTGGGTATTTAATACAGTTTTTTCTTTACTGTGGTGTTTTCTTTATACATAGCCACTTTTGTTTGTACAGTAGTGCTTTACCCAAATATGTCCTTGAAAACAACATCGTAGATACTTTTTTAAATGTCAAGGGTATATGCTCAGAATGCTGGGGTTACTGTTGGCTTTACAATAGCATTTAAAAAATGACTATGAAATGGCAATGTCAGCATTATAAAGAGATAGGTTTAACTATGGTCCACTACCCAGTAGTGTTGCAGACTTGGTCATGAGAATGGGATATCAGAATTCTAATGATAGATATATTCTGTGAATTATGGCACTGTGCTACACCTCTACCTCCTGCACAATAACTCATTGACTATGTTACTTAGTCACATTGTCATGAGAGAAATGGTAACAAGAAGAACTAGCTGAGCACTAATCATGTACTTTGAGCAAAATCTGTATAGCAAATGAAAACTTGTATTAAATTCGCTCTTCTATGGTTAAAATTTCAAGGGCCAAGTTCTGGTCGGTTCAGGATAAATGGTGTCTCCCCTCCCCAAATGGGCACACACCTGTGCTTCAACAGCAGTAAGAAAAATGGGAAGGTAAAAATTAGAATAAATAAAAAATATAAATGAGGATTACTAAAAGAACCCAGTGCAATTTCCTGCAGTGAACTCAAGAAAAACACTGAAAATGAAATCGGTCTTTTGGCTGACCCTGTGTGAGCACTGAGACTCTCCCAACTCACTTTGTCTAGACTCACTCCAAAGAAAAAGGCTAGTTAAAGAGGCAGGCTTGCAATGTGGGCAGAAGTGAACAAAGAGAAGTTACAGTCAGAGTGCAGAATCAGATGTACAGGTCCTCTTGCAAGGTCTTAGGATATGGTCCCAGAACTGAGGTTCCAGTTCAAGAAGACACCTCGGCATGTGCCTAAATTTCAGCGTGTGGATAAAATACATAGGAAGTTAGTACACAGGAGTCTCATTAATTATACAGTTAGTATGTCTACTTTGAGCTGGGGATGTGATTCCCAGATTGAGGAGACAGATGGCGCGAGCATATCATTGAGCTAGCTCACTAAAAATAAAAGGTTGCCACAGCAGCATGAGCAGTGGGCAGGTCTAGCCACCCCAAGTACACACCTAGTGTGTCTGAGAATGCATGTAGGGGAGTCTAGCCCATCCTTCCATTCAGGCTGCTGTGGCTACAGTCTATTTTTAGCATGTTAGTTTGCACAAAGCTAGCATGAGTCTGTCTCCTCAAGCTGGGAATCGCTTGTCCAGCTGGAAAAGTAGACATATCCTCAGGCATGCTCTTGTCCACCTCGCTAAATGGAGGACTAAAAGTTCAAGGGATACCCTCAATTTGATTTCTTCTGTTTTATTTTTGGCAATAATTATGATAAACATTTTCCTGTGCAGCCATTCCAGTCAAATAGGAAATAGGTATGGAATAAAGATTCTCACTTTTTGAAAAGATTGGTATAAATTTTCCTGATCAACATGAAACTGCCTTTGGTCTACATTGTATTGTAGCTCTGAGACCTATAGGGCACAGGTCTTCAGATCATTTTGTGCTCCCAACCTACCTGTGGTATAAAACTTATATTTCTCATAAAGTAGATTATCTGTCCAAATCACAAGCTCCGTTTCAGTTCTTTCTTTTGACACGTTTGGTATATTTGTTCTTCATAACTTGTTTTACATTTTTATCCTTTATAAACATTTTAGGAAATTCATAGGAAGGACACTATGATATGTAAGTTTAATTGTTTTCAAATTTAAGATTAAGTACATAAGAGCTGATGGTGGCATACACCATGGTTCATCTTACCCAGTATCCTGTCTTCAACTGTGCCCCATACCAGAGCTTCAAGGAGAGTGTACAGAATAGGGAAATCATGGAGAAAACCACCCTTGTGTTGCCTGATCTATAGATTGTGTATTAATTATATTGTCTTCTGAAGAATTCCCCATTAACACTCTAAGGTTTGGTAGGTTCTTGTCCCAAAATCGGGTCCATTATTATTAAAATCAAAGTTTAGTTGGGAATCGTGATGTGCACGGTTGCAACACTCATGCTTAGGAAAACCCTTCTGTATTTGTAATAGTTTCATTAACACAGTTAGCAAAGGTACAAACACTCCAACCCAGTGAGGTAGATAGAGATGATACAGAACGTGTGTCTGAGCATTCATATACTCACAAGTTCCTTTGCAAAAGGACCCAAAGTGTTAGTCATCCTCACCAACACCATCACCATCAGTGGTTGTCATCCTGGTATATCCCAAGAGTGACTTATCTCAAGGCACGCAGGCTGGGATACCACTTCTATAAGGTGTTACGCTGACGCCAGTATGCTTGATTCACATTCAGTAGCTGTGTCATCCCCTTCTTATTATTTGTATTTCTTCACCCTACTGATGTTGAGTGCAAGTCTCCCATAAGTTAGTAGGCCTTTTACCTCAAGCTTATTATATGTCAATTAGTTAGCATGGCACGCTTTCGGTCAGGCCTCTGCTGATGTTTCTAACTTAAAACTTCCCAAGCTGGTATAAACTAGCGTCTTGTGGTTACCTGTCAGCAGGTTAGTCATTACAGCATTCTATCTTGTGATGTCTTATGATCCAGGGTTACTCTTGGTTTAGCTGCTTATGCTAACCAAGGCTTTTAGGTCATACGCTTTGTTTACCTAAGCTATTGTCTTATAGGCCTTGTAGATTCCCAACATTACTGCCTTAACTTATACACATGCCTTACCTAGCAAATACCTATACCTATAGGCTACACTTGTCTTAATTCTTGGTACTAAGACCCATCATTTGTAACTTTTTAAAATTTTACATTTTTACCTCCTTTGCCCTTTTTAAAAATAATGAATTCCTCTTCCTCCTAAAGAGGCTCTATAATTTTTCTCCTCAATTTGTTATGAGAGTTGGAGTTATCTCAGTGGAGTTATCACAGTTGGAGTTATCACAGTGGTAATTCTAGTTAAAAATAAATCATCCTATACATTTTAAATGACTGAATCTTAAATTACTATAAGAGTTTAAAAATACCATTAAATTATTCTGTTTGAAGTTATTTTTATTAACTTCTTCTCCAAGGGAGAAACAAAAATGACAATGAATGTTTTGAAGCTTTAAATGTAAAAGGTTTCAGACCAATGGGGCGGGGGGGGAGGAAGCTCTATTTAGGAACCCATTTGGATCTAGAAACATGAAATAACTGTGGTACTATTCCTGTTTATGAAATCCTCTTCCATTGAGAATGTTATCAATAGCAATACATTTGCCTTGTTTCCCTGTCAGATCTAATCGAGGGCAGCCACATCACCTGCCTCCTGCTGAATTCAGTTTGTGAATTGCATGAGTGCATCTAGGCCTAGTCTGCTGGAATTCAATGAATACTATTACCTAGATTCACATTGCAGCAATTAGAAGACAATAATGAACCAAACCAGCAGCTTTGCTTAAGAGGCATTTTTTTTACCATAGTTTAATTAGTCTGTTTTTCACACATACACTCACACGTACGTACTATTGGGAATTGCACTGTTTTTTTCTTCCCAAAGTAGAGGCAGTAAGTAAGATGCATATGCTACAGACTGCAGCCCTTCTGAGTTTCACTAGCATATCTCTGTGGTCTGATAGTTCTTAGCATCTATACATGAAACTGAGAAATGTCAAAGATACCAATCCTTTACATATTCATAGTAGCCCAGTGATCCTGTAATTGTCATGTCTGAATGAAAGTAAACCATAGCCATCAACTTAACATTTTAAAAGCAGAATGGTTAGTGAACTACATTCTTTAACTAAAACTACAAAATACTTGTTTTCATGGAGAGTGAATTAATTATGGATTCTGTTTTCAGCATGGATATCATTTCAATTATAAAATATCATACTAATTTAGAATGATTTCAAGGGTGTTCTTTCCATCAGGGAACTGAAAGCAAAGATAGGATTTTAATTGTTCAAGAATTATTAAAGCTGTGAATATCAAATTATGCAGCACTCATCTCTTCTCCAGGAACAGTAAGCAAGCCCCAAGATTAGTGAAAAACGGAGAAGGTTCATTCCTTATTTCTTGCTGGATCATTTCACTTAAGACAGAGAAAAACACTTCAATACTGAATAGTCTGAATATCTAAAAAGATCTGGCTTCTTTTGACTCCGAAATGGAAATGGCCCAGCAAGCAAGAAAAAAATTAACAGATTTGCCCAGTCTTTAGGCTTAATCTTCCTTCACAATGTATTATTATTGTTTGGTCTTTTTAATCTTCACAAAAAGAGATTGGAATATATTTTTTTTCCTTTTCATGCGAAAGGAGTTATTGCAACCTCAAATCCTGCTGTACATGACCTCTGGGGGACCAGCATGATGCTTTGAACATTATGTGGTGACGTTACTCATAAGAAGGTAATCATAATGTAATTTTGCTGCAATAGTAAGAGGAGGATAAGGAAGAAAGAGCTCCTGCTGGACTCCATGCATCCTCAGCCTCTGAGACCTTGTCCATACTCCAGGTTACTTCAGTATAAATTATGTTGCTCCAGGGTGTCGATAATCCGCATCCTGGAGCGATGTAAGTTATACTGACCTAAGTGCCACTGTAGATGGTGCTATGTTGGCGGGAGAGTTTCTCCCGCTGGTGTAACTACTGCCTCTCGTGGAGGCAGGAGTTATTAAGCTGATGGCAGAGCTCTCTCCTGTCAGCTTAGAGCAGTGGTCCTCAAACATTTTTACTCTGTGCACCCTCCCCTTACCTGGTCCATGTTTCCTCAGGAGCCAGAGCTGCGGCCAGGTTGGGAGTCTGGGGACCAAGAGTAGGGCTGGGGGCAGGAATGGGGTGAGGCAAAGCAGCTGGAGGCTGGGTGCAGTGCAGTGGGGCCAGGGCCAGGAGTGGAGTGAGGAGCGTGGTTGGGGCCTGAGGCATGAGGGCCAGGATCGTGACCAGGGCCAGGGCCCGGAGCAGGAGTAGGGCTGGGGGGCTGAAGCTGGGGCTGAGCTGAGGGCAGAGCAGGGCTAAGTGATGCTCCTTCCCCACTCCACATGGGGGCTGGCCTGGGCCTTGCCGTACTCCCCCAGAAACTCTACCACAGTTTGGGAACCACTAGCTTAGAGTGTCTCCACCAGAAGCACTACAGTGGCACAGCTGCATCATTGCACCTGCGCTACTGTAACTGCTGTAGTGTAGATGTAGTCTGAGACATTTTATTTAGATAGATAGACCATGCATGAATGTGTGTGTGTGGATCGATAATGTATGTGTAAAGGACAGATCCAAAGTTCACTGCAATTAGTAGGAGTCTTTCCACTGACTCCAGTGAATGTTGGATTAGGGCCTTTATATAATTATGTGTATAATAGATGGGCAGATTTTTATGACAGGATGGTAAAAATGCCGCAGTCCTGTCTACAGTAGCGCTTACCATGTTGCTAACCCTGGTGTAGCAGCAGCATTGCTGGAATATAAGTATGCATTTCTCTAGTGTAGATACACTCAGTAATCTGGTATATGCTAGGAAACTCACCTCTTTCTGACAAAGAGTGACAGCAATGGATGCAGCTGAATGGATTTAACTGAAAGCTGTTTAACTTTAAGGCCTTGTTTATGCTGGATAAACCTACCAAAATTCCCACCAGTTCTAATATTCCTATCCCCTTCTTTTACAGTGGAACCACACTAGCTCCAGTGTGGCTTTGGGAGGCAAATGCAAAATTCGCCCCTTAAAATGCATTAAAACACTTGACCTCTGGATTCTAACAATTTCAGTTCTGCCTCCTGTACCAGATCTATGTGGTGGTGAAATGCATTTCCAGTGTTGCATAGCAATGTACCAAATATACTGGGCAAGTACAGGTGGATAGCATATGTTAAGCAACATTTACTAGGGATAAACATTTTAAATTGAGCAGGCTTGGATAACCAGTATGCAAGAATTTTCAAAGAGCTGGCAAAGAAGGACTCTGCCCTGTTGTTGTTAATGTTTGAATAAATCTTGGAATACCGGGGAAATTGTAGAAGGTTGGAGGAATGCTAATGTTGTGCTAATGTTAAAATTAAACAAACCAGTAAGCGAAATGATGTGGCTGTTAATGGTAGGCTGGTTAACCTGACATCAGTCCTGGGCAAAATAATGGAAGACCTGATACAGGATTCAATTAACAAAGAATTAAAGGCCCAGTGTAATTCATGGGCTTTGTTTTTTGTTTGTTTTGTTTTTTATGTCACAACGGTGTGATGGGTAAAGGTCTGGAGCTCACAGGAGATGCACGGCCACCGAGTCCCCCACCTAAAACTCTTATGATTTTATTTCAATAGTGGGTAAGTGGAAGCAGGCATCCTTGCTTTTACCTCCCCGATGAAAGCACAGCTGCTAGTGAGGAGTTAGTGTTATCAGTCTGGTCCCATCCCAGAGGGGTCAGGAAGGTAACGGGTCAGTCCTATCCCACGGAGGAAGGGGTTGGCAGGCTGGGAGATTGTGTGTGTCACTACATGGTGTTGGCCCGCCGAGCCTGGCTCGGCAGGGATTGAGACCCAGTTTGGTCAGCTCCAACTCTGGCCGTTGCGGCTGCTTCCAGTCTGTAATGCAGGTGGGGAGAGGGGACTGAGGCTGATGATGTGCGGTGATTTAGGTCTCTGGCCTGGCCTACCTCACAGAGGCCTTGGGAGGCCCAGGGGAGACACTGTTAGCACCAGCTGGTGAGGAGCTGAGATTGGGATCCACCCCTTGGTGCGCAAGCAAGTGCATGAGGGGGCCCTGCCTTAGTGGGGGTATCAGGCTGGGGAATAGATCTTGGGTCTTTCCTAATCACTGCATTGTTAGCACTACCTTCGACCTCTGCCAGAAGCCAGACAGGAAGCAGCAACAATAGAGGTCTGGGCCAGAGCTGAGCACAGAGAGAGTTAGCCCTGATCCCTGCCTCACTGGCCAGCACCATGTGATGAGACATCCTTGCTCCCAACCCATGACTTTTCTCCCACATCCTGGTATGCCACCTCCTTGCCTCCCTCTCAGATGGGACTGGCCCTCTACCACCATAAGCTGTCACAGTGGGGTTCGCTGCTATAGGAAAAATCATGGTATTGGGGTAATTTGATGATTTCCATGCAATCTGTGAAATCATGATTTACACAGGACCTTAAATATAACTAATGCCAGTCAGCATTTAAGCATTTATGGAAAATAAACCTGATTTCCTCCTTTGAGTTTGGTCGATAAAGATAATTAAGTAGCTTTAATATACACAGACTTTTGTAAGGCAAAGACTTTTGTAAGACAAAGGCTTTTGTAAGGTAAAGGCTGCGTTCTTTAGGGGTCTAATGAAGGAGTCAGAAACCAGTGTTTGTGGAAAATGTTTCTTTCATGAAAATAACATCCCGTCTGTAACAGCATGTCTAACTAGGAGGTAGAGCTACTCCAACTTCAATTAAATCTGCTATGTAAATGTATCAATTTATTAGAGCTGCTAAAGAGAGAGATGGAGAAGTCACAGACTGGCTCTTAAAGAGACATTATCCTCACACCTCCCCTTTCAATAATGACACACATTTGTCAACAACCAGTACCAGTACATATACAATCGGCGGAAGTGCCACCAACTCCAACAATTTTCAATTAGTCTTTGCGGTACTGTCTGCCATCTTGCAGATCTGCGAGACCTCTCATTACCTGCATTGTTTTGTTCAATCTGTTTTATATCTGAATTCATTTGGGGCCAGTTGTGATGTAAAGGGTGTGTGTGTGTTTCCTGGTTCCTGCTTCCTGAACTCTGTGTTCTATTTCCTCTGTGTGTGTGCGTGCACGTGTGTGTGTGTGTGTGTACACCTACATGTAGCATTGGGTATGTTCAATTACTCAGGGCCTGATGCTACATGCTTGCCATTTGAACTGTTATGTTTTGTTCAGAGTCTTGGTGACTTAACTGGTTCCTGGTTGTTACTTTGATTGACCACCTATCTGTGTGTCTTGCTTCAATTTACTTGTGTTTTGGGATTGCTGTTCTGGAGTTCATCAGAACGTAACTACAGTACAGACTATTTCTAGCATTCTTTTACCTTTTTCAATACCCATGTGCTCTTCATGTAACCTATGTAACATATACTGATGTAACATTTTGGGAACTACCAGTCTGGTGCCCCTGAACAAGATACCCTCTATTACTGACACTTCTTCTTCAAACTGGTGATAAGGCATGGGCAGGCACCTTACAGGCCACCCTACATTAATGGCTTGTATCACTTTTTGTAAAGTTTCATTTTGTGCTGTGGCATCAGCAATTACAGTCAACATTTTGTCTGAAACTGGACATATTTTCTATAACAGTGCACAATGTCTGAGGTTTCATTCTATTACAGTTCTAATACAAACTCTTGACAAAATGTCCACCACCACTAAATCTTTTGCAGGTTTGTATTCTAGTTTTAGGGCAGGATAGCTGCAGCTGAAAGAATCTGTGTAATTGAGAAGCAGTCCGCCAATCCTTTTCTTGTTATCGCCACCAGTGGTTCTTGTGATCTGTTTCTGCTAACACCGGCCTCCCGTACAGGAAAACATGGAACTTCTTGCATCCATGTGTGACCCGTCCGTGCCTAGGGTCATTCATCTGAAAATGCCAAGGATAGGGCAGGCTACAAAAGGAAAGCAGATTCTCCCAATCTGGTGGCTAACATTGAAGTTAGATTCCCTGACCAGTCACAAACAGTGCTCCTGATTCCCCACACTAGTTATCAAGAAGCTACAACAAGAAAAACATAGCCCTCTTTACTGCATTTCATCTTCTGGCTCCCAGTCAGCAACTATGTCCAGTAAAGAGTTAAGCTATTCCCTTTACCAAAATGTCCTCCTGATCCCCAAAGGGTCAGCCACATTACCAATCAATATAAATTTGGATCTTAACCAAAATACCACGCTGCCAGCCAATCTTTTAGTAACTAAAACTATAAAGGCTTATTATAAAAGGAAAGAAACAAACAAGAAGAGAGATGTTACATGGTCAAAGCAATCCGATACATACAAATGACTTCCAAGTCCATATGTATCTGATTGTCAGCAGAATTGAATTTTGCAGGCTTGTACAGATCCTCTGGAGTACATTCAGTACCTGGATGGGTCTCAGTCCTTTGTTTCACAGCTTCAGATGTAAATTAGTTGATCCAGAGGTAGGAAGCGGGAATTAAGACAAGATGGAGATGGTGCTGCTGCATTTTATAGTCTCTGGTCTGCCATGTGTCTTATTTCAAACGCAAGCTCACGGCACATGGGCAGGGAAAAGCACTTGCAGTTCCCCTGACCACAGGCATGTCCCTACATGTCCTGAGGACTCCTAAGTGCTAGCTCTGGTTTCTCTCCTTGGGATCATTGTATAGGTGATGTCTCTTGAGGAGTCATCAAAGCAGACACTAATCTGCCTGGGGGATGTAACCCAGTAGCATAGCACAACTTTTTGGATACGGATCTATCATATGTATCCATAAATTACAATACAAAGAGGATACATACACAAACAACATTATCAAAGTATAACCTTTCCAATGATACCTGACATGGCATATCTCATAAGAATCATTGCAATTTCATCATATTGGTGTTAAATAATATTATAAATGGTCACCCCAATCCAGACAGCGTCACATCATGCACTACAGCCAAAGCCTCTTTCTCAGTTTGAACATGCTGACACTCAGGTTTAGTCAAAGCTCTGGAAGCCTATGGTGCAGGCCTCCTTTGCTCACTATACCTTTAAAGAAGTGCTGCCCCACCACCCTCCCTAGAGGCATCTGTTGACAGTTTAGTCTGATATTTGCTGTCACAGAATCTAAGTACTGGAACCTCTTTTATTCACTCCTCTTTGTGATGTGCCTCCTAAACCCATTGATTGTTTTTTCACAGTAATGTTCTTAGGTTGCTGGTTTTAGCAGCCAAATTAGGTACAAATTTCCCCGCAATGTTTATCACGCCCATGAAGTTTGGTATTCCTTCTTTATCTATCAGAGATGTCAGAGAGGTGATCGCCTTCAGCCTGCTGTGGCCTGTCTGTATGTCTAGGATTTTTAAGACCAGAGGGGACCATCATGATTATCAGTCTGATGTCCTGCACATTGCAGGCCCCAGAACCTCACCAACCCACTTTTGTAATAGTAACTCTGACTGAGTTACTGAAGTCCTGAAATCTTGATTTAAAGACTTCAAGTTATGGAGAATCCACCATTTACACTAGTTCAAACAAGCAAGTGACCCATGTCCCACTCTGTAGAAGAAGGCAATCCTGTCCCAGGGTCTCTGCCAATCTGACTTGGGGGAAAATTTCTTCCTGACCGCAAATATAGTGATCAGTTGGTCTTTGAGGATGTAGGTGAGATCTGCCAGACAGATACTTGGGAAAGAATTCTCTGTGGTAACTCAGGGCCTCCCATTCAAGTGTCCTATCTCCAGCTGTTGGAGGTATTTGCTAATAGCAGGTGCTCATGGGCCATATGCCACTGTAGGCAACCTCCTCATATTGTGACCTCCATAAATTTATCAAGCTCAGTCTTGAAACAAGTTAGTTATTTTTCCCCCCACTGCTCTTATTTCTCCAACTCTAAATTTACACTTTTGTTTATTTAATTTTAACCCTGCTGAGTGAGCCCTTTCTAGAGCTTTCTGTAGTCTGTGGTCACGTTCGTCCAATGTACATCTCCGTAATAAAACATCATCAATATATATTTTGATACTTTCCATGCCACCAAATTTTTGTTGGACAATTATGTGAAACACTTCTGAGGCTGAGCACAAGCGAAAAGGCAATCCACAACAGCAGATTCTCTTTCATGGTGTGTAAACATGCACAAACACATGCTAGTTTTCGCTAGCAGAACCTGCCAAAACCCAGCTGAGGCATCTAATGTGGAGAAATATTTAGGCCGTGCTGTTTCTCCACAAGTTTCTTCCCTTGTGGGAATAAGAAAATTATCCATTTTTATGTGTTGTTTGAGTTCCTTTGGGACTAAGCATAGGAGAAGGGCTCCATAACCAGACAATGGACCTGCTCTTTGGGTTCCTCCACTCTCTCAGTAATGCCTTAAACAACCAATTTATCTAGTTCCTCTTTAATTTGTTTTCTTAGAGCCAGAGGAACATTCCTAGGAACAGGTATCAAGGAATTCCTACTCTTTGACAAATAAATGTAATACTCTGTGGTCAGTTTCCCAGTCCCCTCAAAGACAGCTTGAAACTTATCTTCAATTTTTATTTGCCCCTGCTTCTCCCTGGCATATACTTTCTGACTAAGGCCTAATGCCTGACACATTTTTAGACCTAATATAAGCCCCAGTACACGATTGCTTTCCCCTGGCACAATCATAAACTTAATCTTTTCACTGATCGTTTTCACCTTTTACCACCAGACATACGTGCTGGTACTAGTGCTGCTGCCATACCCCTGGGCTTGAAGTAGTAATATTTGCATGGTTTCCACCATCAGCACCATTGCCTCCAGCTCACATTCACCATCAGTGAGAATCAGCTGCACCCTGTAAGGTGCTAAGCTTTATCTGCTTGCTATGAGTGCTTGCCTCCCCAAGTTTTTTATATTCAAGTCTGGTATCCCACTGGCTTGTGCACCAGTGTCCAATTTAAAAGTCACAGGGACTCCAGCAGTTTCTGACCTAATAGTCCAGTCATTTGATACTGATGCTTCTTGCAAAATTCCTAGGAAAAGTTCTTCACTGTCGCTTGCTCTGTTGTGATTCTCCTCTGGGGGCAGGAAATATACAACCCCATTCCTGGTACCATGTTTATATTGGAATCTGATGAAGGAGACAGAAGCCATTTTTTTAGGAAGATGTTTCTTTATTGAAGTTAACACCCCAGCCTGTAACAGCATAGCTAACTTGGAGGTAGAGTTGCTCCAACTTAACTGAACGCCTTAGAGTCAATGTATCAACTTATAAGAGCTGCCAAGGAGAGAGAGAGAGAGAGCTGACTCACAGACTAGCTCTCAAAGAGCCATGATCCTCACAGGTACCTCATGACAGTCTGGTTAAAAAATGACCACTATATAATAGCAACAAAGCACACATATTAGATGGATTAAGAACAGGCTAAATGACAGCTCTCAGAAACTAGTTGTCAATGGGAAATCTTCATCGAATGGGGGTGTTTCTAGTGCAGTTCTGTAAAGATCGGTATTCTGCTCAACACTGTGCGATTTTTTTTCATCTATGATCTGGAAGGAAATATAAATTCATTGCTGAATAAAATTTGCAGGTTCTACAATGACTGGTGGAATGGTACACGATGATGACAGAGCTGCCTTACAGAGCCATCTGAATCGCTTGGTACGCTGGGTTGATTCACACAAAATGTGTTTTAATACAGCCAGATTCTAGGAATAAGGAATGAAGGCCATACCTACAGAATGGGGGCTGTATCCTGGAAAGCAGTTACTTTGAAAAGTCATAGTGAAGAAGCAACTCAACATGAGCGTCCAGTGTGATGCTCTGGCAAAAAGGACTGATGAGTTCCTTGGCTGTATAAACAGGGGAATAGCAGGTAAGAATAGAGAGATGTATATCTCTGTATTCAGCACTGATAATACCAACACTGCAGTAGATGTACTGGCATAGTCAATACAGTTCTGGTGTCCACATTTTAAAAATTGGAGGGGGCACAGAAAAGAGCCCCAAAAATGACTGGAGGGCTGAAGAAAATGAGAGGCAGTGAGAGATGTAAAGAGCTCAAGTTGTTTATCAAAAAGACTGAGAGGTGACTTCATAATGCCACCATATAAATCCATGGTATGCCCACACCTTGAACACTGCATGCAGTTCTGGTTACCGCATCCAAAAAAAGATATATTAGAATTGGAAAAGGTGCAGGGAAGGGTAATAAAATTGATTAAGGGCATGGAGCAGCTTCCATATGAGGAGAGGGATTTTTCAGTTTGGAAAAAGACTGGGATTTTTCAGTTTGGAAAAGAGATGACTCAGAGGAGATATGATCAAGGCCGGTCCTAAACCAAATAGCGTCCCAGTTCAGGGATGTCTTCAGCACCCCCCTCCATCTGTTAAATTTTTGAATACTTTATTTTTTATTGCATTTGTAGCCCATTTCAAGACTTTGATACACAATTTGCATGCATGATTTATCCCTGTCATGTAAGACAATAAAAATGCATGCTAGGATCTGTAAATCTGTATTTATTCAAGCCAAATATAAGCAAATAAAAAGTCGTTTCCTCTAAGCTTATAGAAACTTTTTAATGTTAAGAATAAATGAAATGTATTAATATCAAGAAATTGAACCATGCCACCAACATTAGTTCGATCAATATTAAATATTGGATGTTGTGAAGGTCAAACTTATCACAGGGTTCAAAAAAGAACTAGATGATTTCATGGAGGATAGGTCCATCAGTGGCTGTTAGCCAAGCTGGTCAACAACTGGTGGCCACGCTCCTAGCCTTGGCCCCCAACTCCGACCGCAGTGCCACTCCCAGCTGCAGTTCTGGGCCATGACTGTGGCCTTGCTTCCAGCCCCAGCAGGGGGTAGAGGATAAAAAATTTGGGGACCACTGCCTTAAACTTGATGAATGAGTCTATGAGAAGTGACAACTCTCCAATGGAACAGGGACAATTTAAAAATAATAAAACTGGGATCCACTGCAGCACAGAGGTTGCCAGCAGTGAGAGGGTTAAGGAGGCATTAGCAAAGAAGACCACAATAGCCACAGGCTTGCCTAGCTTTTCATTCCATGTATTTAATCACTTCTGTTTAATGATAACTTGTTATGCCATACTCGGTAAGGTTCAGGAACATGTCCCTCTTAATTATGCCAGTGGTTGGTAGAGGCAGAACCGAGCTCCTCTCTAGTCTTATGTCTCAAAGGATCCAGTTTTTTTAAAGCTAGCATTGCAATAGATTGAAGAACAAAGTATATCTTCAGGCCCAACAGTGTTGCTATTCCAGAGTGTAGTAATATGGGGAGTGAAAGTTTTGCAATATAACGAATGCATATCACTTCCTTTACCCAAAGCATATAACTCAGGGCCCATCAAGTGCCACCACATAAAGGAATGTGCCATCTCTACCTATTAGTCACTTCATTCAATCTCCTGTAATCGATTAGGAAGTTTTATTACTTCACTGAGATTGGTTTTAACTTTTAACAATGATTTATTGTAGCCTACTCCACAAATACGGAGATGGAGTTTGTGTTCTTCAGGTGGATTCCAATTTTTTGTTTTTCATAACCCTGTGTTTCTATGGTACAGTCAATAACCTATTATTGCTCAAAACAGGGATGAAAAAAAGTAAATTTGTGTGATGGATATTTTAAGTGAAATTGACAGTTTTTCCTTTCAATTTGTTTTAGAAACAAAACTCCCATCTTGCCCAGAATACAGATTGATTTTTTTTTTTAAATTAAGTCTTTACTTGAATTTCTGCTAACAGTGAAGCTAATTTTCTTAAAAGTAACAGGTGACACAACAAACACTGAAGCATTACCTTGGCTTTTCAGCATAGTGCAATAGTGATGTTAATCCTGAATTCCCCAAGCAGAAGTTTTCAACTCCATTGCAGCTCCTATTGATCTGAACAACAGTAAGTACGTAAGTGCAAGCATCCTTGCCTAGCTAAACAACAGCAATTAAGTTAGTGCAGGAAGCCTTCATTTTCCGAACCTTTTAAGTGTAAGGATCAATTTAAAAAATAATCAACCTAGTTTATTTAAAGAGCTACTGATGCATTATGTAAAATTTGAAAAAAACCCATTTTGAAACAATTCTGCCTCTAGTTTAATTCATCCTTGGAAAATAATTTTTCCAGACGTGTATTTCATGCTGTTCCACTTTAGTTCTCAAAATGTTTTGCAGCGTAAGTATTACTAAAAATTACTACTGTGGATCTCAGAGCTCTCGATCAGGGTCTTACTATGTTTGATGTCTTAAACATGATGAGCACGACTTGTCCTTGTCTATGCTGACCAGCCATTCATTGTCAGCCCAGTATTAGTTAACTTATCTCTTCACTACTATGTTGAAATAAGTTTTCTTTGGCTTGGCCTACAGTGGCAATGGAGGTCAACGTAAGCAATGTCAAGTATGCGTCTCCACTGGCATGTAAGTTCCATCGATTTAAAGCACAGTAAAAGTCGACCTAATAAAACCACCTCTGCAAGTGGCGTAGCACTGAATTTGAATTCCGCGGCTCGAATTTGCATCAGTGTAGGCAGAGCACAATGTAAATTGATGCCATTGGCCTCTGGGAGGTATCCCATAATGCCTTGTTGTGACCACTCTGGACATTCATGCTCTGCTGTAACATGGCCATGTAAACAGGAAATAGCTCCTCTCCTCATGCCCTGGGAAATTTTTAATTTCCATTTCCGGTTTAGACAACGTGGAGAGAGCTTTGTAGCTGAACCGTGCATGGTGACTGCACAGCCCAAACATGCTACTGCTTGGAGTCGAACAGAGATCTTGGATCTCATCGGTCTGTGGGGTGAAAAGTCTGCTCTGGCTCAGCTCTGAGCCAGCAAAAGAAATTTAGATATCTACAAGAAGATATCTCACAGCATGTTGGAGAAGGGGTACAACAGGGACATGCAGCAGTGCTTCATTAAGATCAAAGAGCTGAGGCAGGCTTATCAGAAAACTAGAGAAGCTAACAGCCATTCTGGCTCTTCGCCCAAAAGATGCCACTTTTATGAGGAGCTGCATGCGATTCTCAGCAGGGACCCCACCACTGTGCCACCACGCAACATCGCTACCTCTGAAGAATCCCAATCCAGGATGAATGAGGAGGACTCTGTGGATGATGATGAGGAGAGCAGGGTACAGGAAAGCGGGCTATCCATTCTCTCTGAGAGCCAGGACCTGTTCGTTACCACAGAGAAGTCCAGCCACACACAAAACAGCGGGACTGATCAACTTGCAGGGGAAGGCACATGTGGTGAGTATGTGGGGCAAATGTCTTTTTTGCGGTTTTGTCCCTAGTCCAGCTTCTTAAAAGGATGTTGTGTTTTTCAAGGGATGGGCTTCCTGGGTGTTGCCAAATTTCAGTGGATGGGTACTCCTGGAACAAACTATTTATGTGCACAGGAATGCTCTGAGAATCCTCTGTGGAGATCTCAGGGAAACTTTCATGTAGATAATCTGTAATCCTTTGCAGAAGGTTTCTGGGGAGGGCAGCCTTATTTCTTCCGTCACGGTAGGATACTTTTCTCTGCCACTCTGCTATTAAATGAGCAGGCATCATCGCAGAACACAGCATAGTAGCATAAGGGCCAGGTCTGTACCCTGATGCTTGCAGCAAATCTTCCCTTTCCATCTGTGTTACCTTCAGGAGACTGATGTCACACATGGTCACCTAGGGAAGATGGCACATATTTAAAGTACCCGGACAATGCAGTCACTCTGTTTTATTCCTCTGCCGTGAATGGGTTCCCTGGGCACCTCCCTAAGGCTATTCCTAGTCCTGTTGCAATGAGCATTACGGGTCGGGACATTGGTTGCCCAATGTTTTCTGCTGCTACAATTCATCCACAGTATCCTCTAATCTGTTCTGACCGCCTCCTCCCAAACCAGTCTTTGTCATGTTACAGGGGAGCCTGGTGAGCCCTCTCCTTGCTCAAGTGTGGATTGAGGATTTCAGTGCTAATGAAGCCTCTCTATATCAAATGCAAGTGCCCCTTGCTTACCATATCTGTAACGCCAGTCCAACCCTTCCGAGATGTACAGAATGGAATGTGGGCCTTGCTTAGACTTGTGAACATGAAGGGGAGTATGTTTTATATTGTAACATTTCCTTTACTATTCTGGGTCAGCTAACAAAGGCAACTCTGTACTTTGCTTATCTTACAGTAGACACCTCAACCTTTGGCCTCCCCCTTGTCAACTCCAGCTGCAAGACTTTCCCAGATTAGGAAGTGGGGAAAAAAAAAAGTGGGATGACATGTTCAGTGAACTAATGAATGCCTCTGCAGCTGCTGACACAGAGCTCAGAGCCTGGAGGATGTCCTTGTCTGAAAAACTGGACATGGACATGGAACACATAAGAACTGCGCAGGAGCATGATATGCAACAGGAGATGTTGCGTATTACGAGGGATCAGTCCGACATGCTGAGGCATCTGGTAGAGCTCCAGGAAGAGCAGCAACAGGACAAACTCCCTCTGCAGCCCCTCCAAAACTCTCTTCTGCCTACGTGTTATCAGCCCCCATCCCCAAGCAGTATAGGAGGAGACAGAGCAGGGTGCAGTACGTGCTGCACTCTACACCAGTGGAGGCAAGCAGAAGGATGCAATGGCCCCTTTAAGAACTGCACGCAACCAAAGTTGCTTCCACAATGACACACTACAATGTTATCCTCCTTTCCCCCCATTAAAAGGATCACAAATAAAACTTTGTAGCATTAAAAAACATCTGTTTTTATTCATTCATAGCTTGGGAGGGGAATAAAGGGAGGGGCTGCCGGAATGAAAGTGAGGGATGGGAAATAAAGGCACAGCAGAGACATACATCACTACAGTTCATTGCAAAACTGGTTTTTCAATGCTTCCTGAAGCCGAAGTGGTCCACCGTTGGCTCTGAGCAAAGCAGTGGAATCTGGCTGCTCAAAATTTGCAGCTAGCCTATCATCCTCCACGGCCCAACCCTGGGGGGAAATTTTCCCCCTTCGTTTCACACAAATTATGGAGCACACAGCATGCAGATGGCATGGGATGTTCTTTTCACTGATGTCAAGCCTAGTAAGAACTAATAAGAACAGACCTCAGTTCCTAAAGATATGCGCGTCATGCACCTCTCCAGACCACCCCACGTTGATGTTGGTGAAATGTCCCTTGTGATCCACAAGGGTCTGCAGCACCACTAAGAAGTATCTCTTCTGGTTTATGTACTCTGTGGCAAGGTGGTCAAGTGCTAGGATAGGGATATGTGTGCCATCTATTGCCCCTTCACAGCTTGGGAACCCCATTGTGGCAAACCCATCCACTATGTCCTGCACACTTCCCAAATTCACTATCTTTCTTAGCAGAAGCCTATTGATGGCCCTGCACACTTGCATCACAGCAGCTCCAACGGTGGATTTACCGGCTCCAAATTGATTCCCAACTGATCAGTAGCAGTCTAGGGTTGCCAGCTTCCACAGAGCGATGGCCACTTGCTTCTCCATTGTCAGAGCTGGTCTCAAGTGAGTATTCACGCACTTCGTGGCTGGGGACAGCTCTGCAGCTCACAGTTCAAAGAAAGTGGCCTTTTGCATACGAAAGTTCTGCAGCCACTGCTCATCGTCCCACACCTTCATAACGATGCAATCCCACCAATCTGTGCTTGCTTCCTGGGACCAGTACTGGCGCCCCACGGACTGAAGATGATGCATGACAGCCTGCAGTAAACGGGAATTGTTCTGCTCTATGGCTTGTAGCAGTATGGCTTCATTAACATTGCTGTTTTCCATGATGCGTCTCCTCTCTTGCCTTTGAAAATACTGCAGGATAAGCCGTGAGGTATTTGTGATCTCACAATGATTGTGCAGAGCTGAGCGGGCTCCATGTCTCTCCAGCAATGGCATGCGTGTGCTGTAGGAAAATGCATTTGCAGTTTGTTTGGGACAAAAAGGGAGGGGGAGGGAGCATGACAAGGGAAGACAGCAAACTTCCCAAAAGCCTCTGCGGCTAATTGCACTGTGGGATAGCTACCCACAGTGCACTGCTTTGAATGTCGACCCGAGCGTAGTGAGTGGGGACACAAGAGACCGGCGCAAGGAGCATGGTGTGATCATGCTCCTGTGACTTCTAAAATTTGGCGGGTGAAAGTTGATTTAAAGTAAAACCAACCAGCTGCGAGCCTGCCCGCAGCTTGCCAGCATTCTGGGATGGCAGCTGCCCGCGACCCACAGTCAGAGCCCAGCGGTTTGCCGGGCTCCAGCACCCCCCCTCACCTGTCACTCCCCCGACCCTGCGACTTGTCAGTTTCACTGCTCTAGTAGAGCAGTGAAATTAACAAGCATGACAGCCCCTCCACCATGCTAAGGGGACCCAGTGACTACATTGACACTGTCACCCTACCTCTGCAGACAAAAGCCCTATGCCTTTTGTCAAGAGGGCAGTTTTGTTGACAAAAGGGTGGTTGCAGTATGTACACCAGGATTGTTTTGTCAACAAAAGTCACCTAGTGTGGACCAGGTCTGAGTAAGTTTCCCAGACCTGAAGAAGAGCTCTGTATAAGCTTGAAAGCTTGTCTCTTTTACCAACAGAAGAAAAATATATTACCTCACCCACCTTGTCTCTCTACTATCTTGGGACCAATAGGGCTGTAACAACATGCCATAATTGCCTTTAGAAATAGTGGGGGGTCATATGTGGGATTTCTGCAAGTGGACTTGCCTGTGTGCAATTTTGCTACTGTTGTTTGCTATCATTCCGGTAAAGTAAATAGGGCTGCTGCATGTTTTGTGAATAAAATATGCAAAGAAGAAAATAGTCTGAGCCTGTATCACCCATTTCTCTTCCAGTGGGATAATAACCTACTGCAAAGTACCAAAATCTGCTATTGCTGGACAAAAGGGCAACTACAAATTCATTTCTCCCTAACATCACATTCTTTGCAACCATGCCTGAGACTGGATCACTTTTCAAAAGGATTAAGGCCCTTTCCAGTCTGCTTTTGCTATTCACCACCCACTTTCTCTTCGTAACCTTACATCCTCCTGAGCCTAATTCCTATGTTTCAACTGTCCATGGTATCTAAACAGGGTTAAAGTAGGTCCATTCCTGTACTCCATCTTATACTAAGACAGTGAAGAATACTCCACCTGTTTAGGCTTCCAGGAGTGCAGTGTTGCTGCTATCTAACACAACGCCATGGTGGAAGTGTCCTGACGCTTACATTTGTGTGTGTCAAAATGGTTAGTGTGCAAAATGGACTCAATTTGTGTTGGTATAAAGTTTTGAAATGTACAGAGCACGTTCTGTTGTCCTATCCTGCAGGAAAATCACCCTGGTGGGTTTGGGAATTGCTGATGATAAGCTAGATAACTGGCTGCCAAAAACATCCATCCCCTCAGACCAGACTTCAGACGCCCTGTCCCAGTCTTTTGTTTAATTCACCTTATTTTCTAGGGTTGGCAAAGTGATAGGCAAATCTCAGTGAGTTTATGTTACCATCTCTTTGGTTTAGAGAATTGCTGCTAGTCTGGTAGTATTAGCAGAACTGCCGGTATCAAGATGCATCAAACATCTTTAAGTCTACACGAGTGCTTCTCAACCTGTTTACCATTGTGGGCCACAGATGCAGCTCTCTGTGGTATGTGCGCTGCATCAATACAGTATGTATACTACCTGCATAGCCCTGAGGATGTCACATGGGCTGCAGACGTGTTCTGATTGGGCCACAAGCGGAGCACGGGCCAAGAGCCACTGGTCTACACAATCCATTTATCAATATTGGACCAAAGGAATTGCTGGTGTAACTCCAGTGACCTGTTGGGTCAGAGACGAGCTCCACTCCAGCTAAGCTTACAGTTTTTTTTTTAGTTTTTATGATTTTAGGACATTGCTATTATCACCTATAAATTACGTATACATGCAAAAGCAGACAAGGCAAGAAAAGTAAATGATCAAATTACCTGCCTTGGAACTGGGTGATTCCCTTCAAATCTCTGTTCTCTGCTATCTTTTATCCTCTGTTCCATAACTTTGTGCAGACTCAATTTACCAAGTTATCTCATCTATGTCCATATTTATATAATTCTGTTCTAAACTCCTAATTAAAACATTCTCATGCATAAATCACAATAACTAACCTAAATTAATACACTTTTACTATTCTGCCAAAAGTTACTTTTATCTGGTTGGCTCCCAGCTCTGTTCTTACTCCCACTGACTTTATTCTCCGGTTCTTATCTTACAACAGATGTTCTTCTTCTTACTGCTCTGTTCCTGTGACCCTGAGGTTTGCTTGTTTTTGTTAGTGGGGAGGTGCTGAATTGCTGTATGAATTTACTCTTGGAAGTATCAGGAAACATTATTTGATGCTGTTTGCTAAATATCCCATAATCTTCCATTTCAGAAAAAAAGAGGACCCCATACCAGCATTTTTCCATGCTAGCCACATAACATTCTCTTGCACAGATGAATCACTTTCTCAGTTCAGATCAGCTGGATATTCGTACTAGTATTATTGCAATTCCTACTGCTACTTTAGTAGTTCTGCCATATGTTCTTCTCTCCATATGCTCAGAGAGATAATTTAACCAGTCTGTGTCCCACAGCAATCATTAATCTGATTCATATGTGAAATAGCAGAGTGTGGGGAAATATTTGATCTGTGCTCAAACCTCTTGTTTACAAAATTATATTTTAAAAAAAAGAAAATATATAATATTTACAGCTTTTTTTTGTACAGGATGATGATATTGTTTAGCTAATATATGTTTGCCACTTGCATAGCATAGCACTTTTCACTTTCCAAGCACTTAACAAGTATTAAGCCTCTCGACTTTACTCTGATGGGAAAGGATTTCTGTTCATTTTATTGAGAGGAAAACTGAGGCACACAGGCCTCAGCTACCATGGGCTGGATTTTTAAAGATATTTAGGCACCTATTTGCATTTTTAGGTGCTTAAATATTTTTTAAAATGTGGCCTTTAGTGATATGACTGATGACATAGAGTGAGTCAGCATTGCAGCTAGGACCAAAAGGCAGGAATTCCTAGCTCCCTGCCCAATATTCAGATCATTAGACTATGCTCATTGTTCCCTCTGTCCCCACTTCAAGTAAAAACTCATTATTTAATAACACAGTATGATGCATACACAATGGCCCCAAATGTTAGGCTCATGTTAGACAGCGCCCCCATGGGATGGGGGAGAAGGCTAGAAAGGCTGAACACTGGACGCAGTGTTGGTAAATAATACTCCGAATAACTTTATTAATTACAATGTAAACTCACTCACTCCGCATTTACACCACAAATATACTGCACCAGAGTCCGAAGATAGGATGAAGTCTTGATGGCCAGTTGGGGTCCATTTCAATCTTAAGGCTTGGGGAGCCGGCCCCACACACCTCTTCAAAGTCGGTTTGATGCTAGACTTTAAAGTACAGATGTTTTAGTCCATCTTTTATGGCTATCATGTTATCCATATGGTTGTTGTGTTTGCCTTTTAAGGCCTTTCTTTCCCATTTTGCCCATCTTGTTGTTAGGCTTGCCTTTTAAGGCCTTGGCCCTTCACCCACAATTTCTGGGCAAGCTGCCATCACCTTTCATCAGTTGTTGTTTTCACACAGTGAAAAGTCTTGGGCAGGCCTTTAAGTCCAGCTTTGCAGTTTATTACTTTTGAATATATGCACACACTCCTGTAAATTCACTTTATGCATACTAGGCTTCAGTGGCCTGTAACATATTATACTGGATATGACTATATATGTTTTAGGTACAAGTAATCTTATTTCTTATGCATTCCAACACAAGGAGGTAAAGTAAAGTAAAATTTAATTACTATGGTAGGCAACCATAATTTATTCTTCAAATATCCTCTCCATATTTCCACTCCTGGGGTGCACCAAGAATCAAACAATGCAACCTATTTTTCATTTGCCAGTGTTGGTGGAATGTGTTTCACCTGTACTAGTACCAGTTGATTATGGGTATTTCTTCTATGTCCTTCCCTGGGAGGGTGATGGACTCCATGATTTAGTAGCTTTTTTCACATCTCTAGCTACTATAGTCCCAATGTCAGGAAAATACAGAACACTCACTAGTATTTTATGGCAGCATTGTTAATTAAAGTACGGTTCCTTTTATAAACTTTACAGCCAGCAAAGGTTTGTTAACAAATTAAATGTCGCTAATTTAATTACAACGATTTAAAATAGAATTTATACTTCAAACAAATGTTTCATTGGAAGAATATTCTCTCCCCCATAAGCTATGTTTCCCATTTCCAATTCACTTTCAAAGCTGTCTTGTCTTGCTGAATCCCAGATTCTAATTGAGATTCTAAGCAGGAGAAATTGCATCAGTGGCTTTTGTTTATCTGTGAAAGCCCATATTAACGGAGAGTGTTCCAGGTGAAAGGGGGCTGCTTTATGTGGGAGAACAAAGGAGAGCTCCAGTATGAAGCGAGTGCTGTGGCATATCAATGTTCTCAAAGGGCCATACAGCACTAGTAAGTGCTCCCTCCTTATCATTACCATCACCGCTGCTGGAGTGACTCAAACTACGCTGTTCAGTCAGAAGAGCTCAGTCTCCAAACCCTTTCCCAGGGAGGGGTCCTTTGAGCACCACTCGCAGTATGGAGCAGCCTGTTGTCTCAAGTTCTCTGCATTCGTACGACCATGCTTTTGGCCATAGAAGGCTGCATGCTGCTCACTCCCGGCACACTCTGTTACCCACTCATTCCACTTCCACGATGACCGGAAATTTGGGATCTGATACAAAGCGCAGTGAAGTCAATATTTTGGGGATTTTTTCTATGGACTTCAGGGGGTTTGGATCAAACTCTTAGGGTTTTCTAACTTAGAAAGAGGCAGAGATTAAATCAGCATTAGCTAACTGGTGTTCCCTCACCCTGGCCTAACCACAGTCTTAGATACAAGTGAGCATACTTCGGTGAGCATACTGTGGTAAAGTATGCTAGTTTAATATGCTAGTTATATTAAAGCAAAAGGTGTTGGTCTGCATCTACAGTAGGGAAAAGGTCAGGTTAAGCTAAGACATGTTAACCACCCCCTAGCTAACCTTGATTACTTTTCCTAGTTCATACAAACTTTTAGGTCATGTCCATACTAGGGAAAAAAGGTGTATTTTAATACACTAGCTAATGCATATTACCTAACATGCTCAAATGCTAGATTGTAAACTCTTTGGGACAGGGACATCTTTTTTTCTGTGTCTGTGCAGCTTGTAGCACAATGGGATCCTAGTTCGTGACTGGAGATCCCGGGCAGAACCATAATGCCAATAAACAGCTCTAATATTAGCTGCTGTGGACAAGAGAAGTTTTAATTTTAACATGTGTTAGCTGGTAGAAATAAACCTGAGATTCCCTCTGAGGGTTTTCCTTAACATAGTAACATGGTAAAATTACAACTTGCCTTTTCCACATTAGGATTTTAATACATGTTAGTTAATATGTGTTAGCTAATATATGTTTGTGACCTTGGTCTCCAGGGGAGCCATGATGAGATGGCTTAATTAGGGGAAAACTGCAAAGAATGAGACTGGCAGTTCCCAAATTTGGTGGTTATTTCTAAAAATTAGATTCACCAGGCCAGCAACAAACTGCTCCTAATTACCTGACTGGTTATCCAGAAGCCAAAACACAGTTTCCTTAAAGCCATCCAGCCCTCTGGCTTTCACCCAGGCAGCCAAGTCAAATATGATGGGGATTAATGAAAATCTTGTCCATCATATAAAAAAGTTCTATCAATCCCAAAGGACCAGACACATTACCAACCGGGTCAATGAATATTTCAGATTTTACCCAACTACATGCTTACAGCCAGTTCTTATAAACTAATCTAATACTTATTTAAGAAGAAAGAAAAGAGAGTATTGGTTAAAAGATCATTATATGTACAGCTGAGAATAACGGCCATAGGTCAGTTTCATATAGAAATGGTAAGCTGAGTTGCCAAAGTTCTTTTAGAATCAGTTTCACAGGTTATAGTCCAATAGACAATCCATATGCAAAGTCTGTATTATTTCTTCCATGAGAAATGGCAGGGTGAACCAGTTTATAGCTGTAGACATTGTGACATTCAAGTTTTATCTCAGTGTTAATATCTTTTGATTTCTAAATGAACAGAATATATTGAGAAACAGGAACTATTTAGTTACATTGATAGTCACTAACAAGATTATAGGTAAATACAGACATACTTAGCCATTATTTACTTTGGAACTCATAACAATACAAGTTTAAACTTCAAAGTTCTAGCTATTTAGAATGAATGGCTTTAATTACCATTTGTATTTCTTTTAAATATGTTTTTGAAGGTTGAGTTTGAGTCATTCAGCCTGCTAGGGTTTGAGTCTTTCTAGCTAAGTGTCATAGTGTTAAAATATTTTTCCCTAGTGAACACAAAGCCTAAGTGCTTGGCCCTGATAGCATTCCTCCCAGCCTCTCTCTTGGTAGGCCAACAACGCAGAATAACTGTTATATATACTATTTACGTTCACTTTCTTATTTCTCTGAAGTATTTCTGTTTCACTTCCAAATCTCTTCCCAGGTTCTTGATCTTGGTGAGATTATGGAGTTTGTAAGTTTTAATCAAAAAGAGTTGGCTGCCAGGAGACACTCAGGTTTACAAAACATTGGGGAAATGCCATTGCATAGACCAGAGTATTCATGGCTTTGGGGGTTTTGGGTTGTCCCTTTTTCTCTTTTTTTAAATGATGCATAAAGAGCCTGAAAGTGGTCTCTTTACATTAGAAGTTCAGCTACTATCTGGCACTGAAAGCCAACTGAAGATCGAGTCAAATCACATCATGAGTCAAGATATTGAAGGTTGAGCAATTGAGAAGGAAAGATAGACAGCCACTTTACCGAACTGCTTATTCTGTTCTTATTTTACAATATATAATCCGTTACTGTTTAGCAATATTAAACCATAGAGTACAAACTAGAATACAAGTTGAAAAGAGAGCAGTTAGATAATTATTCACTGATATTTTATCTTAGTTATGTTAGGGTTCGATTTAGATTACTGAGGAGACGTTAGATAGCTCAGGCTCAATCAGCTTTATTAGTCACACAAGAGAGCACAACAGAGAAAGGAAAGGGTTCATGTTTTCCCAAACCAATCTGGGAAACAGCATGTCACAGCATTCAATCTGTTCTGAAATTAGGAGCTCACTTCTGCACATTATAAACTACCCTTGTATACAACACAATAGAAGATTCCCAAATCCCACAGTATTCCCAAGGATTTATGCACCAGTTCTTACCAGTTTCTTAT
Organism: Mesoclemmys tuberculata; assembly: GCA_007922155.1. Lineage (NCBI taxonomy): Eukaryota > Metazoa > Chordata > Testudines > Chelidae > Mesoclemmys > Mesoclemmys tuberculata. The sequence goes on along the minus strand of ML675616.1, from coordinate 95,725,681 downwards.
CTTGTTTTGAGCATAGGTTTCCAGAAGTCAGCAAATCTTAGAGACATGCTGCCCTAACTTAGCTTCGTACAGAGAGCATGTTAGCTAAGCATCGACAAAATTATTTGTTTTGGCCTATCCTTCTCTTGATATGTCTCTGTACCTCACACTGAAATATATCACTTCATATCTCCCCTTGGTTAAACAGCATCCTGGGAAGTGTGTAGCATGACTACAATTCATAATTCTAGAAAAACATTATTACATTTATATATATGAGCTGTATGTATTGGGATGCTGGCTAACACACACACATTGTTTGTTAAACAACCCCCTTTTCAGTCCTACTTGTAGTGACAGCAATAAAGCAATTTACATTTGTGTAACTATATATGCTGATATGAGCTGATTTCACAATACATCAATTTACAAGAATCAGCTTCACAGACCTGAGTACAGTTCCATTCCTTATGTTTATAGATTCCAAGGCCAGAAGGGAACATTGTGATCATCCAGTCTGAGCTCCTGCATAACAAAGGCAATTGAGCTTCCCAAAAACAATTCCTAAATCAGTGGTTCCATGCGGCTTCAGTACTATCAGTGAAATATCTGGGTATTTTTAACAAAGGAAAGAATTAAATATACTTGGCCAAAACAAACATCTTAGGCAACAATTTTTAAATTCAGGCTTTCAAAAGAATAGGGCAAGCAAGAGTAATGAGAAAAAGTGGATCTAAATATCATTTTAACGCCATTCCGTCTTCTCCCCCCCATTCCTAATGTTTTTGAGTTTCAGATAAATGTAGTGTCAGAGGGTGCAACTACATTCTGTGCTTATTTAACTTCTAAAACTATCATTTTAAGTGTAGGGTTCTGCTACCATGTATCTCATGTCTGAGTAGCTCTCAGGCTGATTATATCATCTGTAATTAGCCCTTGTATTCTGTTTCCACAGAATGTATTATGTTTGGGGTGTTTTCTTTGGAATCATGCAGTATACCTTGATATTTCTCACTTGATCAGTCCTTAAAAGCTGAGATAGAAAATTATCACTGTAAAAGTCACCTCTAAGACACGAAGTAAGAGTATTGGTGGTGTTATCTGTATTTTAAATTGAATAAAAGAAAGGTCAGAGCAAAAAAATCAAACCATGTTTAAAACCAATTTATCTTGATCTGGCAGAGGAAAAAAAACCAACATTATGGAAGAGATGGTCTAAATACAAATATTTTCACTGTCAGTTATCAAGGAATTCACATTACCTGTAATGGTGGTTTGTTTTACTAAATCTTGCACATAGCAATTAAAATTAATGAATTACCACGTGTGCTATAATCAGTAAAAAATTGTTTAAAATTCAGCTCTAAAAGAGGTAATTTACCATTGCAGAGGAATCTCATCTTTGTTCATAACTCATTGCTGAAGTCACACAAACACAATGACAAAAGCAAAAATGTTCTGGGAAGAAAGGAATTGGACACTTAGTCCTTGCCCTCTTCTTAACACCAACAAATGTGCCGGTCTAAAGCTAGCTGATGTCATACAAAAACTAAGCATATGTGCTCTGCATGCAAGATCAGTTAGGTTGCAGTATATTAGACTTGTCTGCAGCATGTGTGTGAGGAAAGAATGTGTAGATTTTAAGCACTGGAATTAAACATGCACTTTGGGGGAAATTGTCTTCCTTACAGAATTGGTGACAGAATTGGTCACTGATACAACATGTGGACTTTATGACACATACATGTTTGTGTCAAGATGACAGCTGCCATTTTCTGAGTGTCGTATTGGAAAAGAGTGAGAATTGCTGTCGTGCTAGCTAGTCATCATCTTTCTTCTTTTCATAACAGCGGATCATACTGGGCTGGCCTGAAGGGTGGGCCACCTGGGCAGCCACCTAGGGCGCCGTGGTCAGGGGGCGTGTGTGGCAGTGCAGAGGTGCACGCTGCCAGCTGCCAGGAGAGCATGGCAAACTCGCAGAAGCGATGTGGGGGGGCTCCTAGATTTCTCTCTGCTCCCTCCCAGTGGAAGGTTACATACAGATACTGCAACCCACCATCAACATTCCCACCCCCACCCCCAGCGGGCTGTGAGGGGGGGAGCAAGAAGTAGGGTGACCAGAGAGCAAGTGTGAAAAATCAAAACAGGGGGCGGGGGCTAATAGGCACCTGTATAACACAAAGCCCTGAATAGTGGGACTGTTTCCATAATATCGAGATATCTGGCCACCCAAGTGAGGAGCAACACCAAGCGCTCCATGTGAAGGCGTGTTGAGCCCATGGCGGCCCGGGGCAATGTGGGGAATGCCAGGCCCAGAGGGGCCAGGGATGCCAAAATAGAAGTTTTTCCCAGGACTCCAATTTTCCCTAAGGCCAGCCCTGGGGTCAAATCATACCATCAATTTTAAGTAAGGAAAGCAGAGCTTGATATAGTTCACTGGCTTGAGAGAGAAGGTTTATGCAAATCTACAGAGCTTTTAACATGCACTAGCAACCATCAATATATAGAACACATTTTTCTAGTAAACTATTCTATAAGACCTACTGGTATATATAGTATGAGTTTCCTTGATGTGGAGCTCTGCATAGCTGCCTCATTGTGTTGTGAAAGATGCCTTGGTAGCTGCACAATTTTGCACTGCATGTAACATGTGAAACTAAAATCCAGTTTCTCTTTAGCCTGTAGTAATTTATGCAAACTGCTTTCTAAAGCACATTCAGATTGATTTCTTTTTCTATGTCCTTCAATACACTTGCTCCATCTCAGCTTACTCTGAGGAGCAACTCTTTATATTAGATTGATGTTCATTCTATTTTTATGGGAATCACTATCCTCTACGCCTGAGGAAGAGGTGGAGTAGGGAAAGTGAAGGCAGATTGCACAACTTTAAAGTAAGTAAGTGTGCACTGCCCATGCTGTTAACTGGTGGCTCGTGCTGTGCAGAGGTCAGTGCAAACATTTTTTGCATTTTGCTTCACATGAATTCACAATCCTTGAATTTCAGATTGGAACACACTCATGGACTTGATGTAAAACTTGGCCTAAACCACTGAGCTTGGTGATGGAACCATGAGAAACAGAGGGCTTGTCTACACAGTGCATTAGTCCATACCAACGGGGTGTAAATCCTAGTGCGCACTAGCAGCCCACGTGGACCCTGCTGGCATGCACTAAAAGTTCCTTGCGGATCTGACTTTCAAATTACCATTTAGATGGGTTTTAAAATCAGTGTCTTCAACTGATGAGCAGCAGGGGGCTCTCATGAGCCCTTTGTTAACAGACTCCAACTTGTCGAATGTAAGAATCACCGTTTTCATTTCATTTCACTGTGGACAGAAATTGAGTATGTTTGTAGAGGAGGTGGCAAAAACTTGCTGGGCAGCCCACCCAAAGTGCTAAAGCCAGCTCTGGAGAAGCCTTTTTGCTCTGCATTAATTTGGTCCTGATAGTTTGATTGTTTTTATTATTTTATAGTGGCACCCAAAGGCCCCAGTCAGGGGTCCCACCATCCTAGGTGTTGTACAAACTTAATCAAAAGTCATCTCCTGCCTCAGAGTTTACAGTCTAAGGTCTTGATCCTGCATACACTTAGACATATGCTTGGGATTAATTATATCCTTAAAGTCAAACATTATAAGTGTTCATGGGACTGGGACAAGATATGGCAGTGGGTACGAAAGGCAATGTGGAGGGAAGAGATAAGAGAGACATTAATGGAAATGCAAGCTTGCATACATACATTAGGTATGTCATGACTATAAACTTTAAAAAAAGGATAGAGTAAGGTATGTGAAGAAGAGAAACTGATAATAGATGGAGGGGGGAATAGACAATAGAGAATAGGGAAATGGGGAGGGAGGGGATAATGGGCAAAAGAAGGATAGCTGAAAATTGGATCAAAATAGTTCCTTCAGTTTGTTTAGATCTGAGCTTGGTAGATAGAAAAGCCTAGAGGCTGCAGTGAGGGGAGAAATAATAATCAAGGAAAGGCAGAAAATGTGGGAATGGCTATATGGAGACTTCCCAGAGTGGCACCTGGCTGTTTTTCAGCACAGGTTTCTAGCATGGTTTCAAACACACTGCGGAGGGAGCCTCTTTATAGTGGTAGTGAAAAATACAATACATGATCTTCCACGCTCCTGTCTAATCAGGAATATTCCCCTTCAAGACTCTACTTGCAGAGAGCAGCCAGTTTTCTAGCATCCTTTTCCACTAGTAGCTGCAAGGTGCAGGGATTTTAATTATCCTTCTGTATCTCCTCATGTTACTGTGGTAATGCTGACCAAGTCCCCAAGCTCACACTGATATTGAATGATGTCCTGGAGGCAAGGGTCAGTGGCACTGAGATCTTTTGGTTTGGCCAGAGCTCTGGGGTAGAGCCCTGCAGTGGGACTGGATCCCGTGGGAGCAGGATAAAAATTCAGTAAGCAAAACAGGAAGCAGGGGAGTGGATATTGCGGAGCAGGATGGAAGGGGAGCAGAATTAAAAAATACAGTCTCAGGCAGGGCTCTACTTTGGGGCACCTTGTTACACTACCAAGTATGAACCTGCCTGCTGCTATGGCTGGAACCATTCCCTCCTGCTACAGGCCTCGATCTTGCATCAAGATCCTCTAATGTAGATGGCTGTGCCCATGCAGTGTCACACTTAATCAACAGGGCTTTGCTGGACACAGGGATGGCACTTGCGGATCCTGAGGCAGCATCAGGACTAAGGCTTTTTTTCACTTATAATTAATGCAAGCACGTCACGGTCCGATGCCATGTTAACAAGAAGTCTGTTGTGTTCTTTAGTTTCATAGGTGGCTGTCTTTCTTTTTTGGCACTGATGTATTAAAGTCGTTGCATCAAATTCCTCTGGCGATTGGGACTGAAAATAATCTCAAGGCATTAAAACATTACTCATGAACCTTTAGCTCCACCTCTTGGGTTAACTCAGTTTTTACAGATAGAGTATTTCATAAGGAAATCTTCGCTGGAGGTGGTAAAAATGTTTTGGTTAAACTCTTGCAAACATTTATGGATCAGCTGCCACCCTTGGAACTTTGATATTCAGTACGTGATTGAAAGTGAAGTTTCATTATGAATTATGTTCCTGATCATAGAATCATTTGGGATAGAAACTGCACCCTAGTGGCTCATCTTAAAAAACAAAAAGGGCTCTGTTGACTGACCCATTTTACATCATACAAAAGTATTTTGGTGCATTTCAAACACACCTTAAAGAGGCTTTAAGAAAACTCGAGTTTTTATCAAGTCATCGTCCCACCCCTGCTTATGTAGCAGGAAAATGTTGTATACTCCATAATGATGTATTGTTTGGTCAAAATATTTTTTTAAAAGCTGACAAAAATAAATACAATTGATGGACATTTGCTTTGTCTTTAATCAGAATATTTGGTGGAAGCAATATAATACATGTGACAGGAACCAAATGCAAACTCAGTATGATATCTTGAGAAGATGAAAGACTATTTCACCAATGCAAAACACATAGAAATAGTGTAATAATGAAAATTTCATCGCATTACACACTATACTGAAAGACCTCTTCTGGCGCTTGCTCGTACTGGGTACTAATTTGAAAAAAAAATTCCGTGGATTGATTTTAGATTAGCCTTGATAAATCATTGTGCTGTACTAGTAAAGCACAGCATTTTACGTGCAGTGTTGAGAATGAAACAGCTGGATCTTTGCCAGTGTAATGCAGGCATTTGCAAGTGCCAAGGGAGAGCTTGGAGTATTGAGTGCAATGTTATGCCATTTTCAGTGACAAGATTTGTGTTTTATATTAGTGAAATATTGTATCGTCTTTTCAAAATAATATGCTGAGTTGGTGTTGGTTCCTATGATAGAGTCATGGCTTGCTTCCACCCAATGCTTTGGATATACACTTAGGTAACAACACACACAGAACTGTTAGCAGACATCATTTTTGGCTGGTGTTTTTGACCTTGCTGTCATTTTTTATTTTAACCAGCACAAACAGCGTATGTAATATGAAACAGAGCTTTAGTAACACGTTATATCTGGATAAAAGAAGGAGGAGAGGAGAGATATTATAAATGGCTCTGTTTATACTTCCAAGAATGTGTAGGAGAAGTAGATATGTCTGGGGAAGTAATGAGCATTCTTTTTTTTTTTTTTTAAGATGATGGATTTAAGCAAGATGGTCATCCAGGCTTCCTGTACAGTTGCTGTATGTTGCATTAGGAAAAAATTGGTTCCCTACCTTGATATTACACATTCAGTAAACCTCAGAGTCTTCCAAAATAAAATAGCTTGTAGCACATCAGTGAAATAATGCATCAGAACTTGGTAAAAAGCATTTTTATTCAGGTCCTTTGATCCGCGGCTATTTTCCCCCTTCCTGTTTTTTCTAAGAGCTCTTCCTTTTGATCAAAGTAGCTGATTGCAGGGCCTGTTTTGTTTATTTTTTTTACTGTATTCCAGGGTATGTGATGGGTTTTGTAAAAATTAAGTAGAGGATAAAAGAATTTGTTAGTTTTATATATTTTTGTCAAAACCTTAATTTTATTTCATCAACTGTTCATTCAACCTTCCTAACCTTTGCTTGATACAACAGTTATAAATTACCAGTTATGATTTTTTACCTCCAACCTATTTTTTGGTTGTGTTCTTTTATTTTGTAAATTTTTTGTTTCTTGTGAAAGACTGGCATAATAGGCTTGATCCAAAGTCCATTGAAGTCAATGAGAGTCTTTTCATATTCTTCACTGTGCTTTGTATCAGATAATGTGAGCAGACATTAACTTTCCTACATAACTATGCTAATAAAAATAGCCTAGACCTAAGCAAAACTTGTCTTATTCTGGCGTGCTCCAGCATGATTCAGGTATGGTCTGGCAAAAAAACCCCACCCAAATTCACAACTCTTTTTATAACCTTTAACAAAAAATGATGTCATTGCCAATTACTGAGTTCAGCTAAAAACCAATGTGAGACAATTTACTTTAAATCTTAATCCAGTTAAGATTTACAACCTTTTTCTTTTATACTTGGTTTACATAGCCTGTGATTTTTGAGATAACACTGGTATGTGGGGTGGTAAAGTTTATGTTGGCTCTTTTTAAGGCAGATTTTTTTCCTTATTTAAAACCATCTGCAGTCATTCCTATCGGTCAGAGGTCTTCTTTTTAGAAACTTCCCCTTATCTCATTGTTATTTTTTGAGCCAGACATCCTCCCTATTTCATTCCTTCTGGTCTTATAACTTGCTATTTTCAAGGTCTTCCTTCGGCTTGATAGTCAGTCAGGGTCTTTCACATATATTTCCATAACCAAACTTAAACTAATTCAAATTCTTTATTTTTATATTTATCCTATAAGTGGCATAACATTCTCATTCTGAAAAATAGTATATAATGCCATTTTAACTCAGAGGCTCAATCAGCAGGGAATGCTGCAAGAACACATCTAAATGGTTTGTTTTCCCAGGTGCTTCATAACTCTTCTGCCATCTGGGATCTTTAAACTGAAGTCTTGCTCCAAGTTCAAGATCTTGAATTTCTTTACTTTTCTTAATTGGGTGCCAGGAGTTTTCATTATTTTTTTGGAATGAAAAGGCTTAGTCTAATAAGGTGCTTGTTTGTCATCCTTTGTAATTTTTGTTGCATCAACATATTTTACAGTGATTTATAATTTTATCTTCTAGGATTTTACACTTGTTTAATCCAGATGCAAAACTAACTATCAGTGTATTGCCAATCAACTCAGAATTGAGAACACTTACACTGCACCCTTATGTACTAAGAATTAGTCTGTATATAACCAGCCAGATACTCACAGGTTACTAAATGCAATTACTGTTTCTTAGAGAGATTTTCAACTTCTCAGAAAGATAGAATATCTGTGGTTGCTCTCTTTCTGCAGAGAAATCATAGATATTATTATTTTCTATTTGTGCTCCTCCTGGCACCAGAGTAGAGCCTGTGCCATCATTAAGATGTAGCAGTTCTTCTTAGTTGTCATGGAAAGAATCACACAGCTGCTTAATTTAGGTTGAGTCGAGCAGAACTTTAATCTTGACAGACACACACAAGGCTATAGCTATAGTGAATCCCAGGCAGCACGTCCCGTGCTGATTTCTGGAACTTCCCTGGGTTTAAGATACAGAGGATTTGTTATAGGTTTGTTTGAGATTGCATTTTGCATACAGATTGTATAGTGGAGTTTCCAATACTTAACAGGTCATTTACCACATATTGGGCACTTACAACACACAATGGGATTGTCCCGGTGCCAGGAAGTCCTGGTGATTCTCCTGGAGGCCGCAAGTCCTGAGTCACATGCAGTCTTTGGTTATCTATCACAGGAATCTCTGACAGGGGATGGCTGGGTGCGATTACAAAGGTAGTTAATGTCTTATAACATAGCCCAACGATTTTGCATTTCTATCGTAGTTCCAGTCTAAGGCCTCCTGCCTGAATTTTTTGATTTCACAGTAACTATATAATACTCAGTTGTGCCCCCCAGGTACCACTGCTGCCATAGTGCTCATCATTCCTCCCGGGGGGGGGGACGACAGGAAGATGTGACTGATGGTCCTTCCTGCCATTAATCAGGAATTAATGGGTTGTCATTCAGAGCAATGGTGGGCAGTCTTACCTCAAAAGGCCATATCTGTTGCTGATTCCACTTTCACCTACTCTGTTATAAATATGATTGGCAGAATTTGTTTTTTATTTTTTTGTAATTTCAATAGATAATTTTAATGTTTATTTTCAGTTTTTAATTTTCACAGTTATAATTTAAATTTTCAGTGTTACAGGAAATTATGGGGGTCAGACAATAATTATTTAATGACAGTAAACATTGAAATTCAAAAAGTTAAAGTTGTATATCTGCTAAAATACAATATCATTTGTCAATATCATTTGTCAACTTTTTACCCTTCAATCAAACTCTAATAAGTTGTCAAGCAACATATTTGTTACTTTGCCTATCTGTAAATTTCAATTATTATGGATGGAAATAGTTCTCATCGCCTGTTTGCGTATGGTGAAATCAATATTTGTTGACATTTAAAGATAAAAGTCAAATTATTCCAAGCCTAATTATGAATCAGGCGTAACTCCATAGAAGACAGTGAAGTTACACTGGTGTACCATTAAAATCAAGCCTCTGGTATCTGATGATTTAGAGAGACTAAAGGTCACTTCAGAATCTGAGTCTCCCACAAAGAATAACATTAGGAAACCCAGCCTCTAGATGCAAAATATGAGTCAAGTTTAGAATTAGGTGCAGTCAAATAACTTTTTGGTGGCAGTTCTTGAAATATATCTAGAAAACTGTTGTCTAGAAAACTGGTAGGGTTATTTTTTAAATTACTTATACATATACCACTTTATGCATACAGCAGAACATGAAACAAGAGACCATCCTTATCAGTAAAAACAACAAGAGTCCTGTAGCACTTTAAAGACTAAGAAATTTAATTTCTGCAGGCATAAGCTTTTGTGGGTTGTAACCCACTTCGCCAGATGCAGGGAATGGGGAGGATAGGTAATAGCAAAGTCCATACAGTTAGAGTAGCTGTAAGCTCCTGCCTTAAGAAGCTGCCTCACATTATCCTGAAATACTTTAGGTGCGGTTGTACTCCATCTTAATTAGAAGACCACATCTGTTGAATAACTGTTTTTTCCAATCTTTGAATAATCCCTTACAACAGGTTTCTCTGAATAGTACATCACACAAATACCTGTACTTGGTTTCAAAACATGCAGTTGGTTCTTACATTACTTGATCTTGGTTAATAGGAGTTATCCTTGCAAGACAGACACCATTATTCATTGTTCTGCTGCATGAGTTTAGTGTAGTGTCCTGTAGTGAAAAACAATAGGTAATTGTGTTTGATCCAAGTCTTTCATTCAGGCTTCTAGTAAATAAAAATAATGAGTTGATAAAGCACTGGAGGGATTTTTTAAATTTAAATAGAAAATTAACCTTGGAACTATTTTGTTCAAGTTTCCATATCATATACTTTCATTTGTACACATCAAGTTGTATAACAAATAACAGAAACTGTGGTATGACAACATATACATTGTGGTGGTGCTGTTTTGACACGTAGTGTTAAATCACTTTGATTACTTGTTTGTTGCCCTTTTTATGTGTTGGAGCCATGTTTACCATTCCTGCTGCTGGGAATGAAATAGTAATATGTTTGGGTTTTTTCCTCCCCTTCAGAATAATGAAATGGCAGAGCTGCAGAGAATAAGAATGAAAGATGAAATTCGAGAATACAAGTTCCGAGAAGCAAGACTTCTTCAGGATTACACAGAGCTTGAAGAAGAAAATATCACTCTGCAAAAACTGGTTTCCACACTGAAACAGAACCAAGTAAGCACAGAAGAGATTGTAGATGCTAAATTTAAAAAAACACAACACTGATAGGTCAAATTATGCAGTTTTAAGTCTATCTTAAATCAAGATGGTATGAGATTCTTCATATATTGCTGGTTATTGTTAAACAGTCATTGCAAAATAATAATATTGGCAAACTAACACACTGCAAATCTTACTAGAGTGCCTAATGCACCCTGAGGTACCCTGACAAGTTAAAGCCCCACTGCAGCCAGATGTAAAGAGGATCCATGTTTGCTCTCCCCTGGATATGTGAGCACAACTCCCACTGATGTTGAAGGGAGAATTAGACCCACTTATACATATATGACATTTAGAAATGTTACTCTGAAAAATGTAACATTTTATGGGGAAAATTTTATTGGTGATGAAATAATCAAGAAAATTACTGTCTTGGAGGTTGAACAAAAGGGATTCGTTCCTCACTTAAAACTGCTGTCTTGTCATGATAAATCAGTAAATATGCAATTCAATTAAACTGGCATTATTTTTCTTTTTTTAAACACATTCCATGCCAGCACTGGGTTACAATTTAGAAGGCAATTCCTCCATTTCTAGCAGATTGTAATTGCTTCCTGCCTCCACAACATGCAATTTCTTTTTATGTCCTAGCATGCTCAACGGGATAATTAGAGCTTTTTTCAAGTATCCAAGATTGCTAGTTTCTAGTGGGAGTTTGTTTACAAAGCTATCTTGTTGCTGTCAGGATTTGCAGTACTATTTCATCTAACGATTACTAATATTTTATCCATCCTAGCACGGTGAGGATTGAAGCCCTTAGAACAACATGGTAGCACAACAGGGATATGAAGATAACAGAAAGAGATTTATAGTTTCTTTTCCTTATGTTAAGACACCATGACTTACAAATTTCTAAAACTAAATTTCCAGCAGATTTTCTTTATCAGAGAGGTATTGTCCAGACCACTGTATTCCCCCTTTGAGGCTCAGGTCACTAATTTCATTGGATTTACTTGCACAGATCTTGGGAAAACTAGATCTCTTAATGGACTGTCATAGTTTCCATTAGAAGAGAATCTATTCACAAGTGTTTGTATCTGTTACAGCACTTGCTCTTAATGAACCTGAATATCAGCACTCTACAAAGAGGATAAAATATTTGGTGTATATTGATTGACTTACAAAAATAGCAGTGTTTTTGTATCAAATCTTTTTTGGTGCTCTTGTAACTCAGAAAATAGTTTTGATTTACAAGTTGAAATTTCATAAAAGATTAGTCCTATATATATATATTTTAATTTATAAAATCATGTATTATGTAGTCTTTGATAATTTATATCAGATGTTTTTTGGCCTTGTGAAGAAGAATCCATGAAAAATGACAATGTAAAAATCAGTTACTGTTCACAGATAGTGCAAATCTCTCAGATTTTCAGGAGAATTTCTGCTATACACAATTCATGTTATGTGTAAAATTAAGAAAATATGAATATTAAGAAAATATTAAGAAAATTATTAATAGGGCCTGTGTTTTTAGGATAAACTTCCTAGCAAAACAACAACAAAACGGATTTGTGACCCCCGAATCCAAATCTCAAAATCAGCGATAAATCCCAAACCTCCAGATTTTCAAAAAATTCCCAGTATGATCAGTCACTAACTTCCATGAGCTGTATTGATGTCGTCACTGAGCAACCTGAATGTTCAAATGCTAAGGACTGGATGTCAGCTAGCTCCCATATAAAAGTCCTCAACTGTTCACTGAATATCCAAGCCCAAAAGGAACTTGCTATAGCTCTGGGCAAATTCCTTGCCTTTTATTAAAATTCTGCTTTTTAAATATTAGCATAGTTACCAAATGAAACAACATTCCAAACCATGCACTGAATGTACAGCTAGTAAAGTCTGCCAAATTGTTTGCATCAGACATGATTTTTTTACTTGGGAATTTTTCAACATTTATTTGAAAATCAAATTTCTTCATCTTCCACCTAAAGACATTATTTCACTATTTAATCTGATTTTTAAATTTGAGTTTTTAACAGTTAAAAATATGAAAATAATATAATCAAATTGAAAATCATACCACTGTCTGTTTCAAGCTACCATTTTTACAAATAGTGCTAATTGGAAAATGAAAAAGAAATTAGTGAAAAATATTTTTCTCATGAATTAAAAAAAAAATTGTTTTGTATATTTAACAGCACTTTGTGTATATACTGTATGGTCACTGTATTTGTTTGTGGGGGCCTTTTGCACAGGAATAAGGAACACAAAAAAAATTGAAAATTGGGAAATAATTTCCTATATATTTAAAAATATGATTGGTAAAGCCACAGAAAATGTTCATGGGATTTAGGGGCAGGTGTAGTACCAGAGAATACTTTTAACTTTCTCTCACCCCTCTGCCTTTCCCAGACCTCCCTTCTTTTAAATCACTCATGTGACGCAAGGGTGAAATAAATGTCTCTTTATTGACCATAAAGTTTGAGTTGCTTCTAATATTTTTTATTCTGGTGAAAAAAATACCAGGTATAAACTTATTTTGTTTTCATTTAACATCCATTATTTTTGTGCCACTTTGCTTACCATTGACAAAGAATGAGAATGCCAGAATTGCTGTGTCATTTACATAATGATTCTTGCCAAACACATTTCTATGTCTTGACTAGGAGGATGCGTATTCTAACATAAGAACCCTTCCAATTTCAATTCAGCAGCCAGGGCTTTCCCAATGTAGAATTGTCTTTCCTGGAGCTACGGACTCCATCAAGACAAAACAAGGTGAAAGAAGGAACTATTCATGGCCCCAGTCCGGCAAGCTGCTCCACATAGGCAGACTCAGGAGCCAATGGGGCTGTTTGTGGATGCAAGGGGATGACATGTTCAAAGCTACTGGCAGGATCAGGATTACATTTTTTACAAATCTTTCTTGCCAGCAAGTTACAGTGGAACTAAACAACTGGACTGGTAAGGTGAGTTCCTAATACTTTTGGATAATAGTGTAGACAAGGATCAGAGCCACTGGAATAGTAAGGGGAGGCAAGGAACGCAGATCTTCTTCTGTCTTTATGGCTAGTCATTGTGACAGCAATGTGAGTAGCAACCAAGCCTACTTCCTTTGAAGTCAATAGGAGTTTTACCATTGATCACTCAATGGAAGAAGGATCACTCAGTGGAAGAAGGATTGGGTCCTTAACAAACAGATGTCAAAAGTATCTAAACCAATACTTTCACTAGCTCCTCTCTTTGGCTCTGTTGATGTAAACCCTTGCGTCTGTGTCAAACAGGTTCATTTTCTAAGTGAATTGTAAAGCACTGGAAGTCAACTGCCTAGAATGAGGTAGTCCTCCTTTTTCTCTCCTGCATTTTTGTCCATCTCTGGCATAGCAGATGGCTTCTCCATATTCTCCACTGCAGCGAGTGGCTATCACTGTGATGAGATGAAGTTCTCTCTCCTTTTCTAAAAACATGGTGGTTAGTTAGGAGAATAATCTGCCATTTTCCTCAGACAAACTATCACGTGTACTGTATTCAGATCCCTGGATTTGGAGCAGGGTGGCTGCTCTGCTATGAGGTGAGAGATTTATCAGTCAGAGAAAACTGGAGTGGCCAGCACCAGCTCAGCGAGGGAAGAATTTCACTCTGGCCTACTACAGGACCAGGAGACCAGTTATCAATGCCCTAAAATGGCTTCTGTATTCCATGCTTGAACACTGCTACTATTACATTTTTTGGACTGGCAAAAGTCAGTGTCTATTTCAAAATTGCTGCCACTTTAGGACATCTTGCAGTTGAAACAGGTTGGGTTATTGAGTCTATGCTTTAATTTTAAAAATAAGACCTTATTAATAATTTTCATAAAACCAATCTGTATTTGTCTACAGTATAAAGAACTGGACATGCAGTGATTACATTGGATAAGAAGTTAGATACCATGGTGATAGATGCCTTAGAAATATCTATGATTGATAAGTCAAACAGTACAATTAATCTCTATCTATATGCAATGCCATAATACACCAACATTACTTATGATTACTAATAATAAAGCTGTACTTTCCAGTGTATCTTCAGGTCAATGACTGTTCTTACATGAAATACAGTATGCGTCCTAATAAATCACCAAGAGATACTGATTCTCACCCCTTGGAAATGTGTGCAGTACAATATAAAACAGACAACTAGTAAAAAGAAGTACCTGCAATACACGTTTCCTCATGATTTTTCTGAGTATGATGCTCTTTGAAGCTACTGGCAATGCCTGATCTAAGTAATTTTGGCTATTTAGTGCTTAGTTTAATCAGGCTAATAAATGGCAGGTTTTTAAGACCCAAGTTTTAGTATTATGAATGTTCTTTGTCTTGTCTAATTCAGGTTGAATATGAAGGTTTAAAGCATGAGATTAAACGATTTGAGGAAGAGACGGTATTGCTTAATAGCCAGCTAGAAGATGCCATCCGACTGAAGGAGATTGCTGAACATCAGCTGGAGGAAGCCCTGGAGACTTTAAAAAATGAAAGGGAGCAAAAGAACAATCTGAGGAAGGAACTCTCCCAGTATATCAACCTCAATGATAGTATGTACAGTAACCACATTAATATATCGGTAGATGGATTAAAGTTTGCGGAGGATGGGAGTGAACCTAATAATGATGACAAAATGAATGGGCATATCCATGGACCTCTTGTGAAACTGAATGGAGATTACCGGACTCCCGCAGTTAGGAAAGGGGAATCTCTCCACCCAGTCTCTGATCTCTTCAGTGAGCTCAACATATCAGAAATGCAGAAATTGAAGCAGCAACTCGTCCAGGTAAGAGCTCAGTTTAAAAAACCATAAGAAGTTTTACATAATTACACCAGATTCTAATGCTAATGACTGAGTTACTTGTCCATGATTTTATTCCTCGCCATGTATTTTCCCTTCTTTTAGCTTTCTGCTTAGACATTCTCTAATTTTGAGATCTCACAGAAAAGTAGAGTAAAGAGAATGGGGTATGTGCAAGGCATGAATTGAGCAGAAACAAGGGGAAGAGAGGAGAAAGGCACCCAGCAGTGCTTAAAATGTGTGCGGGGAGCATAGGAGGGATGGGCTCACAGGAGGTTGCAGATCTAGCAAAAACAATAATGTATACAATAATTTAAAAATCACATCCATTAACTGAAGGGTGCCTTTTAAGCACTGTCTTCCCAAAGCTACTACTCCCAGATAATGATAGACCTTCGAGACTGCATGCAGGACAGGCGTGGTACCAGACCCCTGGAGAAGGCTGTCACGGTGCCTAAAGGGGTCACAGCTAAAAATGCCAAACTCAAGATAGGCAGTCAGAGAACAGGGCAGATACACCCAAATTGAATTTACCAAGCCAGTAACAAAGTATCCTTTGATCACTATATTAGTTTTACCAAGGAGTCATGTACCACCCCGTTAGCATTCCAGCCCCTTACCATCACCCAGACAAACTGGACTTCATGCTGAAAGGTAATTAAAACCAAAATCACTACACACTAGGTTCTTCCAGTTCCGAAAGACCAATCACTCACCCCAGGTCACTGGATACTTCAGGATCTCACCAAAAATAACACCGAAGCCAATCCTTAGTAAACTAAGCTAAAGATTTATTAATTAAGAAAAAAAAGAGTTATTAAAAGGTCAAAGTGGATAAGATGCATTACAGTTGGTTCAGAATCTGATAGTCCAGCTGTTAGCAGAGGTATAATGCCTGCTAGTTCTCCATAAGTCTCTTACAGTCCTTTCATAAATTCCTCAGGGTTCTCAAAGTGGATTTGGGGAGATCTACCTTGCATCTGGAATAGCCACCTGGTAGCATCCGGAAAGATCAGAGCTGTTGGATCAGTCCCAGGGATCTGTATTTATAGCTCTCTAACATAAAGAATAGGTTAACAGGTGCCTTCCTAGAAAAACAGTCTCAGCTGTCAGCATGTGTCTTACTCTGATGAATAGATACTTGAGTGTGTGATCAGTCCTAATGATCTTGCTTTGAAGATTGAATGCTTCAGCCCTAAGGTGTCAGTCTTGTGAACACAATGTGATAGCCACTAAGTCTTTATCAAGTAATTTCACATTTAAATGCTAAATACGTGCTTTTTGATCTCATAACAATTGAGTATAGTTGCATACATAATGTAAAGGCAATTGCAAGGCATGAAAAGAATTTAGTGACTACAAGTTAATTTGGTTACATTGGTACCTTCTGACAGGGTGTAGGGAAATGCAGACAAATTAAATTTGGCATCTACTCTTGATTCTTATCAACACAAGTGAATGGGCTTATGTCTGCAAGCCCAAGTAACTTTGTTACTTACCCACAGTGAATTAGGGCTAGTCTACACTTAAAGTTACAGCAGCACAACTGTATCAGTACAGCTGTGCCGCTATTAGAGCACTTGTGTAGCGATGTTATGTCAATGGGAGAGAGCTCTCCCGCACAGCTAGAAAATGGGAAATAACTGGTTATGTGGTAGGACTGCTAAAAAAGGTCTGGGGGTTTATAGTGGATCACAAATTGAATATGAGTCAAGAATGTGGTGCAGCTGCAAAAAAGGGTACTACAATTCTGGGGTGTATTAAGAAGTGTAGTATGTAAGATAGGGGAGGTAATTGTCCTGCTGTACTAAGCATTGGTGAGTAGCCAGAGTAGTGTGTCCAGTTCCAGGCACCATGCTTTAGGAAATATGTGGATAAACTGGGGAGAGTCCAGAGGAGAGCAACAAAAATGAAAACAAAAAAGGATTAGAAAACTTGACCTATGAGGAAAGGTCTGAAAAACTGGGCATGTTGAGTCTTGAGAAAAGAAGACGAGGGAGGGACCTGATAACAGATAACTGGAGAATAGCTAATGTGATGCCAATTTTTAAAAAGGGCTCCAGAGGCAATCCTGGCAATTACAGGCTGGTAAGCCTAACTTCAGTACCAGGCAAATTGTAAAGAACAGAATTCTCAGAAACACAGATGAACACAACTTGTTGGGGAAGAGTCAAAATGGTTTTTGTAAAGGGAAATCATGCCTCATTGATCTGCTAGAATTATTTGAGGGTGTCAACAAGCACATGGATACAGATGATCCAGTGGACACAGTGCACTTAGATTTTCAGAAAACCTTTGAAAAGGTCTCTCTCCAAAGGCTCTTAAGCAAATTAAGCTGTCATGGGATAGGAAGGAAGATCTTCTCCTGGATCAGTAACTGGTTAAAAGATAGGAAAGAAAGGGAGGAATAAATGGTTAGTTTTCACAATGGAGAGAGGTAAATAGTGGTGTCCCCCAAGCATCTGTACAGAGACCGGTACTGCTCAACATATTCATAAATGATCTGGAAAAAAGGAATAAATAGTGAAATGGCAAAGCAGACTGTGAAGAGTTACAAAAGGATCTTACAAAATGAGGTGACTGGGCAACAAAATGGCATATGAAATTCAATGTTGATAAATACATATTGAAAAACATAATCCCAGCTATTACATACAAAATGATGGGATCTAAATTAGCTGTTATGACTCAAGAAAGAGATCTTGGAGTCATTCTGGATAATTCTCTGAAAACATCCACTCATTGTGCAGCAGCAGTCAAAAAAGCCAACAGAATGTTGGAAACCATTAGGAAAGGGATAGATAATAAGACAGAAAATATCATACTGCCTCTTTATAAATCCATGGTACTCCCACATCTTGAATGCTGCGTGCAGATCTGATTGCCCCATCTCAAAAAAGCTATATTGGAATTGGAAAAGTTACAGAGAAAGGCAACCAAAAAGGTAAAGGGAATGGATCAGCTTCCCTAAGAGGAGAGATTAATAAGACTGGGACTTTTCAGCTTGGGAAAAGAGACGACTGAGGTGGGATATGAAAGAGGTCTATAAAATCATGACTGATGTGGAGAAAGTAAATAAGGAAGTGTTATTTACTCCTCAGAACTAGGCGTCCCAAGAACTGGGGATCACCAAATGAAATTAATAGGCAGCAGGTTTAAAACAAACAAAAGGAAGTATTTCTTCACACCATGCACAGTCAACCTGTGGAACTCTTTGCCAGAGGATGTTGTGAAGACCAAGACTATAACAGGGTTCAAAAAAGAACTAGAAAAGTTCATGGAGGATCGGTCCAATGGCTATTAGTGAGGACAGGTAGAGATGCAAAAACATGGTCTGAAGTGTCCCTAGCCTCTGATTGTCAGAAGCTGAGAATGGGCGATAAGATATGGATCACTTATTGCCAGGAAGACTAACGGCATATTGGGCTGCAGTGGCCCCCAACTTTAGAAAGGATGTGGACAAATTGGAGAGAGTCCAGAATAGGGCAACAAAAATGATTAGGGGGCTGGAGCACAAGACGTATGAGGAGAGGCTGAGGGAACTAGTCCTGTTTAGTCTTCAGAAGAGAAGAATGAGGGGGGATTTGAGAGCAGCCTTTAACTACCTGAAAGGGGGTTCCAGGGAGGATGGAGCTAGGCCATTCTTAATGGTAGTGGATGACAGAACTAGGAACAACAGTCTCAAGTTGCAGTTGGGGGGAGGTCTAGGTTGGATATTAGGAAAACCTTTTTCAATAGGAGGGTGGTGAAGCACTGGAATGGGTTACCTAGGGAGGTGGTGGAATCACCATCCATAGAGGTGTTTAAGGTGTGCCTTGACAAAGCCCTGGCTGGGATGATATAGTTGGGGTTGGTCCTGGTTTGAGCGGGGGGTTGGACTAGACGACCTCCTGAGGTCCCTGTCAACCCTAATCTTATATGATTCTATGACCACCTGACAATTACCAGCTCTGTTAATTTCTCTGCAGCACCTGGCATCGGCCACTGTCAGAAGACAGGATACTGGGCTAGCTGGACCATTGGTCTGACCCAGTGTGGCTGTTCTTCTGTTCTAACAATCTCCAAATATGTTAAGAGCTCTTACAAAGAGCACAGTGATCAATTATTCTCCCTGCCCACGGAATGTAGGACAAGAAGTGATGGGCTCAATTTGCAGCAAGGGAGTTTCAGGTTAGAGTGAGAAAGCAGTGGGAGCGAGGGAACTGCCTTCAGGAGACTTGAAGCCTGGAGCAGGCTTGCTAAATGAGCTAACCAGAGACACCTGGTGCAGGGATAGACCCTCAGGCAGCTGGTTCCTTATAAGAGAGCTGACATGTGTTTGAGAAGGCTGACTCTGGGAAGTTTACAGGAGAGTCAGCTCTGAGCAGGACCACTGCAAGCTGTCACCCCTAAGAACTAGTTCAAAAAGGACTCTATGAAGGAACCCTTCATATATTTGGGGGGACTTTGAGTTTTACTTTTGAGTTATTTGTCTGAATAATCCCAGACCCCGATAAGGGTGGTGACTGGACAAGCACGTGTGGAGTCTCTGTAAAAGGCCCTGGACAAGGGAGAATAAAGGGCAGGCAGGGCAGAGGCAGTAGGGCACAAGAGGGAACAGGGCAGCTGACTCGTTTATAGTTTTGATATTAGGAAAAACTTTCTAATTATATGAGTAGTGAAGCACTGGAATAGACTTTCAAGGGAGGTTGTGGAACCCTCACCACTGGAGGTTTTTAAGAACAGGTTAGACAAACACCTGTCAGGGATGGTCTGGGTTTACTTGGTCTTGCCTCAGCACAGGGGGCTGGATTTAGTGACTTCTCAAAGTCCCTTCCAGCCATACATTTCTATGATTCTGTGACCTCTCACTTTTTTCAGACCACTTTCAATACTAGGATCCAGTTCCTCTTGCTAAATAAATTAGGGCCACATCCTGATAGCATTACCCTGACTCCCATTTATTTCAGCGACTCTACCTGTGGATTAAGGTGCTATTCAATGTGAGTGAGGGTATTAGAATCAGTCCCTTAGTGTATATAGATTCAGTTTTGCTCCTGTTATAGTCATCTGGAGATTTTGCCATTAACTTCAGTTGGAAAAAGGTTTGGCATTCA
This sequence comes from Mesoclemmys tuberculata, assembly GCA_007922155.1. Taxonomy (NCBI): domain Eukaryota; kingdom Metazoa; phylum Chordata; order Testudines; family Chelidae; genus Mesoclemmys; species Mesoclemmys tuberculata. The sequence continues at coordinate 95,705,430 of ML675616.1, read as the reverse complement.
GTCTAGAAAGAACAAAAGAAGAGAAGAATTCCTCTTGCTGAATACTTGCCTTGGTGTTTGAGATATAACACAATGGTGTATTCCATGTTAGCATCGCCTGCTGATATACTCTATACCATTGGTGAGCATAATGCCAGCAATTTGTTTTCCATTCCTCCATGCCCACAGGAGGCATCTCAGAACATAAGATTGGGAAGAGATCCAGTGTAAACAAACAAACAAAAACAAAAGGTGCCAACATCACTGTTGTCATCATCCCAGAAAGAAATAACACAAAGCAACACAGCCTAAGGGTCCAATCATGCAAGCTGTTAAGCAATTCCTTTGGGGTGCACAGCATGTCATCTCAATGCAAACTGAATGTTAGGCCCAATCCTGGAAGGTGCCAATATCAGCATGCATCTCTGCTAAAGAGAGGCTTGTGAAAAAAGTGAGAGATGCACAGAAGTAAAATGGAGAATATAATGAACCTCATTTTATTGTGATCAATGGGGTACAACGTGCACCTACATGTTAAACCAGATTTTGCTGGAGTACTTATTGTTTTACTTATTTAATTACCAAATCTTGGCTTTGACATAAGGAAATAATGGTGCCTGGATCTTTGTACAATGAGTTTTTTGAGGCTAAGTATACACAAACATGTTAACAGTATTGATTTGGTAACTATTCTCAGTAACATCATCAGTCTACAGCCAATGACCAGCCTAATATTGTTCTTCGAATTTTAATAAGTGTATTCCAAAGAGTATATATATATACAGGCAGGTTTTTTAGTTGAGCCCACAGTTGATGTGACTGGCCATAGCAACTTGATACTATGTATAATATAGACAGCACCTGGGCTTATTAGGTATGATAATCATGTTAAGAATTTTTTAAAAAAAAATAGATGCAGTGAGGAAACTAACCTTAAAGCTTTACCTTAGCATACTGATGTGTGCTTTTTAATTTTTTTAAGTAACAGTCCTTTCTATTTAATGCCTGTGAGTTCACATTGGGTTACACAAATTAATTGCGAGGAGTTCCTCCAGGAAGTTTCTTGACGTTGGACATAGGCATTCAATTATATGTTCATGCTGGCAATGCTTCAGCAAAATAGGATTTGGTATCTTCAGTGGAGTCTTGTGGTGTTATGTTCATTAAGGCATGTATCCAAGTTTGGTATGTTCACCTCCCACTTCCTTCAAAGAGAGGTTTATTAGAATATATTTATATTGATTCCTTAGATGTCTTCAAATGTCTCACCTAATATTCCAGTTAGTATATGGGTTCCAGATACACTACTTTTAACATCAATAAAATGATACCAGACATCAGGTTCCATAATGGACATTTCCTTTTCAGAAATGCCTCACATTTCCCACCCTCTGTTCATTGCTAACTTCTTTTGTTAACGAAGTAAATAATAATGATAAATTTGGTTCTCATAGTTCAAAGCAAATTACTGACACATACTGGGGAGAAAATACCCCCAAAACTGAAATCCTTGCAGAGAAGTATGCAACCTGAAAAACTTACAGCTCATTCAGGTTGGTTTTAATTTTGTTTAAGATAATGATAAAGTTAGTGAAACTACTAATTTAGTTGTCCAAAACCCCCAAATTAGACTGAAATATAACATCCTATTTCTTGAAGTCTGCTGTGGGTGGAAATAAAAACACGGCAGATTGTAGAAAGTGAAATACAATTGCTGTACTAAAAAACAGCAGAAAGTCATTATCATTCAGGAGTTTACTTTTGCTTTGTTTTTGAAGGCAGAAGCATATATTAGTCACTGAAACACACAGTAACATACTAGTGTCACCTAGTATTATACTGTTATTAGAACACATTTATATTGCTTCCACAGATGTCTTTAAATGTTTCTCCTAGTATTCCAGTTAGTATCTGGGTTCCAAATACACCACTTCTAACACTATCTTCCCTGTACTACCTGTACACAGATAATCGTTTTGATGTAGACTCTCTGTTTATTTTGCCAGTCTGAACTTTTGCAAGAGAAACCATTTTTTCAGAGCTGATTTGTGTTCATCGAAGTTATCAAAAAGATTCCCATTAATTTCTTCCACCATAGAAGGTGTCTGCATTGAACAATAATAGGGTAAGAGTCACTTCTAGTTTAAGCAGTCATGGTCACTGGAAAACTGTGGCTATGTAGTGCTTCCTGTAACAAATGATAGAATGTTATTTAACAATGAGCCCTGTGTGAGCATCTTTATTTCTATACCAACAGAATCTACTGTCAACTGCCAAATTCCAGAATTTCTCCTAATGCTCATGCTGTGGAACCACTTACCTCTAAGAACCTCAGTTCTTGTGACAATAGCCACATACCTTTTCAGTCTATGGTTATTGTTACAGGAAGAGCTGGCCCTTTAAGGTGGTTGGTACTCAGCCTCATCCGTGCCAGTTTTAGCCCACCTTGCCAGATGAATGGAATGAGTAATAGGGGTCATGTGATGGGGAGCATGCGACTAAGAACCAGGCCTACTAGAGGATATGATAGCAGCCTGAATTCAGTCAGGCGAGAAATTCCAGGGAGAGCAGATCTGGGCTAGGAAGCCAGTTTTACATTAAAGAGTGGGAAAAACAGCCCGTGAAGGGTCAGTGAAAACTAGGCTGAGAGAGAGAGAGACTTTCAGGGAACAGAAACCTATTAGTAAGAAATCTCAGCAGGGATTGGACTAGGAACCATGAACCAAGGGTGTGAGCCATCTATGAAAACTCACTGGAAGCACTGTTATTTTAACTGTTTATTTTTTAATAAACCAGATAATGAAAAAGGGAAGGTTAGAGGAAAAACACGTTCAATGTGTAGTCTGATTAACAGGGGAAAATGGAGTCCAAAGACTGGACTGAAGAAGGTCCCACTACAGCCGTGGAATTTGACTAACCTCTTCAGTTGCCTTAAATTATAATGGGGACTAAATGCTGACAGAAATGCAGCTCTGTCTGTCCAAGGAGGTGGATGTGCTGTTTGTGTTATAACAGAGAAATGAGGAAAATGGTAATAAAGTTCTTCTTCAGTTTTTCTGCTTAAGTTCTCAGTGGGTTAAAGAAAGAGCCATCTTCTCCCTTCCACCTACATACACAAGAATTAAGAGGCTTTAAAATGGCTTCTGTTTTTCCACCTACATTTTTGTGTCTGCTACTGACTGCAGGTACAAAAATAGAGGCCAGGTTTTAAAAGCAGTCATGTAAACCATCTGTCATGCACTTGGCCTTTTACATTGGCAAATGCAGGATTCCTTGTTATAAGATAATAGGAATCTAAAGTGCACTTTAGAACACTGGATGAACATTTAATGACATTAACATTCTTTTTAAAATAGTCTTTTAAAAGCCTTTTTTCCCCATATAGGTTTTGCAGAGACTGATTTAACTCTCCCAAATACTGGCTGGGGAGATGCCTATCGGGGGTGGAGGAAAGAACGCTTTTTTAAAGGATTTTTAAAAAAGACAACTTTGATTTCCCTGAATTAGTAATTCTGTTTCCCATAAAACAAAAATGGATCTGGCATTTTTCTCCAAATATATAAAGAGAGAGCTGGAAAGATGCAACGGTGGCTACCAAAGAGCACACTGAGTCATTCATAACTAAATGTAACCTGTTTGCAATCCACACTCTAATCCTGCGCCTATTGAAATTACTGTCAAAACATCCATTGAAACCAATGGGAGCAGGGATGGACCTTTTACCTTCTGTTGCATCACTGGTTCTGATCTGGACAAAGACACACAGGAAACTGTAAACTTTTTGGTTTTTTATGTATGATAGTCTGTATCTGAACAAACCAAATTACTAACAATTAACCTGGTTCCCTTGTTTTAAGATGTTATGTATTTAAATCTTTGGGGGAATGGCCTTTCTCCATGGAACCATCTCCTTTTTATCCTCCAGATTTCTCTCTGGAAATCTAGAACAGAATTAATATAGCTCAGAGATAGTGGCAGCACATTTCCTGCTTTCTTTCTCCCAGGTAGCAGGTGATGTGTAGAGCACTGTGCAGATACAACATTGTTATCTGCAGCTGATCCACAAACATTGTCTGTGGTTATAAAGCAGATATCCACAGATTTGCAGGGCTCTAGTTATGGGGCTCCAAAACTTTACAGCACATGTACAGATTGCTGCTTTTGAGTGATATTATCTGTGTTCACCCCCAGGTTTGTAACAGAACCAATTTGTTAGTTTCCAGGGTCACTGAAAGGACCATTTTTTCTCTCTGGTCTTTGGGGAGATGAGTGGTGGGTAGGGGTAGGTAGTGGTTGGGGGGAGGGAGGAGGGGCTGTTTGGGGGTTCTGTGTGTTCTGTAATTCCTATTTCTATTTAAATAGTTGCTGCAATACTTCATTTGATCTGAGGGAAGTTATGCATCTGTTTAATGTATTTTTAAAAGATTATCAGGGATACCCAGAACACTGATAGGGTGCATTTTATTATTGTTTGTAAAAATCCAGATACATAAATAATGATTTTGAAAGAATGGCAGTTCTTCACAGACACTCCTAAATAAATTCAGACACTTAAGGAAGAAATGTATATATATCATTATGATGCATTATATCATGAGGTAGGCTGAATAATGTCTGGTGGCTGTTTAAAATTCAGAGAACATATTTTGGGATAAATCTGATATTTAGTGAGAAACCAATCACTGTCAGCTTAGATGGCTAACCAGAATTACTAAGGAAGTAGGTAGCTCTTGATAATTGAGCACTAATTATAAGACATAATGACCACCTATCATTAGATTACTGCAAATGATAGTGGGGGTTAAGATTTTCCAACACTCTAGGAGATTTATATATTAGCTACTATTTAATTTTAAAATTAAAGGCTTGAATGCTTTGAAAACCTCAACTAGGTTTTGAAGTTGGGGTGGGGGGAGCGCGGAATGCTATTCGCAATGTTTTTGATGGAAACACTCAGTCCCACTGAGGAAAAATGAGGAAGTGGGAGGGGGAAAGAGAGTTCTCAAAATGGCCACCAACTGAGGGCCTTTGTGGCTTCAGTCTCACTGAGAATGGGAGATTGGCAGCCATTTTGAAAGATGGCAGTTCATCAGACAATTCAGACAATAAAGTAAATAGCTTTACTATAGCACTGACCAGCACACAAGTAAATGACGATTGAGAACTGGCCTATACAGGGTCTGCAGAGCACCATTTAAAGTGCGGGAGGGGAGGCACAGATAGATTTCCCCCCTTCCCCATCTGACCATTCTCTTCTCACCATTCCACCCTCCACTATCAGCTTGACTTCCTGGCCCATCACCCCCTCAAATGTCCCTTCCCCCCCAATTTCAGCAAATGACATTGCAACCTGATGCACAGGATTGCAGTGCCACTCAGGTTTGTCCCAGCAGCCCCTCCATCATGACAGAGACAAGGCCAGTCTCCAGGACAAACTTGAGTGAGTGTCTTTGTGACCTGCCGCACATGGCCAGGTTTGGTTTGGCCAAAAAGTAGGGCAATGGCCTGGGTACCTCCTGGCTTCATGATCTTTGAGTCTAGATCTCTTTGTTTAATTCCTCTCTCAAATGTTAATATTCTTTATTATATCATTCCAGGTGGAAAGAGAAAAAGCTATTCTCCTGGCCAACCTTCAGGAGTCCCAGACACAGCTAGAACACACAAAGGGAGCTCTGACTGAGCAACATGAGCGGGTCCACAAGCTGACAGAGCATGTCAATGCTATGAGGGGACTGCAGAGCAACAGGGAGCTGAAAGTAGAGCTAGACTGTGAGAAGGGCCAAGACTCCGGGGAGGAAACGCACGACTATGAAGTCGACATCAATGGCCTGGAGATCCTTGAGTGTAAATACAAAGTGGCCGTTACAGAAGTGATCGACCTTAAAGCTGAAATAAAGGCCTTAAAGGAGAAATACAATAAATGTGTAGAAAATTACACTGAAGAAAAGGCGAAGTATGAGAGTAGGATCCAGAGGTATGATGAGCAGGTGACAAACCTGGAAAAATCAACTAAGGAAAGCTACGAGAAAATGGTTCACATGGAAAAAGAGTTGCAAAGGATGACAAGTGTAGCGAACGAAAACCATAATACCCTCAACACAGCCCAGGATGAGCTGGTAACTTTTAGTGAGGAGCTGGCTCAGCTCTATCACCATGTTTGTCTGTGTAATAACGAAACTCCAAATAGGGTCATGTTGGACTATTACAGGCAAAGTAGAGTCACCCGTAGTGGGAGCCTGAAGGGACCTGATGATCCTAGGGGGCTCCTGTCTCCACGGCTCACCAGAAGAGGAACGGCATCCCCAGTAGAAGCCAGGACCCCAACTGAGCAGGTTTCGAAAGAGAACATAGAGGCTGGCAAAGAACAAAGTCCAACCAAGACACCTACAATTTCTCCTGTCATCACGGCCCCTCCTTCATCTCCTGTCTCTGACACCAGTGACATTCGCAAAGAGCCAATGAATATCTACAACCTAAATGCCATAATACGGGACCAAATCAAGCACCTGCAGAAGGCTGTAGATCGGTCACTGCAGCTGTCACGCCAGCGTGCAGCAGCACGTGAGCTGGTGCCCATGATTGATAAGGACAAGGAGGCCTTAATGGAAGAGATACTGAAATTGAAGTCCCTGCTGAGTACAAAAAGGGAGCAGATAGCAACCCTGAGGGCAGTGCTGAAAGCCAACAAACAAGTAAGTGACTAACAATAGTGTCCATTTGTGGCTTTCACTATTCTCATAGCTGATTCATGTACCTTTCTATCAGAATTGTGATAGAGACTTCAGGAATCTGCTGTCTATATTTCCAGTTGGTCACAATGAGGTTGAGAGTTTTCTTGTTTTCCTTATCTCCCTCCCATCATTCTGGATAGTCTTTTTAGAGCACCCAAACTTGACGTAAAGGATGGGCAGAGTGACTGACTTGCTGCAGTGTTTGAGACCTCAATGTCATTTCATAGATCAGCCTGCAGGAGAAGGAGAAGGGTAGTAAGGAAAGGCACAGCTAGAGTCAAGCCCTAGCATGGCTTCTAGCAGGTCTCCTGGTTTAAGAAGCAACCAGGTTTTGAGAGTCACAACCAAACCTGGGTATTCCATGATGGTAACAAGACAGTACGCAACTCCAGGATGTTTGGGAATAAAAAAAGCCAATTAACTGTATTTACATAGCATCAGTTACCCAATGATCTCAAAGCACTTTATAAAAGGTGAATATCATTACCCCATTTTACAGGGGGGATACTAAGGCACAGAAAGGTTAAGTGATTTATCCAAAGACATGAGATCAATTGGGATTAGAATCCAGATCTCCTGATGCCCATTCCCCAACTGTAACCACTAGACTACATTGCCTTCACACTATCCTGTCAATGAATTTGCTAAACAAATTCAGTGACTCATCCCTTTATAGCCAACAGTAGTTAAATGGCACCAATAACTCCTGCTTTCCAGGCAGGGGCAAACATTTATTTCTGCAAAATGATCAACAAAATTGTCGAACCTTCTGATTATTGAACAATCTCTGATCGCTTAATACAAATGAGAGGATCACACTACTCTCTTGAGTATGCAAATCTCTCATCCAATTTGGATAGTAGTTTGTAATTGCACTCATCTGGCCGCATATAATGGTTCTGGTTTTCCTTTCTACACTGGTTTTACATCAGTAAAACTCTACTGACTTAAATGCAGTTATTCCTGATTTTGAGCAGATTGGAATTTTTCAACTATTTGTTTCCCAGAAATCCCTTGGTTGCCGCTGAAATTTTTTGTTTGTCCTTTTTAAAATAAGAAATTTTGAATTAAAAAAATTATCACTATGGGGCAAAGCTGACCAAAAACACCCCACATTTTTTTTATGTTAAAAATGATAAAAAATAGATTAACAAATTTTCAAAAATGAAAGATTTTACAAAATATCTCAAATTTTCTTTTCATTTTTTGACTAGGTCTCTTCTTTATATTGTATCAGTATAAGTAAGACGAGAAGAAGGCCCAATGTACATAAAATGCACAAAATCCCTGCATTGGCACACTTTGTCAATCATCACCATGTTCGTTTATTTGTGTGTTATACCAAAACTATAGCAGGATTCAAAAAAGAACTAGATAAGTTCATGGAGGTTAGGTCTATCAATGGCTATTAGCCAAGACAGGCAGGGATTGCTCTTTGCCAGAAGTTGGGACTGGGGAGATGGCATGGATCACTTGATGACTACCTGTTCTGTTCATTCCCTTTGAAGCACCTGGCACTGAACACTGTCGGAAGACAGAATATTAGGCTAGATGGTTCATTGGTCTGAGCCAGTTTGGCCATTCTTATGTTCTTATGTATCCCCATCTCCAACCCTTTATCTGTTTTTGTATCATTAGTTTTTTGTATCTTTTTTAGGCTCTAGTCTTGATGACACTTATGTACGTGCTTAACTTTAAGCAGGTAAATAGGTCCATTGACTTCCATGGGACTACTTGTCCTCAAAGTTCAGCATGTGTTTAAATGTTTGCAAGATCAGGGCCATAGATTATAATCTCTCAAGGGCTTTTTCATCATCTGTGTTAGTTCAGGGACCAGGACAATAGGTTCCAATCCTGATTTGGGCACTACGTCACTTCTATCATATAAATGATGCCAGGCTGAAAAATTAAAATCACTCATACGTCAGGAAATACAACATTAAAGATTCCAACAGCAAAGTTTACTTGGCCGCATTGTACATGCAGTGTATTTTATGCCATATGGGTTTTTACATATATATTAAGATATACACTTAACTAGAGAAAGAGGAATTGTGAATCTTATATATGTGAAATGTTGCTGTTGCAACCTTACCCTGAAAAGTTAGTGTTAAAAAGCACTGTGGGATTCTGTGTCTGTTTTTCAATGACTCCAATTAAATGTGCTCAGTTTACAAGTAAAAAGACATCTCTTAATTGCAAACTTTGCAAACTTATCCTAATATTTGAAAGTCAAACAGCTTTCTTTCCATCTCATGCTTCACCAACAATAAACTATTAATCTAGGTATTCATGTAGCCCCTATTGCTATAGTATCTAAGCAGGTGCAACCCCATTTTACAAAAAGTATAATGTCTATGTAGATGTGTGCAATTGAGATATACACCTTTAAATTCCAAAGTAAAGATTTTTCATTTGGCATGTGGTTAACATTTATATCAATGACACTAGAAGAAAATCTAGACCAGTCTCTCTCGTCTTTATTTTTTTTAGTACTATTAATAATAAAACAGCCTCCCCAAATGCAGGAGTCTCCAGCTACCCATGTTTATGATAAAATTATGAGGGCTGAATTGGCAACACCAACACGCTGCAAGGTAACTTTGGAGTTACATGAAATCATTTGATTAGCAGCTCTGAGCAATTGGATTAGCTCAGGGGTTCTCAAACTGAGGCTCGGGACCCCTCAAGGGGTTATTATGGGGGGGTCGCAAGCTGTCAGCCCCCATACATGCCAAGGCTACAGCTCTCAGTCCCATGCATGGCTGATAGCCACAGCCCTCCAGAGTTGGGTGACCAGAGAGCAGCAGCGTAGACGTTAGGGTGGCATGGGAGGAGTCATCACAGACTGAAATATTTTCAAAGGGGGTCCCAGAAAAAAAGTTTGAGAACCCCTGGATTAGTTGATGAAGAGTTGTAATTCAAGCTTTTGCATCTCCACTGCATTACTAGTCAATTACACCTCACTAACAGGCCAGCTGTCTCCTAGCTTAAGCTTAAAGTACCGCTTATGTCAAGCTAGAGATTTGTGTGTGCATGGATGGGAGTCAAGTTAGGGGTGACACTCAAGACACACCTTCAGATAGTCTCCTAGGGCTAGGGAGACCAGATGATAAGTGTGAAAAATCGGGATGGGGGTGGGGAGTAATAGGCACCTATATAAGAAAAAGCCTTGAATGTCGGGACTGTTCCTATAAAATCAGGACATCCGATCACCCTACCTAGGGCTCTCTCTATTATGTCAGGGGGCACAGAGCTACGTTGGATTGGGAGGATACAAAGATGGCACAAAGCCAACATAGGCCCACCTCTCTCTAGGTTGAAAACACTGTGTTGGGCTTTTAGAAGGGTCAGCACATAATCTCACCCTTTCTAAGAGTTTGTCTACACTGTGGAATGAAGCTGATTTATTTTAAATCGACTTTCACTGGCCAAATTTTAGAAGTCAGAAGTGCGTGATTACACCATGCTCATTGCGTCGGGGAATTGCGTCCCCATTGGGTCGATAAGCAAAGCCGTGCACCATGGATAACTATCCCACAGTGCAACTAGCTTCAGAGGCTTTTGGGAAAGTTGTCATCCTCCCATGATACAATGTACTTCCCCGTCCCCCCTTCTTGCCCCAGTCCAAAACAAACAAACGATCTGCTTTTCGTGCCGTTTTTTCAAACGCTTCAGTCTTTGCTGCACACATGCCATTGCCTGAGAGGAATGGAGCCTGCTCAGCTCTGCACTATTATTGTGAGCATCACAAACACCTCGTGGCTTATTCTGCAGTATTTTCAGGGGCGAGACAGGAGCCGCAGTGCTGAAAATTGTGATTTTACAGAGGCCGCCTTGCTACAAGCCATAGAACGAAACAATTCCCGTTTGCTGCAGGCTGTCATGTACCAATTGCAGTCAATGGAACGCTGCTTCTGGTCCCAGGAAACAAGCAGTGACTGGTAGGAAGGAAGGTGTGGGATGATGAGCAGTGACTGCAGAACTTTTGAATGCGAAAAGCCACTTTCTTTGAACTTTGTGGCAAGCTCTCCCCAGCCCTGAAACGCATGAATACTAACTTGAGACCAGCTCTGACAGTGGAAAAGACAGTGGCCATCGCTGTATGGAAGCAAGAAGGATTAGAGTGCTACTGATCAGCTGGGAATCACTTCAGAGTCAGTAAATCCACCGTGGGAGCAGCTGTGATTCAAGTGTGCCGGGCCATTAATAGACTTCTGCTAAGAAGGGTGGTGACTTTGGGAAACGTGGAGGATATAGTGAAAGGCTTTTCTGCAATGGGGTTCCCAAACTGTGGGAGGGCGATAGATGGCACACACATGCCTATCTTAGCCCCGGACCACTTTGCCACAGAGAATGTAAATTGAAAGGGATACTTCTCAGTGGTGTTGCAGGCCCTTGTGGATCACAGGGGATGCTGCAGTGACATCAGTGTGGGTTGCTCTGGAAAGATGCAAGACACACACATCTTTTGGAACTATGGTCTGTTTAAAAAGATGCAGGAGGGCACGTTCTTCCCTTCCCATAAAATAAATATTGGGGATGTTGAAATGCCAATAGTGATCCTGCCTACCCCTTGGTCCCCTGGCTAATGAAGCCCTAAGCCGTGCACCTGAACAGCAACAAGGAGTGTTTTAATAATAGGCTCAGCAAGTGCAGAATGGTGGTGGAATGTGCATTTGGACATTTAAAAGCACGCTGGTGAAATCTGCTCTCTAGATTAGACCTCAGTTAAAAAAAAAACCCATCCCAATAGTTATTTCTGCCTTCTGTGTGTTCCATAATGTCTATGAAACAAAGGGGGAGAAGTTCCCATTGGGTTGGGTTGTGGCAGCAGATAGGCTAGCCACAAATTTTGAGCAGCCAGATGCCACTGGAACACTGAGACCCAATTACGGAGCACTGCGCCTCAGGGAAGCATTGAAAATCTGCTTTTGCAACTAGACACAACCGTAATGTGCGTTGCTTATCTGTGGCTGTGCTTTCACTTCACATCTCCTACCCATCCCCCACTAAGCCAGTTCCTCCACTGCCCCTCACCCACCGTTCCAGTCTCCCTCCTTCCCCATCCTTTTATTTCCTTCTTATCAATAAACAAACAGTACTGGAATATGAAGCAGTATATTTTCCCCCCACAACCTTCCCCCTCCGATCCATCCCCCCCACTTCTCCCTCCCTTTATTCCCTTTTTATCAATAAATGAATACAGAGCAATGAATTATAAAGTAGTTCTTTCTTTATTGGTGATCCTTCACAAGGGGAAAATGGAATAGAATTCAATTTTCAGTATTCATTTTGTAGAGCCAGGGCTACAGAGCCCATTTTGGCTGTGCACACAGGAAAGACTCTCACATCCCCACTCCTTAAAGGGGCCATCGCCTCTTCCAGCTTGCCTCAACTGGCGAGAAGTGCAGCACATACTGCACTCTGCTCAACCTCCTCCTAGATCACTTTGGAGTGAGGGCTAGGAAAGACTGTATTAGCTCAGAGTTTTGCAAGAGCTGCAGAGGGAGTCTATCTTGCAGCTGAGCTTCCTGAAGCTCAACCAGATGCCTCAACATGTCTGACTAATTCTGCATTATACACAGCATCTCTTCTTGTGTTGAACGCTCATACTCCTGTGTTGCCTTTCTGTTGTCCGTGCCCATGTTCAGTTTGTCAGATAATTAAATCCTCCATGCTCTTAGCTCTGTGTCAGCAGCTGTGGAGGTGTTCATTAGCTCGTTAAACATGTCATCCCGGGGTTTTTTTTCGCTTTCTTATCTGCAACAGGTGCTCTGCAGGAGTATGAGACAGTGGAGTGTTGAAGGCCACGTTGCCCACTGTGAGGGAAGCAAAGCACACGGTACCCATTGTTAACTCATCCCATGGATGAAAAGCAATGCTACAGTGTAAAAATAGGTCCCCTGAATAATCCCAAGAGAAGGCTACAAACGAGTTCCATTACCTGACTATTACAGGGGTCTGAGTGCCGTTCCAGCCATGGTAAACAAGGGCCGAATGCATCTGTGTTAGTGAAATCCCCAGGGCCCATGTGGCACAGGTCCATGCTCCCTAGAGGCAGTATGAATGTGGGGCTCCCAACTGATCAGGCTTTTAACAAGTGGAAGAAAAGGGTGAGGGGTGGGTACGGGTTAACTGTCTCTGGAGTAAAAAAATGGGAACCCATCTGCAGATGTCCAAGGGCCATAGCAACAATGTCCTCATTAGGGACTTGAGATGTGCTGAACCAAGAAACCATCCCCGGCTGTGCAATAACATGCAATTAAAGTTTCTTGGTCACCTATTGTAAATGTGTGCCATCTTCCCTAGGTAACCATGAGTGAGATAAGCCTGCTGAGGTCACAGAGGTGGAAAGGGAGGATTTGCTGCAAGCATCTAGCTACGGGCCTGGCCTTTATGCTTCTATGCTGTGTTCCGTGATGATGCCTGTACAATTAATAACAGAGTGGCAGGGGACAGTGTCCTATTTCGGTAGAAGAAATAAGGCTGCCCTCCTAAGAAACTGCATGAAAGCTTCCTGGAGATATGCATGGAGGATTCTAGGAGCCTCCTTGTGCACATAAATAATCTTTTCTGGGGTAAACTGAGTGTTTAAGCACACCAAGTATGAGGAAGCACAGCCGCACCATCACGCACACCGCTTTTTCTCACTGGTACAGTATTCTGGACAGGGGATATAACCAAAGACATGCAATTTGCAGTACATACTTACCAGATGTGCTTTGCCTGGCATCCTGGTCAATGTTGGTTTCCTGCATCTGGATGGGTTGCTCCTGTGTTACAAACAGCTCCTGGCTTTCAGGGACAAGGGATATCCCACTCGCCTTCCCTCTATTCTCCTCCTCCTCCTGCTCCTCCTCCTCATCCAAGGACTCATTTTCATTCGTTCTGGTTTCAGATTCCCCCAAGGTATTAATGCTGTATGGTGGCATAGTGGTGAACGTCCGCTGAAAATCGCATGCACCTCGTAAAAGTGGCGTGTTTTGGGCAAGGTGCCAGAAAGGCTGTTAGCTTCCCTAGTTTTCTGATAAGCCTGCCTCAGCTCTTTGATCTCAACGCGGCACGGCTGCATGTCCCTGTTGTGCCCCTTCTCCAACATGCCGGGAGATATCTTCTCGTAGATATCCAAATTTCTTTTTCTGGTGTGGAGCTGAGCCAGAACAGACTGTGCCCCACAGATCCAGGACCTCAGGTCAGCTCCAGGCTGGAGCAAATTTGGGGCATGCAGTCGCCATGATCAGCTGTGCTGGCAAGCTCTCGCCATGCTGACCAAACAGGAAATGGGAATTCAAAATTTTCCGAGGCTTGTGGGGAGGAGCTATTTCCTGTTTATGTGGCCACACACAGTGCAGCAGAGTGCAAATGTGCAGAGCAGATAGAACAGAGCATTATGGGATACCTCCCTGAGGCCAATGACATTGATTTACATTGCGCTTTGCCTATACTGTTGCTCATTTGACCCACTGAATTCAACTTCAGCACTATACCACTTGCAGAGGTGGTTTTATTAAGTCAAATGTTACCGCAATTTAGGTTGGCAGAACTGACATGCCAGTGGACATACTTTAGGGGGTTGACGTAAGCGGCGTTACATCGATCTCCATTGTCAGTGTAGACCAGGTCTAAGAAAGCAGTCAAGACCCATCACCCTTCGGTTCTTGCCACATTGACCTTGATATTCTAAATCATGTCTAAAAGATTTCTGAGAAATGTTGTAACTGTTTTAAAAAATGCTTCTTGCTTTTTATTATTTTCTTGATTATTTTTCTTTGATTTTTCATAAAGAAACAGACAGTGAAAAGTACAAAAAGGGTAAATGACTTACAGCTTGTCTCCAAATACAGCACGCTTCATGGGATCTCCAATACAGTTATGCAAGTATACAATTTTACAACTAAACAGTCAAAACAATGAATAATTTTGCTTTCTTGATAATGTCTTCTGGTCAGGAACAATGGACATAATACTAAAAGAGGGAGCCATTATATGAATGCCAGAAAGTTAGATAAAGAGTGTTTTTATGAAAATATACCTTTTTAAGAGGAGCGTATTACTCTTTTACCATTCAACTCAAGGAAAGGCTCCTTAGGAAAAAAATCCAGGATTATATTTTCAGGGTACTGCCTAGGTAATGCCATTACACAATAAACCTAGGAAACGTGGGTGCTATCTAGTGGCCACCAAGTAGTATTGTAACTTCATACTGAAAAAGAAAACTGCATCATGTTGCTAAAAGAAACAGTACAATGAAGTGTTTCGCTAACATTTTCTGCTAAGTTGGCATTTTAAGAAGAAGCTCCTTGAAAAAGAATGTAAACAGTACCTCTGCCTCTCAACTTGAATTGTGCTTAATTCTCTTCAATGTACAGTAACTGATCTGACTGCAGGAAAACAATCAAGGAACCTACAGTCCTCGTTACTCATATTACAATAGCCTTCAAAAACCTCAAATAGGATTAGAGTCCCATCGTACTAAACAATATACTAACTTACAGGAAGACATAGTCTCTGCCCCCAAAGTGCCTGCTGCCTAAAATATTCAGATAAAAAAACAACAGAAAAAGGGTGGCAAAAATGGGTACATTTTACAAGCAAATCGATCAAGATGACAATGAGGAGCACAACTTTTTGTTCATTTTCTTTTCTTTTATGCATACATTTATTCAGAGCTTCGCTTATTGTATCAACACTGGTTTGGGAGCAAAACAACTAGAATCTTAAAAATGTTAAGCAAAAGTAAAATAATGAAACTAACCGTAAGGATCACATCAAAATAGTGGTTATGATATTTGGTTTCAAAGAAAGTGTTGAAAATAAACCTGCCTAGAATAGGGAAACTGAATAGCCTGAGAATGTCCTTAAAATAAATATATACATAAAAGAAATCCCTTACTTAAGGCAAATATTGTAAACCGTAGTCCCCACTAGTCTATTCAGTGTCCATTTTACATCCGTCTTGGCTGCAGCCATGATGCCTGTATCTTTGACAACTGAGACATCTCTTCAGTATTGAGACGCTGCAGGAATTACTCGAGGGCCTAAAAATCCCCCAAAGCCTGAGCCTTAAGCCAAAAGCTTGGAGTTAAGCAGGTATAGTAAAATGGAGATTTTGTACTTTGAATGTAAATGTAGATTATGATACTCAGTAGTCCTTGAAGTGCTATGTAACTAAAATAGCAGGCCCACTGTTTTACCTTTTTATGTGTGAAAAATGAAGTAGTTGCCATTTTAAGGTGTTTAATTTTTTCAGCAAGCAATATAGCTTATACACAAATGTCAGTTAATTTTAACGATCTGGAAAGTTTGAAGTGTCTTCATTATTCCATTCTTAAAATCATTTGAGACACAGAAAAAACTGACACATACATTTTTTTTAAAGGATCAAATTTTCATTAGTTTTAACTCTCAAACTAATTAATGGATTCACTTGTAAATTCTTAGAAAATTCATTTTATACTCAGAATAAGAGCTGTAAGTTTAGAGAGGGTACACTGTACTTGATGTACAAAACAAAAATTGAATTTCTGTTTTAAGTGCATAACAGAACTCAACTATATCTATGAAGCCTCCACAGTGAACTTCCTTTCTCTTCCCTACCAACAACATGAATAACTCTACCACAAATAACACAGGTTTTAATAATAATTGTTCAACAGAAAATTGTCCCATTTGTGACACAGACCTTGGTCTGTGAAAATGCCATCATCGAGACAGGCTGCAAAAAGGAGAGCAGATCCTCCCAAAACTAGTGGCTAACATGGAAGTTAGATTCACCAACTAGTCACAACCAGTGTGGGGAATCAAAAGTACTGTTTATCAAGAAACCCTCCAAAAGAAATGCACAGCCCCCTTTATTGCATTTCAGTCTCTGGCTCCCAGACAGCAACTAGGTCCAATAAAGAGATACATTATTTAAAAACTTTATTCCCTTTACCAAAATGTTTTCCTGATCTCTAAAGGGTCAGCCACATTACCAGATCAATTTTGGCTTGGATCTTACCCGACTACCACGCTGCCAGCCAATCTTTTAGTAACTAAATCTAACGGTTTGTTATAAAAGAAAAAAAAGAAACAAGAAGACAGATATTAAATGGTCAAAGCAATCAGATACATACAAATGACTTCAAAGTCCATATATATCTTAGCAGAATTGTGAAATTTGTATGCTTGTACAGTTCCTCTGGAGTACATCCAGTACCTGGACAGGTCTCAGTCCTTTGTTTCACAGTTTCAAATGTAGAATAGTTGATCCAGAGATAGGAAGCAGGAATGAAGACAGGATGGAGATGATGAAGCTGCATTTTATAGTTTCTGCCATGAGGCTTGTACTTCCTTTTCCCCAAACACAGCCACACAGCACATGGCATGGAAAAGTTTCCTGTCCAAAGGCATGTTGCTACATGCCATGACTCATAAGGTGAAGCTCCTGGGTTCTTTCCCTAGGCTCATTGTATAGTTCAGCAGTTCCCAACCTTTTTGTCTGAAGGGCCACAGATATCATTTTTACAACCCTGAAAGGCCACCAGTCTCCACCAGCAGGCCCCCCAACCCCACTGCAGCCAGATGGAAGGAGTTCAGCTAGGAGGCTGCCTCCTTGCTGATCTCCCATCTCCCTAGCTGCAGCAGGAAAACCACATGCGTCCTGTAGCCCCATGTGCTCTGCCTGGATCCCTACGGAGTGGCTCCTATCTGCAATCCTGGGGGTGGGAGATAAGTGCTCCCCTCCCTATGGCTCCAGCAGGGACCCCAGCACCTAGGGACCCAGGCAGAGCACTTTGCCATGCTCCCTGCTACAGCCAGGGGGAGGGGAGCACTGAATCTCCCATCCCCTTGGCTACAGGAAGGAGCCTGCACCCGGTCTTGTAGCCCCACTCCACCTGGGTCCTTAGGCAGTGGCTCCCTTCTGCAGCAAGTGGGATGGGAGCTGTGGGCCATGTTGAAAGCCCCCACGGGCCACAGGTTGGGAACCACTGGTATAGCTGATGGCCCTTGATTGGCCCTCAAGCAGGCTGGCCAGTGCTGAGGCTAATTTATTGGGGGTGTCACCCAGTAGCACAGCACAAGTTTTAGATACAGAAATATCACACAAGTTCATAGCTTACTATGCAAAGATGATACTCACATATAGATGAGCTTATATTCAGTACATCATAATTTTTCCATTGGTACCTTGCACGGCATAGTTTGCCAGATTTGTTGTAATTTAGCAATGTCGATATTAATAATATTATAAATGGTCACTCCTAATCCAGACAGCATCACAACCTTGTTCATTATTCTGTCTCTTTTCTTTCTGAGAAGGGTGAGAGCAGAGTGATTGACTGTTTTATTAATGACAGCTAAGTACTGAATATTTTTTCTAGTTGCCGGAAACAGATGACCTCTGCTATATCCTGCCAAAATGCAGAATGGTATAACACAATACCAAAACATACATTTGCCTCTTCATGTATGTACATAAACAGTAATGAGAGTTGTATTCATATGAATGTATCTCTGAGTGTTTTCTCACCATGCTATGCGATGACCCCCGCTTTGGTGTAGAAGAATGACCTATTTAAAATGACAGGTAGTTTCATAGTGGCTTCTAAACTTGGGTCTGTCTTCAGTGGTCATTGGCAATAGGAAAAGGATTAGTGCCGAGTGTACAGTAATTTGGAGAAAATTCTGATGTAATGTATTTTAGTACCACAATTTATAACAGAAGTTCTTCCCCAGAAGCCAATGAATATAATTTTATCTTAGTATAAATTTCTTCTTTGTTCTTCTTCTTAAAGAG
Organism: Mesoclemmys tuberculata; assembly: GCA_007922155.1. Classification (NCBI taxonomy): domain Eukaryota; kingdom Metazoa; phylum Chordata; order Testudines; family Chelidae; genus Mesoclemmys; species Mesoclemmys tuberculata. The sequence goes on along the minus strand of ML675616.1, from coordinate 95,686,938 downwards.
CCAATGAATCTGAAATCTAGTGAGTTTCAAAAAGATTACTTAAAAGTAGCTTCCGGCTTTGCAGCCTTTACCTTCTCCCGTGATGTTCCCATTCCCATGCCAATTTTTGTGGTTTTACAATCATATTTTTCCTATTATTCTTTCCCCTATTAATGTGTGAAAAACCCCACATAAATAACAGGGGAAACTGACAGACTGTAGAGGAAACACCACCACTGACTACACACTAAGTGAAGTGCTCTCAGGTGCACAAAGTAAAAATACTGGAAAAATTTAGAAAAAAAAATGTTGCTTAATATATTTCAGTTGCAGTAATTTTAAGTCATACTTGTAATACTCCTGTGTAAAAATACAAAAATGTAATTTTTTTAATGTTTTAAAAATTATTTTTATTGCTGTAAAATAATAAAAAATATAATGAATAAAATGGACAAAGTACGGTAAGCAAATAACAAGGCATGATGTTAACGTGAAAATTAAATAGGTCAGGCAGGAAACAAGAAAGAAAATGAGCAGGGGAAAAAAGGAAGGAATAGGCAGAATATATAGTGGGGTAACTTCATAACTTCTTCCATAGGTTTTTCTTTACATTATCATTTATATAATTGGCTTGTTGTTAACATTGTTTGTGAAATGACAGAGTATAACTGCTGATTTATACAGAATCTTGATATTTCAGGCCCACTGAATCCACTGATTTTTAAGTTGACTGTATCTGTGCATCCACGTCTTTTCTCTCTCTCTAAGGAAAATCATTTTAAAAACTTTTTTTAAAGTGTGTGTTGCATTAAAGCTCAATTCTGACATTTTTTTACTTGAGATACAAATGTGGGTGAGGTCTTGCAGTGAACCAACCTCTGTTGGTGGAAGGGATAAGCTTTTGAGCTTCACAGAGCTCTTCTTCAGGTTGGAGAAGTAAACTAATATGTCCAAGGTAAATAGAAGGTGGGACAGATGGTTAATCATAAGAGGTTCACATTTGTTGTTTGAGACCACTTAAAGTGAAGTGGGCAATTGGCATCTCTGCTAGGACAATGGAGGATTAGTAGTCATCAGGGTATTACAAATTGTTGTAATGAGCCAAAAAACAATGGTCTCTGTTAAGTCCATAGTTTTTAGTGTCCAGCAGTTATAAATTTAAGTTCCTAGGCTTGTCTTTTGAAGGTGTTGTGTAGGTTTCCTTTGAGGACCAGGACTGAGAGGTTGTTTATGGAGTAATCAGTCTGTGAAAAGTGTTTGCCCACACTTTTCACTTCACTTCATGGGTGATTTTGTCTGTTATCAATTTTTGGTGGGAGTTCAGTTGACAGCACAGTGGTTGTGTGGTTTCATCCACATTGTTGTTGAGGCATTTGATGCCCTGGATGCACTACACCACATATTGTGATAAGTACATATAGGACCCATGGATCTTGAAAGATGTGTTGTGTTGTCGTCATAGCAGTGGAAATATGTTTACAGGTTTTGCATCTGTTGCTCTGGCAGGGTCTTTTGCCACTTTGAGTTGATGTGTCCTAGTCTGTAGGAAGCTTGCTTCTGTTGATGGGCTTGGTGAGGTTGTGAGGTTGTTTGAAGATCAGAAGAAAAAATTAGAGAAAATTAGGGAAAAAAATGTTAGGATGTGGCCTCCATCAAATATAGGTTATAATTGTTTGATGATACCTTGTATGGGTTCTAGTGTGGGGTTGTAGATGACAACCAGGGTTATACAGACAGTGGGTTTTCTTTTTCTGTATTGAAGCAGGTTCTCCTCAGATATTTGGGTGGCCATTCCATGATGCGACCAACTTCTCTGGTAGGGTGTTCTTTGGTGAAGGCTGTTTTGTGTGTGTTAAGATGTGTATCCCAGATTTTCTCCTCAGAGCATATTCTCTGGTATCTGACCACCTGGCTATAGATAATAGATTTCTTGGTGCATCTGGGATGCTTACTGGATCTGTGGTGGTAATTCTGGTGATCCATGGATTTTTTGTGTATGTTTGTCTGTAGGGTTCCATTGTTGAAGCTGATTGTGGTGTCCAGGAGGTCAATGCTGGTGTGGGAATGTTCTAGAGAGAGTTGAATGGATGCGTGATGGTTGTTGAAGTTCTGGTGGAAATCTGTGAGGGAGTTTAGGCTGTCTGTCCAGAGGATGAAAGTATTATCTGCATATCTCAGGTTTATCATTGGTTTCATGGTGCATTAACTTGTGAATGAAGGTAGAAGCCAGAAATGAAACCATAATCTGGCATCTTAGCTGTTATCAAATTCCTTTCTCAGAAGCATCTATCCCTCTCTCTTTTTCAGACAGCTGAAGTGGCACTGGCCAATCTGAAGAATAAATATGAGAATGAAAAATCAATGGTGACTGAAACCATGACCAAACTGCGAAATGAATTAAAGGCTCTGAAAGAAGATGCAGCAACCTTCTCATCCTTGAGAGCAATGTTTGCAACCAGGTAAGGGAAACTGCTTCATAGTCTTATTACTTGCTCACTAGTTGAAAGGCAAGCATTTAATGTGAGAAAACATTCTACCTACGTGTTCTTGATGCGCTAGAATGTGGATACAAAAACTACTTTCCTCAGTGAGACAGACATGGTGGGTGACGTAATATCTTTTAGTGAACCAGCTTCTGTTGGTGCAAGGGACAAGCATTTGAATTTTTTGCAACGGCAGAGCTTTTGATGAAGGGGAATGAAGTTTGTAATGCAGACTCTGCAACAGTTTCAAGCTTCCAAATGGCACCAGACCACATGCCTCTAAAAATAGTGCTTTTATGTGGAAATGCCACTACAGCTTTGAGTAAAGTGTTATAAATAATTATATTAGAGCCCTCTATATTTGGATTTATACTGTTTTTTTAAATGGAAAGGAAATGTTAGATTTATGTGGCTTTTGTTCATGTTCAGAAAAGGTACACAGTGATTCTGCCATTTAAAAATCTTCACCATCTTTATCCTTGCCATCTGATGTATTACTTACCATAGAAAATAATCTATAATTCCCCATCAGTAAGGCTCTACTCTAACCCAGCACTGATAATTATCAGGTTACTGCAATTTCTCACTGCACTGTAAATTATTATTTGCTACAGCTGTTGCTATTTCATTTATTATTTTCTTGTTCATAGGTTTAAAAACATCACACATCACACATCTTCAGCTGTGAATTTTTCAGTTCTTCTCAGAAGGATCGTAATTAATCACATCTTATCTTTTTCTTGCTAAACCAGCTTTAGTTGGTTTCTTAAAGGTGACCTGCAAATAATTATTTTCAAAAGAGCCAACAGCTGCAGCAATATGTGTTGAATTCCCCAAGTAACCAAGGAAAGAGAGATTCAGCACTTTATGGGATTAAATCATCTATTTCCCCCCTCTATTCTGACACCACACTGACTGCAGGCTCCTGCAGTGCCCCATCATGCACTAGTCTAACCACATGACATGCACAGTTGCATACAGGAAATTTTCTGTAGTAATTAGGAGCCAGATCAGCAGCTGGTTTGAGTGACTGTAGCTTCAATTACTTCACTGGTGTGAAGAGACTTTCTCCAGAAATACATGGTATTGTGTAGGTTTTAAAAATCTGTTTGTTAATCTTTTAAAAAGCACACTTTGTGAGGTATGGCATCAGTGACTTAAAAAAGACTGGGTATCATGTGGAGCATGAGCCAGCAAACTATGTGGCTGAACTTTGCAAAGTCTGAAAAAGAAAATGGCAAGGTAACTTTAGATTGTTGGTGTACTGAATGCACCTCTTCATCCCACTTGGGACACAGTATACATTTCTAAACTCTGCTGGATTTAGGGAATGATCCAAAGCGTATGGGAGACAATGGAAATCTTTCTGCTGACTTCCCTGGGTTTTGTATCAGGCCCTTAAAGAATATCGATATTCCTGTAGATCATCTTTTAAATACTGGTGGAACATGAGAAATAAAGTGAGAACTGACCATCAGGATATCAACAAAAATAAGAGAAGGGGCAAGGTAGAGACTCTGGGACTTTCTTCCCCTTTTAGGATATAGATGATTAAAACTGGTAAATCCATTTACCACTAAAGGGAGTTGCCCACTTAAATCTCCTGCTTATAGATAAGGGAATAAACCCCTATACTATGATACAAATTACACACTTTTGCATTAAGTTTCTGAGAATAGAATCATAGGAACGTAGGACTGGAAGGGACCTCAAGAGGTCTTCTAGTCCTGTCCCCTGCACTCAAGGCAGAACTAAGTATTATCTAGACTAGCCCTGACAGGTATTTGTCTAAAGTGCTCTTAAAAATCTCCAGTGATGGAGATTCTACAAATTCCTAGGCAATTTATTCCAGTGCTTAGCTACCCTGACAGTTATGAAGCTTTTTCTAATGTCCAACCTAAACTGTCCTTGCTGCATTTAAAGCCCATTGTGTCTTGTCCTATCTTCAGAGATTAAGAGGAACTATTTTTCTCCCTCTTCCTTGAAACAACCTTTTCTATACTTGAAAATGTTATCATGCCTCCCCTCAGTCTTCTCTTTTCCAGACTAAACAAACCCAGTTCTTTCACTCTTGCCTCATAGGTCATGTTTTCTAGACCTTTAATCATTTTTGTTGCTCTTCTCTGGACTTTCTCCAATTTTTCCACATCTTTCCTGAAATGTGGTGCCAAGAACTGGACACAATACTCCAGCTGAGGCCTAATCAGTGCAGAGTAGAGTGGAAGAATTCCTCCTCGTGTCTTGCTTACAACACACCTGCTAATACATCCCAGAATGATGTATGTTTGCTTTTTTTGCAACAGTGTTACACTGTTGACTCATATTTAGAAGGTTCTGATGGACATACTCTTCACACTTCCATTTTTTCAAGTATATTTGCTTCTCCCATTTACACCTAACATGCTAACATAGTTTTTGTGGGGCTTATTTTAGGACCACATACTCTTTAGGTTTTCCTGATGTAGAGCACAGTATCAAGAGGCATTAAGATGTGACTCAAAAACACCTGCATAGTTGAATATGTGAACTATAGTTTTTGATATTGTCTCCACTTCACAGGTAACAGTGCAAAAGTATGTCAGTAGATCCAGAAATGAATAGGGTGGTCAAATATTCCCCCTGGGAAAACAGGGCACTGCACAGGGCCGGCCTGAGCCTCCCTCCCCCCTGCGTGCAGGGCTGACCCCTGCCCCAGCCCTCACCCTTCCTTCCACCTGAGGATCCAGCCCCAGCCCTGGTCTTCCCTCCGCCTAAGGCCCTGGAGCTGGGGCCAGCCCCAACCCCACCCGAGGGCTGTTTTGTGTAAAATCACATAGAGGACCTGATCTAGTAAGCAAGGTCTGAGCAAGTTTACTGAATCAGGCCCCAGACGCATGTTAGGCGGAGGAACACCTGTCTTCTCATGGTTTGTGCATTGCTCTGGGGCTTAGGTGACTGGACGCCTGGTGTGGAGCTGCAATGCTCATGTGCAGAAGCAGAAATATAGACACTTGGGGAACTTCTAGAACAAAAATTTATGTGCTGAGCGAGGTTAGGGCTCTGGGGCTTCTGAGTAGGGATTTGGTGACTCCCATTAGGGCTTGATTCTGAGTTTTAGGTGCCTAAAGTGGCAGTTTGGCCTTTACGTCCTTTTGTGAATCTAGCCCCTTGTAACTAAACTCAGAAACCTGTGAGACATGTTGTCAAAATTTCCCAACACCACACCCCATTCTCCATGTGAGAGTCTTTCTGGGGAACTGTGCAGTGTTTATTTAGATGGAACGGTGCACCGGCTCTATATGGGTCACAGCAATTACATCTGCGTTGACCACAAGCTCAACAAATATCCTCATGGATACCACAAAGGGTAAAATTGCATTGGTCATTCAAATAACACTGCCTTCAGTGGTGCTTAGTAGGCGCTCCAAGACACTGTGTCCTTTCTAGAATATTTTATCTGCTTTTCTAGACCATGCCCCTTTTCTGCTTCATGAGGTACTATTCCAGTGTATGTACAATAGTATATGTCGTCATAAGACCACAAGATTTTTTTCCCCATTTTTTTGTTGATCTTGAATCCTTCTATGCCTTTTACCCTGGAAGGGCATGATAGGGGCTATTGTAATCAAGGGATGGTTTATCAAGGTCATATGCCTTTTATTGGCAGCTAGAATTTTCCTAATTGTATAGATTAAAAATAACAACATAATACCGATGACACAATTTCAGACAACTTTATTTGGAATTAGGCTCAAATGTCTGTTAGAGTTAATCAGAATCATAAGTAACGTCACATAGTGATGTGCAGCAGTGTTTAAAAATTTCACTGCATGAATAATAAAAGGCAGTGTTGGTTAAAGGTAGTGGCATTGATGTATTCAAAGGGGTTTGTGTAGTGTTTTGTGGGCACAGTCATAAAAAGTCAGTGTTTCTTATAAATTTCACTGCAGATCATATGTATCAGTGCATTCTTTTTGGTTCTGCTCTGCTGAAAATGTCCCCTCTCTTCTCTCTCCTCCAAAATCTAAGTGGTTTTACATTTAAGTTGCTTTTTCCAAATGCTCAAATATTAGAACAAGTCAATGTCCTCTCTTATGAAGCACTGTTTGTCGAGATAAAAATTGCTAATCTAAGCAACGTACTGTGGGCCTCCATTAAAGAAAAAAACCTGTTCGCAAAATGGGAGAATGAGATTTTTCCAGTTGTGACTCTATCGTATCATAACCTTGAGGGTGAAAACTCAATTGTTTAGTCTGCTGTTAAAAAAAAGTAGAGAGGTGCCTATGGCAACTCTGCATTACATGTTCCATGTTACTGACTTTCAGGAAGAGCATTTCCTGAAAGAGATATTATAAATATGGATATGAAAATGATATCTTCTGTATTATAGTATTTGCAAGGAGAGTATTTCTTCCTCTGTGATGCACACTTTTCTGTTTTGTTGGGCGACTTTTGTACATTTGTTCTGGTGCTCAGCTGTAAAATCAGATATACAATATTTGTGGCAATGCAGCATTTTAAATTCACGTTTTCAAGGGGGAAATAGAAGTCCTGTTCCTCACAAGTATGCTAAAGGGGCAGATCCCCCATTTCCCTTGACCTTCCAGGAGCACATAGAATAGAATCATAGAATATTAGAGTTGGAAGGGACCTCAGGATGTCATCTAGTCCAACCCCCTGCCCAAAGCAGGACTATCCTCAGCTAAATCATGCCAGTGAGGGTTTTGTCAAGCCTCAGCTTAAAAACCTCTAAAGATGGAGATGACACCACCTCCCTAGGTAACCCATTCCAATACTTCACTACCCTCCTAGTGAAAAACTTTTTCCTAATGTCCAATCTAGACCACCCCCACTGCAACTTGAGACTGTTGCTCCTTGTTCTGTCATTTGCCAACACTGAAAACAGCCTAGCTCCATCCTCCCTGGAACCCTCTTTCAGGTAGTTAAAGGCTGCTATCAAATCCCCCCTCATTCTTCTCTTCTGCAGACTAAACAGGCCTAGTTCTTTCCGCCTCTCCTCATAAGTCTTGTGCTCCAGCCCCCTAATCATTTTTGTTGCTCTCCGCTGGACTCTCTCCAACTTGTCCACATCCTTTTTGTAGTGGGGGGCCCAAAACTGGACACAATACTCCAAATGTGGCCTCACCAATGCTGAATAGAGGGGAATAATCACTTCCCGCGATCTGCTGGCAATGCTCTTACTAATGCAGCCCAGCATGCCATTAGCCTTCTTGGCAACCAGGGCACACTGCTGACTCATATCCAGCTTCTTATCCACTGTAACGCCCAGATCCTTTTCTCCAGAACTGCTGCCTAGGTCATTGGTCCCCAGTCCGTAGCTGTGCATGGGATTCTTCCGTCCTAAGTGCAGGACTCTGCACTTGTCCTTGTTGAACCTGATCAGATTTCTTTTGGCCCAATCCTCCAATTTGTTTAGGTCCTTCTGTATCCTATCCCTCCCTTCCTGTGTATCTACCACTCCCCCCATGCTCCCTATGATTCTAGATCTCCCCTCACCTCTCACCCAAAATAGTTGTTATCTTGACCTTTTCCGTGTATTTTTGCAAATGGAGGGGGTCAGTTAAGGTTGGGTGGGCGATGTTAGTTGAGTGGGCAAATATTATTTGAGCAGACTGGATCTCCTAATTTGTCATCTGCAGACATTCTAATGTTTGGGTTTTGTAAAGGTGAAGAAGTTTTTTAAGTGTAATCATGTTTTGGACACCATTAAAAGATGCTTTCAGCCATAATTCTTTTATAATGCCATTTTTTTGTTTGTGAATATTAATGGGATGTTCACGTTGAAGCTTATTCCTTAGTGGGAATTGATCTGCTGTGGCCATGGACATAGATGGAACCCCACTGGCAGAGTTGAATTTGAAATCTTATTTAATGCCTGGATGAACAACAGCTGATCTAATATACTGGCAACTGCTGTTGCCCACCAGAGACCACCTAGATCTGATCTCTAACCCATCCACACAATCTGTTGCTCCTTTGTGTATCCCTAGACCTAATACAAGACATGATCCCTCTCTACCCCTCCTGAGTGAGTGGAAGAGGGTTTGAGCATCATACCTCTGAAACAGTAGGTCAGACAGACTTACACATATGGAGAGAGCATAGTAATAGACTAAAGCCTTTTACCAAAAAAAACCCCTTAATTTCTGCATGCCAAAGCAGAGGATGTGGTTGGAGGGAGTGGGGAAAAAAGAGTCTGGTGCTGAAGGAAGGGAGAAGAGATCTTTTAAAGCAATCAAATGTATCCTACAGTATTCATAAACTTATTTTTACAATAACTAAATCTACATATATTTGCCTCCCAAGCCACATGTAGAGAAAAGCAAGAAGTGAGAATAAGAAATTTAACTGCATTGAAACCTTGGGAAATGGTTACCTGATACTGTTACATTCCTGGTATTGAACACAGTTACTTCATTCACCAGAGATCAGCAGTTTACCACTTGTGGTCCGCGGACCCCCAAAGGTCCGCAGACTGTCTATCATTTCCAAAGGGGTCTGTAGGCCCATTTGGAAATTTTTAGCGATCCACAAATGAAAAAAGGTTGGAAACCATTGCCATAGATCACTGTGCCTGCCCATGACCAAAGTTTTAAAAATATTATGCACTGTAGACTTATACCAAGGGGAAAAGAGAGTTCCTGTAAGTGAACTAAATGAGAGAACTTCATTGAAGCAGAAGGGTATTATGGTTTTATGGCTAGAGCAGGGGACTAAGAGTCATGATTTCTGGGTTCTAGGCCTTGGTCTGCCACTGACTTATGTGACTACAGGTCACATAGGGCTATATTGTTACTTGGTCTGTGTAATTCATACAAGGGAGTAAGAGGAAGCCAAAACTCTCTTAAGCTCCTACGCAGGCTTCCTGGAGCTTGAATTTGGGTCTGCAAAAGAAAGCAGGGCTACATGCCTTCGTACACTCTCCCCTGAACAGGTGGGCGACAAATAGGTGGAGTCTTGGCTTCACCCCACTTTCTTGCTGGCCATGACAGTTGAGCCTATATTGGGAGTGGATGTGGATGATGGTAACTGACTGGTGGTATGGGCCAATATCCACTTACTTCCATTCTAGAGCAAGGGATAAATATGGAGGAAATTGTGACTTGGAGGATGGAGCACAAGTCCCACTGAACTTGTGCTTCTAAAACATGGAGGTGTATTTGAAACTCCCTCTCTGAGCCACAATGCCTCCTTGAGGCCTGCTTACCCATCACCCCATGATCAGGACTGTGCCTAATGTCATTCTAGCCCTTAACCTCTTTCTGCCACAATATGTTGTGAGGCTTAATTAATGTGTTTAAAATGTTTTGAGATCTTTGGATGAAAGGCCCTATAGCTGTGCATATGATTATTTTTTCTTTAATCGGAAATGTTTATCTTTTTATCCCATGATTGCATGTTTTACTGAATATTTAACAGAGGAAAAGTGCCATGGCTGCAGCAGGTAGTTACCTCCTGTGAAAGGGAATAGCTTCCACCACTGTGGACTTCAAGGAGACTCGTAGCACTTCGGAGATTCAGCAGCCTCAAAAGCCAGTTTGGTACGGTGTTGGTTACCGGTGTTTATCAGTGTAGGTTGTGTGCGTGGGTCCCCGTGTAGGTGGAGTCTTAACTCTGCAGATAGCCGAGACAGCTCTCACGATCAAATGAATCGACACGACCACAGATTAGCTGAGCAACAAAGGCACCCAAGACAGGTTTATTGCATGTGGCACACTGAGAAGTGACCTACAGAGTATCTCTGGGTCAGCTTCCTATATGTGGTGTTACAATGGCCATGGCCCAATGGTGGGACTTTCCGTTATCCCGTGGACTGGATGACGTTGTTCCCTCTGACACCCTCTTTTATACGTTGTTACAGACAATTTCGTTTTTCCCCCTTCGACGTAGGTAGTTGCCACCCTCTTAATGTAGGCTAATACCACCCTTTACCTTTAATTGGCTGATTTGGGCAAAACAACTCCATTCATCACATTTTAGTCATTTCTATTCATCAAAGTGTCATTTTAGGGAGTTAATTCTTTTTGGTGTCTTGGTGCCTTCTGCACCTGCTACATAATTTACATTTTAGCAATATTTTGGCAATGTGTATGCTTGCAGTATCAGCACTCTCCTGTGCCAACTTCAGCTAACTTGGGTTTTTCCACTTATACTCCTGTTTACTTTACTTTTTCCTCTTAGGCCTTAGCCTGTTTTACAGGCCTTATGCTCATTTCTTACTACACCAGTCATAACCTTTGACTTGACTGTTTTGTTGATAAGCTTAGCCTTTTACAACACTGGTTCTCAACAAAACACAAGAATCAATGGGCTGTGTGTCTCTGAGAAATTATGGCATACTTTGGGTGGTACTGTAGATCAAGTGACTTTAATAGCCCTGCCAAGAATATCTTATTGCTTTTATGAAAAGAACTTTCTGATGTACAGAAAATTAAAGATGAACAACCAGAAAACTACCTTTATTAGGTCATCAGTGATATGAGGTCACTAACAACCAGTCGGAAAATTCTTACTATGTCCAAACTTCTAACGCCAATTTATGATGGTTTCCTATATGATGGTGAAAAGTGTGTTTGTCTGAACTGATTTTAATAACATACATGTTCATTAAGCCTTATGTTTAATTAATAAGTGCAGTTACACCCTTTTACAAGGCATTTATGCAGTTGCAGAGCATATATACGCTAAGGCCTAATTTTATCCCAACAAGGAAACTGCATCATTGGCATATGAAAGCAAGGCAATCAGTTCTATTGCTAGTGTTATACTGCAAGTGTTTGTGTTGTCATATCTAATAGTTACATATTTTTGTAAATTTCCCCATTGGGGGTTTAGTTAGAAGTTAAAGTTTCTTTGTCTCTTCCTGGGTAAACTGAAGAGGAAAAATGATGAGGGGAGATACAAGTTCTGTCAGATTCCAGTGAATAAGAATTTAAATCTGAGATATCATGGGTATTACATCCATTCGTATTTCAAATTGATTTAATTTCCAGGATGCTGACTTCACACTAGTGGCCTCTGAAATAGGTTCATTAAAATACCCATAAACATCAAACTGCTTCTAGCAGAGAGAGGTGTGGAAGATGACTGTAAGGCAGCCAACATTTTGGCAATATCTGCTTTCCCCACAGCTTAAACAATCAAATGCTTGTTAAAGCTCTAGAGAAAGGAGATATTATTGAAGCTATGGCTGGCTTACAGTCATTTTATTTCCAATGAAAATTGCTAAAATCACTTGAAAGGAGAGTACAATATGTGTATGGACTGAGTAAAAATTTTCCAACACAATGTCCTAGACCAAATGATTTCATCATTTAATTAGCAAGAATTCAGAGGTTTATAGTGAGTCAGACATTTTGAGAGGGAAAATAAAATGGTGGACTGGGTGTTTATTTCCTTTTTATGGTGGTATTAGGGCTAAATTCTTCTCTGTTACACTGTTGTAAATCCATACTAACTCCATACACTTCAGCAGAGTTACTATGGGTGACACTTAAATAGGATTTGGCCCTTAGTACAGAAATGGTAGGATTTTGTTATTTAAATACAGCTTTTTTATTTTGTCGTGAATTCAAACATTTTTTAAATGAAATTTCTAACATAGTGAGGGCATATTTTAATATTTTTTTAAAAGCATGTAGGAAGCACTTGATGCTGTTGCCAATGAGTAATGCCATCCCATTCTAGTTATCCATAGAGCAGTTTGACAGTGCACTTGGACTGCATCTTTTAAGCATTCTAACTGAATAAGAGGCTCCACATTTCAATCTATGCAATCTTGGGAACTGAATAAGAACATTCCTGCTCTTGTCATTTTGTTTTGTGTAATACTTTACTTTAGGAAGAATTTATTGTTTATGACTCCCTTCATGTTATGTAAGTTATCAGTTTAATTTGTACACTTTACAATTGTGCTCAAAAATAGGGATGGTTCTAATCCAAAACCGTAATTTAGAGTTAAACTCATGAGCTGGATCCAAAATCTGAAAAGTTATCATGGGACACACCGGTACTTTAGATCCATATTCTCCTACTGAACCTGAGAGTCTGAAATCCAGATCTGAATCCAAATTTTCTCAGAGCAGTGGAGGGCAAGATTGAGATTAGGCGTTTTCTAGTGATAAGTTTGAGCCAGGAACTTGATCCAGATCTTGATCTATGTTTCAGGCTCATATCTGCTCTCCTCTGTTGGGTTGTAAGAACACTTCACTAGGTTTCCGTTCCATTTGTTTCTGTAGGTGTGATGAGTACGTCACACAGTTGGACGAGATGCAAAGGCAGTTGGCAGCTGCAGAGGATGAGAAGAAGACCTTAAACTCTCTGCTGCGGATGGCTATCCAGCAAAAACTTGCCCTCACCCAGCGACTGGAGGATTTAGAGTTTGATCATGAGCAGTCCCGACGCAGCAAAGGCAAGCTTGGAAAGAGCAAGGACAGCCGCTCTAAAGTAAGTGAGGAAGCATCAGCCACCGTGCCAACCATAGACACTTTCCTCCTGCATAGTCAGGGCCCACAGCAACCAAACTTACTGGTCAGCAGTGGCACTCAGAGGAAAAGGTATGCATGCAGTGATCTTTATAGTACAGTGCAGTGGCCAGACTTTAATTAAAGTCATTCACTGAATTGTAAATAGATTATTAAAATTATTATGAATTATTATTATTTATATTTTGGTTGGGGAGAGGGGAGGATAAAAATAGGGCTGACTGCAACTCAAAGCCTGGCTAAGTGTGTTTCTGATTCCATCTAACCATAATGTTATCTCCTCCTTTTTAATATAATTTTAGACAATATTGTGTCTCTGTTTCAGTGCACATTGTATGTCTTTTTTAAATGAGTTAAGGTTTTGCACACAGCAAAATAACCTCCAGAAATTCAGAAAAAAGCTGTGCTCTGTGAGCATGTCAATGTTTTTTTTAAAAACAAACGAAATCTTTCTGATATGCTATAGTGCTTGCCTCTGTCTCATCAGTGGGACAAAGATATGGATGTGTTCACTCGGATGAACTCTGCATATTCAAAGGGAATGGATGCTGTTTATAACCTAAAGCAAATGTTCTGGTTGTTCAAGCAGTGAATTCTCATGTTGTTTTCTAACAGTCCCGCCAAAGCTGTGTAGATGCGGAGATGTCACTGGTTCTGAGATTGAAAAGGACTCCATTAGAGAACTGTCCTGTGTGTTCATTCCCTTTCCCTGTACTTTCTGGTCACAATTCAAAGGATAAGAAAATGTTTAGGGAGCCTACTAAATGCTGAATATAATGATCAGCAGTGGGAAGGAGGATGGGGAATAAATAAATATCCTCTCCTTCTTGAATATGAAAAGAATTTCCAGCACAGGAAATATGTTCTGTTGTGGAAACAATAGGAGGTGGCAACACTAGCTGGTTTTACCTGTTAAACAAATTAACATGATGTTGTCATTGATGAGGGATTTAAAGATAATTAAAGTAAAACTCTTTTGTTTCCATATGTATTTTTTCTTGGATCTCCTGCAAGACTATTCTCACCTTCCCTTTGTGATCAGAGCCATCCCAGGACTTCAGGGACCTACCTACAGAATATATTAAGATCCCCCCTTGATCCCACCTCCACAGAATCATTTCTTCTGAGAGGCCCCCCTTCCATGAGTGAACTCATCCATGGGTACCGTCTCAGCAAGGAAAAAAGGTTAACTGTGGCCATACCAGGTAAACATTTTTTCCTTGAGTGCATGTGGTGCAAAGTGATTAGCAGAATAGGGGACCCCAAAACTGCACACACAACGTAATTTGGGCACATTCTGTCAACTTTAAAAGCAAAATGTCCTCTCCTGTGTAATCTGTTGCAGCTGCTGGCAGAACGTCAGCTCCCACATGTACAAAAACTGGTTCTAGATGGTATGGGACAAGTTAATCCATTGTGTAAGTGGACACAGCCCCTATTGTCATCCACGAGAGTTACACCCAGTTACACCAGGGCTGAGTGTGGTCCAGTGCCTCTTTTGTTATCCAGTGATGAAAATACAAACTGAAAGTGAGAGAAATTCAGGAGTTCAAGAACTCTCATTGTAGTGTATAATGGCTGGAAATAGGCACAGGCCAAAAGTCTGTGTCTTGCTTGCGCTTGGCTACTTGATGGAGTATTTTAAAGGTAATATTAAGCTCACAAAAGATTCATTTTACGTAAATTGACTCATGGGGTCCATCTTGCCAGGAAGCTTTCCTGGTTCCTCAGGTCATGTTATCTTTCTCCTTATGGCGGGCAAACTAACAATTGCTTTTTTCCTTTAGAAATCAGAAAGCAGTTAGGATGGTCTGTGACTGAGCAGTGTTTTTACCTATTAACATGCACATTTTTTATTGTCAATAGATTTGTTTAACTGTTTGCTTTGAATCTTGCCAAGCAGAAGAAGCCTAAATGGAAAATGTAAGAGGTAAAAACCAGACAGGTGGCACCCTCTGAAATAAATAAAATATCTGCTATAAGAAAACTGCCTAATATATCAAAATACGCTGTCTCTCCCTTAGTGCAAGCAATACCATAGCAGGCTTTAAATAGGATGATTCAAATAACACTGGCTCAGATACCAAATGCAGAACTGTAGGAAGCCTGAACAAAGCAGACACCCGTAAGATTCTACTGTCAAAAATCGAATGACTGACTGCTGGAGGCAGTAGCTAAGAAATTATAACCGTGCACAGCAAATCGTATTTGTCTATCATCAGGAATTCCTTTAAAATATTCCCTTTGCATTGCTCTAGCAGCACTATGGGGTTTAGAATAAACAATCAGCCCTTACCTGCTGGGAATGATTATTTCAGTAGGAGGATATGGGAGCACTTGTGTCAAGATTTTTCATAATTTGGAGGGAAGGTTAGTGTACCAAAAAGAGGAGATCATGTATGTTTATAATTACCCTCTAGACAGGAACCTGTTAACTAAATACTGATGGTACCTGTTGTTTCTTCCTCCTCCTCTTAGACTGGGGTCATGATCAATATTTCTGGAGGCCACTTATATATTCCTAAATAATCTGACCTTGCATTATTTGCATACCCAGAGCTCTCAGTTTGAAATCAGTGGGACTTTTGGGTGTGCAAATAATTGGGTTCAAGCATTGCAAAAGTCGGTTTTTGTTAAGGAGTTTCTACTGTGAATGCAGAATTTACAAGATTCATAGATTTTAAGGCTAGAAGGGGCCCTTGCAATTCACCCATCTGACCTTCTGCATAACAGAGGCCAAATAACCAGCTGGTGCTTGAAAAGCAGAAATGTTACATTGATAATGAATGCCTTTAGTCAAATTGCACAATAGGTGCATCAGCATATTCTCAAATACTATTAGGTTCTTAAGACAGTGTTATGTATTCATGTATTCCTTCCCTTCTCAAGGCAAAATTCCCCTAAACAGCTTCCTGTATGTGGTTTATTGGCTGTTTGTTTTCATATGGCCTACATCTCAACCAGTAAGCCTATTATGGTGGTTTGTTCAGGTGAATGTTCTACTGAGCACTTAATGCTGATAAAGACAGATAGTTTTTGCTTTCCTCATTTTACTTTACAGTTGGGCATAGTCATCAAGGCTTTATATCGACGTCAGGTTTAAAGATTAGATTTTAGAATAGGGATTGTGAATAAGAGTAGGGATTGTCAAACATTGTTCTTATTGCAGCAGGCTTAGTTGCAAGTCAGCAATTTGCTGCTGGCAAATTCCTTACTGCTGTTAACAAATCAAATGTATAGTAAAAATCATGCCCAAAGTAGGATGCCTGCCTTCTCATTCATTTTCTTGTTCCCCAAAGTAAAAAGTATAGACACACCTTATTCCATTGTCCATTTTTATGGGAATTTTGTGAACTCCTTGTGTCAGGAACTGGGTCTTTCCCCATGCATTGTACAGAGTCAGGCACAATGTTTGGCACTCAAAAAATAGAAATACCTCTTCATTGTGTGGATTGTCAGATAATAGCATCCAAACACAAACAACACAACAAGATGAAATACAAACATTATAGCAGCCATTCTCATTAATCTGCGGAGTCACAAGTAGACTTAGCAATAGAAGTCAAGAATGATGACAGAATTGATTAGAGCATCCACAGCCACCCCGAAGAAATTTGCAACCTTTCTTCAGCAAACTTTTCCTGTCCTCTTTTTACCTGACTCCTCTGACACAGTTCCAAGAAGACTCCATAACCCGCTGCTCCCACTTCTACTCCTTTAGTATTTTATACATTTCTTCTTTGAATCTCCACTTCAAAGAAACCAGGCCTCTGGCCCATTAGTACTGGCAGGCAATCACTTTGAATTAATCTATTAATCACATATGTTTAATCTTATAAACAAATGTCCTTCTACTTAGAGTGCGCACAGATAGTGAACACCAAGGTAAGGTTGAAATGTCCCTACCAGTCTAACACTCTCCCACCCCCACTTCTCATAACTTCTTCAGACATATGGCCCTTGGGCTGAAATTGTCCATACTTGGTCTGAGTTCTGAGTTGGGTTTTTCATTGAGAGAAAAATTGTTCCAGGCATATTTGATTATGCAAGAGTTTAAAAAAATGGCTGAAGGTAGGAACTTCAAACTTGTATTGTTTTAATGTCCTCAGTGAGAAAGGAAAAACAATGTAAGCAGTATTGGTTCAGTCATTTTTTACGTTATGGATATTTACAATCAGCATTTTCCTTCATAAGACAATTTCACCCATATGACATTTAGATTTCTCTAGTCATTCTTCAATCTCTAATGTGTTGGTGCTAGGGATGTATTTGATGAAGACTAAGGGCTAAAATAAGTGAACTTGGTGTGGAGAGATGACAGTTTTGCTTCCCTGTCTATGATCAGCTCCCTGTGCACCAGTGATTGCATTTCCATCTGAATTGTTCATTTGTTCCTTGCTGGCACCCTTCTTTTAGATCTCCTGCTTAGCACATCTCCTGGCTATCTTACCCATGCCACATTCCTGAACACTGCTGTCTACTTTTGGGGAAGTCACTGGCTGTTACTGGCCTTTTGACAGAGGGGAAGTTGGGTCTGGTATATGCAGTAAGTGGCTCTTATGGTTAAGATGACAAAGTGAATTTAGCCCTTCCTAGTAAAGGATGGCTGAGTTAAAGAACTGTCAGGAAAGAGTTCTTGCTTCCTTTCTGAGCCTGGCTGACTCCAAAACAGCACATATAGACCCTTCTGATATCAAATTATTGCAGTATGATCCATCTGGGCTCCTTTATCGTACTGATCTTTTCTAATCACAATTGCTGGAGCACACCCATCTGTTCACTTCCAAAGCATCTTGTTTCATTTTCTTAGAGTAATATATGCTTAACTATACTGTGGTCTTGGCACACTAAAATGGGATCTCAGTTTATGAATCACATCCAGGATTGAGATTTATTCTCTCCCTCTCCCCCCCTCCCTCCCCACATACACTTTTATCAATAATCTTTGTTATGCTGATAAAGATGACTGCTCCACTAGGCTGAGCCATCCAGCATGTGTGTTGGGCAACTGCAGCCCTCTTTGTTGTCCCATTTACATGAGAAAATGAGAGCAAAAAGGAAGCAAAAGGCCCCATAACATCTTTTATTCCTTCCACAGGATTCTTGATAATGAATTTGATGCTGAATTTGACAGCCTCACAGCATGCAACATTGTATCACTAATGACCTTTTATTTTCAGTTGTATCTGAACTCCTTCCTCTTTAATTTTCATGCACAGAACCTGTAAATGATGTGATGAGGTGGTCTTTAATATTCCACTATCCCAAATTTGACAGAGGTCAAGTTCCTGTTGTCTTTTCCTGACTTTGTCAATAAAGGGAAGGGGAAAAGGTCCAAGGTTGGTCCTCCACTCTCTTCCTTTGTCACATCCATTATTTTGACATCAAAGTTCCTTGTTATTTTTTGCAGTTTGTGCTTTAAATGCTCCATTCCAGTCCATGGTGGTCCTTGGAGTTGGAGAAAAAAAAGCTTTAGATAATGGTTGAATAGGAGGCATTTGAGCATTATGTAGAATAACTAATGCCTGCAATTTGTTCTCCATAAAATATTTGACCCATTGTATAGTAGTGGGTGCGAAACTGCTCTGTATCACTCTCTTTGATGTTCAATCTTACTGCTATTAAGGGGTCATTCACAATATTTTTGGTACATACAGATCTTTGACCTTCTTCCACATGCTACTGAATCAACTACATGAGTTTCATAATTGCATATTGTTATATATATATTCACTATACAGGGATACATGCTGAACATAAAGTATTTCAGATTTGTCAAGAGGAGAAATCACTTATTTTATTCTGCTAGAAAAGTGCTGTTCAATGTAATGGTTGATTATATTTGTGCTATAGAGCTATACAATTGGTTAAAAAAAAAAAAACCCTATCGACATGAGACTGTTCTTTCTGAAATTCAGAGACTAGTGGAGGCCAGATCCTCTGCTTATGTAAATCAAGGTAGTTCCATCAGTTTTAATGGAGCTAGGCTCATTTGCACAAGCTGAAGGTTTGACTCTATTGATTTTAGATTTCATTACTATTACATTCTATACAGCCTTTGCATAAAGACTAACGTAGTGACCTGGGAAGGATTTTTTGTTTAGTTTTAAATAACAATGGGGTTCGATCCTCCAAGGTGCTGAGTGTCTCCAAAGGATTCAACATGTGCAAATCTCATTAAAATTGGGGGCATTGAGGGCATTGAGCATCTGTCAGGGGTGTGTTGTACCTTGCTTGATTGGTTTACAAGTGATGAGAAATGCCCTCTGCCTTTATTTTTTCATTTCCAGCTGCATTGTTTTTAAAGAAGCCTTTCCTGTATAAGTACTGTGCAACTACTGAATATTTAATATATTTTTTCTCAGAAGTATTTTATACAATTTTTATTGTTTTATTTGATTTTTATTTCATTTGAAATGAAAATAGTATGTCTGTGCATTTAACACATGGGGCCATATCCTTAGTTTCTGTTCCAGCCTCTTTGCACTGCTCAGGCTGCTGGAATTTGGCAGCCAGTGGATTCCCTTGATGTGGGAATCCCCCCAAGGACATAAAGCTGGCTCTGTACCACCTACTCTCTTTTCTCCTGCACAGGGGTCACACGGATGGTGGGAGAGAGATTAGGAGGGTGTCTATAAGGGGTGGGACCATAGTTCATCACTGGCCAATTCTCAACCAGGAGAGTTAATACTTATGGGACCATTATAGCCAGTGTAACTTACACCCTTGAAAGCGAAGAAAAAGTTTTTGTTTTTTTTAAACTAAGTTTTGTTTATATCTTCTTTTTTCTGATGCAATTAATCTTCAAGCTTTGGAGTTATACAGATTATAACTTTTCATTTTTTCTGGCTAATAGGCACTTCAGCTTTGCTTTGCATTTAAGAACAAAAACCACAGAACTGTTCCCAACTTTATATACTCTAGTACCACAAGCATCCTTTAAACTCCTAAAACTTGATTTGCTCTAATATCTCTTTCTTTTGAGTCACTGGGACTGTTAGAAAGCTATAAGCCTAGGAAAGCATAGTTTCTAAAAATGTGATCTAAGGCCACTGATGAAAGTTCTTAGCTCAGGTACTAATTTTGCAGTTAGTCTGCTTTTCAAAAGTATACCATCAGCTGGTTCAACCAGCCTCTAAGCCATAATAATGCCTTACATGCCTCTGAGAATTAGGTTGATTGTAGACTTGAACAATTTTTTTAAAATCCTTTCTTCTCCTTTTCTTAAATTACACATTTTAGGTCAATGGAACACATTCAGAAAAGAGAAAAAGGAAAACTGACCCTTCCTTCTATGCTAGATGCCTGTTGACTAGGAATTTGATTCTGTAACAGGGCTTCTGGACTCAGAATTTTATTGTGTATAATATGTATACTTCATGATAAATAATTAACTTTTTTGTTGAAAAGGGAGTTAAATGTTTAATTTATCCACAAGTATATTTTTTATAAATGCAACAGTACATCATCATCCTGCTTTTCAAAGGAATCTGCCAAAATTAATTGGTTCAAAATTTTAATCTTCCTTAAAAATACTGGACCAGATTCACCAGTACGCTCTGGCTGCTTTCTGCGGTGATGAAAAGCAGTCATAAACTTGGTGTAGCCAGCCAGATAAGATCAATTTGTGGCTGCTCTATGTAATTGGAGCAACACAAAGCAGCTGGAACATGCTGATGAGTCTGATCCACCATTTAAAAAAAAATTGTCCTGATTCTGGAAAGCCTCCAAATTCACAAAACTGAGGGCAACTACATAGACCAAATGTAAATGACTCTTTTGGGTAAGCTATGGACAAGAGAGTCTGGGTCTGAGTCTGTGAACCCCTGAGTATGCATAAAATATATTTGTATGCGCAGTGAATGCATTCATGTTTATGGTCTGAATTCATATGCGCATCTTATATATATTTTATATGCAGAGCGGCTATTGACATTTACAGGATTCCTGTAGTACTAGCTCAATGTGTCTAACACTGTTCGTAGAAATTATTTCAATCAATTTTTTCAGGATTACAAACTGTAACTAAAATAGGTGCTACATTCAAAAAGGATAATTCAGACACTTTTAATTTAATATTATTACCTGTGTCCATTTTTTGTTCTGTGTTTTTCTGTTTTCTATTATTTTTGTAATGAACCATTTTTGTGTGTAATTTCTTTTCATTGTTTAATGTGTGGTGTTAGAGCATACATATATAAAAATCTATATATCTTTGCTCTTAGGGTCTGCGTGTTCTACATCTGATATACTCTCTTAACTAAGCTTAATGAGCATTACTTATTTACATCACTCCTACTGTGGGACATTGTCCTTGTGAAAGCTACTTCAAAACTG
This sequence comes from Mesoclemmys tuberculata, assembly GCA_007922155.1. Taxonomy (NCBI): domain Eukaryota; kingdom Metazoa; phylum Chordata; order Testudines; family Chelidae; genus Mesoclemmys; species Mesoclemmys tuberculata. The sequence continues at coordinate 95,665,655 of ML675616.1, read as the reverse complement.
AAGAGCAGTATCATTACCAAGGACTTTAGCTGGCTGTAATTGATCAAGAAATCAGCTGGCTAAATGTACTTTTACCTCTTGGTGCCACTGTGAATAGGACCTATTTGCTTTGTCCTTTCTCTGTATTATGTTTAGCTTCCTAATTATCACAGACAAGAGCGATGGCATACATTTCATGCTGATCAGTATAATTTAACTATTATGGTGACATGAATTCACTGCCGTGCCACTGATTGTATTCACTTCTATTTGTATTGTCTAATGTTTTTTAAAGTGGGTTTAAAAAACCTTCTTTATGAAGATGTGTTACTAGCTACAAACCAAAATTAAATAAAGAAATAAAGGATTGCAGTGAAGTCCATGTCTTAAGGCTGAATATTATCAAGAGGTTATTGAATTTTTCCACATGTGTAAAAATTGTTACCTGGTTATTAGATTGAATTTGTTTCGTTTGAACAATAAATTTTAGTATTTTTTGTTGGAAGTTCTTAATTAGAATTGTTAGACTATGGCTGTTGCCAACCAACTATGTATGCAGGTAACACACCGCCCCTTTTAAAAGTGTGTTACCAGTACTTTGTTACTTTCCATAAAAAAAAACTGTGTTCTTGAATCCACCACCCTCAAATATCTGAAACAATAATTGACATTTCTTCAAAAATCCTTTAACAAATCCTGTCTGTCTTTATCTTCTGTGAAAAGGTTTAATGGAGTTTCATGAGTTACTCATTTTTACCACCAGGAATATGCAAATATTAATTATCATGCTACTCATCTGAAAATCTAAGAGAGTGCAGAAGTGAGTCTTTGCTTGTTTAAGTTAGTCAGGCAGGGATTTTTTAGCTCTGTTACAGAGCTATTCCTTGAGAAGTTTGCAATCAAATCTCACCAGTATCTTTTGTCATCAAAATGAACATATTCATAGTTGTAGAGGAATTGCTGTTTAGGGCTGTGACAGTTGCCAGCTGTGCTTTTAGAGCCTGTTCCAAAGCCTACCAAAATCCACTCACCTTGACTTCAACAGGCTTTGGATCAGGCCCTTATTTGCATGCTGACACAGTATCCATGCCTTGGCCATGTTTGTGGGCCAGAATGACCTTTGAAATGTACCAACCAGTCTTAAATTGAAAATTGATATCCTAGACAGTAGTATCACAAGTGATATGCTTAAAGACCTTTCCTTTTTTGCTTTTGAAACCTCTAAATAGTATATCATGTTAATATAAGTGTGTACACCGTAGATACTTGGATCTGTAGAAATGCTATTTCAAAATGCTGTATAACAAATAATCTGAACAGAATATATTTTAAAGCTTCTGTCCATTCCCATTTCTGCTAATTTACTAACCCACTATTTAGCTTTTCATTAGATTTAGTGAGGAATGATTCAAAATTATATTCAGTATAAAAACGCAAAAACGTCATGATATATGAAAAGAAAGTCTGTTAAAAAAAAAGTGAATAGCTATCAAGAAGTTTCTCAGTATTGTTTTTGTATCTGAGAAAAAATGCATGTTACAATTTTGTTAAATTATTAGCAAAAAGCTGATTGTGCCCTTAATATAAAGCCACAGTGAGGCAAAGCTGAAGGTCAAAGTTTAGCATACAGCTTTGCTTGCATTACTTTGATCTGATTGCCAGTCACATGGCCAATGGAGTCCATGGAAACACCAGGGGAGACTTTCATTGGGGGCGGGCAGGTAATTCAGGTATCATAAGAAAGTAATAAATAAAGCAAACTAAAAATTTTGGAAAATCAGCTGTCTGATCTCCTGCTACAAGCAGCATGTTAAAAAGTAGAGAGGGAAGAGAGAGAGAGGTGTAAGGAATTGAGAAGTGGAACAGACTGGGGACAAACCAGTGTGACTCTTTTTAAAAGATAGGTGAAAATGTTTCTAAAGTGTTGGGCGATGGGTAGAGGATTTTGATAAAATCCAGATATAAAGAAGAATATAAGAACATATGACTGGAAGGCATCCACCTGGGTTATTGAATGCAGTCCCCTGCTATCACAGGTAACCCAAGACAGGAGATATAATTAAAGAATTTAAACTTTATAATGTTTAAAAAAAAAAAAGAACAGGTGGCCAGTGCAGATAAGACCACAGCAGCCTCTCCTGCACTAGTTCTCTTTGCCTTCCTTTGATATTATGATAATTTTCAGGGTTAGACGATCAGCTCATGTAAATCATCTGGGTGCCATTGTTTAAGCTTGTGTAACTGGTATCGGTTTGGCTCCCAATTTCTGGCCTGCTTAATCTTTATTTCCTCCAGAACAGGGCTTATATTGAGCTGGAGCTGTCCAGAGCAGAGCTCCAAACAATATTTTCAAACCTGCAGGGCGGAAGCCCTGAGCCCTGGAGCACCCCACAGTGCTGAATCCACAAACCCCGAGACTCTGGGAAATATTTTGTTAGGCACAGGACAGGGTTTAAATTCTTTGTTTATTAAATGCTGGCTATAGCAAAAAGAGGCTTGCACCTTCTCACCTTCCTTCCTAAATCTTAGGTGAAAATCCTGTCCTTCAGTGCCATTTCCGCTGACTGCCCTGTAACTTTTCCTACTGCTTTAATTTCTGTTCCTAGTACATAAAGCACTCTCATGCAATGTGTCTTTCAACACTGCTTGTACACTATGTTTCAAAACCTGCCCCAACCCACACTGAGAGAGGGAGCAGTGACTGCTCAGTCAATGAGTCATTTGCTAAAGGAATCCATCTCCTTAGGGTTGAATTCAAAGCAGCAGGGCACATTTCATTTCTGCTCAGAGCAAAAACACCGTTGCATCTGGAGAATGCTTGCTAGGTGACTGGCTGCATCTCCTAACCTACAGACCACGCCACCTCAGGAACATGTCTTCTAGTGCTCATGAGTGCTGTTGCCCATTTCTTACGTAATGGGAGAAAAGAGAAAACGGCTCCACGACTTGTGCATGAATTCAGCAGAGGTCAGGATTTAGCAAAATCTACATGATTTCCCCCAGTTTTCTATTTGCAGTGCAAGGCTAAAATATCTGACATTCTGTGTTCACTAAAATCTCCATTGCAGTGGGAAATTACCTGGCTAAATGCTAAGAAGAAGAAAAACTGTAGTTTTACTGTTGTGCTAGTTGAAAGAGATTAGTAATAGGATAGCCAGGCAAGCCTGACATGTTCCAGGAAGCAATTTAAACAAACGGATCCATTAATCCCTATAGATTTGTGCTTTACCCCAAATATAGCATTAAATTATTAGCAGTGCTTCTTCACATTGTTCTGTGGTGGTCAGTAAGACAGATGGCATCTTTCTGAATCCTTTTTTTTAGCCCAAAAATTACATATTCTAGCCAGTCCAATAAACCAGTCACCTCTTCTTGCTGCTGAGAAGCCTTTAGTTTATAGAACACTTGTTATGAGATTGCATCTTCTGTGCATGCTTCAGTAGTATGCACTTATTGAAAGGGTCATTGGGGAGGGCTTAGGTTGCCATAGTATAGAATTAAAAACATCTGCTCAGAGCTGGCCCAAACATTCAGAAGAGCTGTGAGGAGCATGTGAATACCCAGTCAGAGGTTGATTTTGCAATCCCTGGGTCAGTGTGACCTAGACATACGGCAGAAACAGGATGTTCAGTTCTGCAGGACAAGGGACTGCTCTTGTCACTCTCATATTCCTTTCTACCTGTCGCTAGGATAATTCTTTCTGCTCCTATCCCTGTAGCCATCCAGCACTCACTTAGACCCAGCCTGCACAAGATCATTTACAAATACTCATTCTTACACATGAAGCATTGGGACGTGTTGGTACAAAATCTCTGTCATGAGCTCATCCACCAAAGATGCTTCACCTGGGGTACTGAGGAGTGAGGCATCCTACTGGCCAGCCCCCTACAAAGAATTATGGAGGCAGTTAGCCTAGCTAGCCAGCCAATCTAAAAGTTGGTGGGTATAACAGGTGGATGAGCCTCTTCCCCAAGAAAAATGCAATCTGTGAGGTAGAGACTTGTGTGGCCTGGGAGTGGGGAAATGACTAGGCTTCCCCGGGCTTCCCCCTGCACGAAGAAAAATTGAAGGCAGCAGCATGGTGATCTCATCCTAATTTTCTAAGATCACCCTTGTTCTTTTCTCTCGCTAAAAAAAGTTAAGTTCAGGTTCTCATTTGAGTTTACTTTTGGTGAGCGAGGAGCACGCATTTTATTTTTTTTTTTGGTTAATTTATCTCCACACTGTAATATCATCTGGGTTCGTTCACTTCTGCCTGTGAAGGCATAAAATGCTGCCCGGACAGAAGGTGTTCTTTCTCCATGTTTTGGAGGATATGAATCTCTTAGCTGGTAGATCTGGGGAGGAGGGAAAGGGCCGAGTACTAAAGAATCTCTGGGCCCTTTCTGCTTCCATTTTTCTGTCTGCACACGGTAAATAGAAAGGCTTCTTCTGAGACTTTTTAAGGTAAGATACAGTGTTTGTGAAGGCCTCAGACTGATGTTCTTTTAAACTAGAGTTTGTCCATCCAAAGACCAGCTACAGTATGCACAACAGTAATTCAAACCTTGGCACACACTGTCCTAGCAACAGATCTCAATCTTGACCTGAAAGGGGCACCTATGGGGTTGAGAGAGTATATTAACGTCCATGCCTGTTCAGTTTCTTGTCCTCTGGAACTGCCAAAAAAGATGGCTGCTGTAATATAGATATCCTTCCAGTAGGAACTGAACTGAGATAATCAATTCCTTTTACACAGACCACAAACAACCAGCAGATGATAGCTACTTTTGGTTGCTATTGACCTGCATCAGATTCAGTCCATTAGCCCCAAGGTGAAAGGTCCCCTCTCCCATTACCAGTCCCCTAAGCCATCCCATTGCCATCTTAGCTCCTCTGGATGCAGTGTGGAGATATTGCTGATGTCATCATCTGTATGTTAAAATGGGATGCAGCAGCCAGATTGCAGCAGCCTGGTTGCATCTGTTAACAATTTAATCCTTTCTTCAAATCAGCTTTGGGGAGAGAAAAGTAAACGATGAAATAATCGTTCATTTTTTGTTGAAAACCTCCGTATTATATAAGAAAACTAGGGGAAACTAGGTACTCAAGTAAAAATTGTTGTAGGGTGATTTTCTCTGGGTAACATACTTAATGTACATATAATCTACAGCATTGACACAAAGTTCATGAAGGATGGTTGCAAAACTTGCCTCACAGTCTCCCAGTATGTCAGCCTTACTGCATTACATCAAATAGTAGATTTTGTGCTATTTACTGATTATCAGCACTGTACCTGGAAGAAATACCATACACACTGATGTGCTTCTCCCACAGTCACTGCTTCCATTAAGGTACTGATTAGCAAGCCCTAGCCCATGCACCTGTTTGTTAACATGTTTAGAATCAGGTCTGGCACCCATCAGTTATTCTGCTCTTCCCTGTGACCTTATTGGTCAGTTTCCTTAGAGCATTCTTTTTGGAGTCCTTCTTGTCTTTGATCTGTTACTTCTCGCATGCTGCCTTCTCTCTTAGGCAGCAATCATCCCAATTGAAATCACCAAATCAAATTCCACTTAGTTTTATATAAGAGCAGTGTTTCTTTGGCATGAGTCAGGAAATCAAGAGAAAAATCACAAATTGAATTGATGGTAGGAAATGAACTCAAATAGTCACATGCTGAGACAAAAGCATTAAGCTGTCACAAAACTTGTAATAACATAGATGGGGAAAAAAAATCTTTTTCTTATCTTAAAAGTTGTTAGGATTTCTCCCACCTTGTCAGGTTAGCGTTTCAGAATGTCTTGGAAGTTTGTCTCATATCAGCAATATGAGTGTTCTCCCTTCAAACCCACTGTTCTTCTTGACATATCACACTTGCCTTTACTTTGGAAATGAAGCATTTACCCAAATCAATATCTTAGAGCTAAGGGAACAAATTGTTTTTCGAGTGCTTGCTCATGTCCATTCCAGTGTATTTGTGTGCTTGCCCCACCGTCGCCAGAAAGTTTTTCCCTCAGTGGTATCCATCGGGTCAGCTCTGGTTCCCCCTGGAGTTGCATGCTCATAGAGCTGGAATAAAGAGCCACAGTGACCACCCGTGCTGGTTGCTGGAATTGCCTCATCCTTGCTTCTGCAAATACTCCTCAGTAGTCTTTTCACTATCTGATTGTATATAGTTGTCTTGAATTTAGTAGTTAAGTTAGTTATTAGTTAAATAGTTAGGGGTTAACTCCATTTCGTAGGGTTCGCTAACCCTGCCTGGCACTGGGGCATGCTTCAATCTTCAGGATTTAAGCCTTGTGAGTCTTGTCACAAGCCAATGCCTCTGAGTGACTCCCATTCCAGCTGTCTCACGTGTCTGGGGGATGCTCACATGTGGGAGCAGTGCAAGATGTGTAGGGACTTCAAGCAACCCACCCAAAAGGATAAAGACTCCAACTCCAGTCTGTCCTCATGGAGGCAGCACTTCAACCTCCCTCGGAGTTGGGTCACTCGGACTCAGCACTGAGTACTTCGGTCTCATTAAGGAGTGCCCCAGCTACACTTGGGGATACCTAGTGTTGTTCCCTGTTTCCGGCACCGAGACAAGATGCTCCATCTACATCTAAGGAGCCCTGGTACCGGAGAAATGTGCGCCAGTGAGAGAACTTCAGCACTGTTCCCCATTGCCGGTGCCTAGGAAGAAACAAAGAAAGACCAACAGAGGCCGATCACTGACCATGAGGTTGGCAGGGCAGAGGAACAGTGCCGGGGTGTGACCCACATCGGGCCACACTGTGGCACCGACAGCCCACATCACAACATTGACTCCAGTCCCAGAGCAGCAGCTTGAGTCCAGAGCCAATAGACTCATCACCATGAGAGAGCCACTGGAGCCCCACTACTCTTCCAGTATCATCAATACCAGAGGTATTCATGTCAGGGAGAAACGTACTCGCTTTACCTGTACCATTTTCCCCAGCCATACGGGAGCTGTCAGCAGTGGTACTGATGGGAAAGACTTCTGCGGGCTTGAAGCCTCAGATTGTTTCAAAGGGCAAACAAGCCATGATGACGCAACCCTGGTCCCCTCCATCCTGGCACCATTCACCGGCACCAGTTGGCACTGCTATTCCACCCAGAATTATCCTGCTATAGACTTGAACCAAGGAGTCCCACCTGCGGCCTGGCCACCAGGACAGTGGCAGTTCCCCGTACAGTGCCCTTACTGGAATCTCTGGGCTTCCCCATCGCAGCCAGGGTCACCCTCCAGAAAATCATATTTGGTGGCTTTGGAGCCCAGACCACTTCCATCACCCACAGAACAGAACAGAATCCAGGCCCTAGTACTGAGACTGGTGCTGTGTATCAAGAGATGGCACTGAGGAAGCCATCTGGTGCTGAGGGCAAAGAGCAGGGCCTGGTGCCGGTCCAGGCATTGTCCTCCTCTTCCCCAGAGGAAGCGGTTGCAGGAACTGATATTGTGCCCCCCTCCCCAGGACGATTATAAGGTGCATCAAGAGCTCCCTAGGAAGGTAGCTCTGAACCTGTGTATTCAGATGGAGGAAATCAGAGAATCCTCTCATTCCCTTACGGACATCTTGGCAGCAACGGGCCCTGCCAGGGTGATGTTGCCTCTGACTGATGCCATCATGGATCCCATCAGGGCATTATGGCAGACCGCAGCATCTCTTCAGCCAATGGCAAAGAAAACTGAAAAGAAATACTTTGTTCTCACTAAGGAGTTTGGGGTTCTATATGCTCACCCACCACTGGGCTCTTTAGTGCTGTCCACAGCCAATGAGCAGGAAAAGCAGGTCCAACAGGGGACAACACCCAAAGACAAGAATGCCAAAAATTAAGACCTTTCGGAGGAAGGTCTATTCAACAGGGGGCTCCAGCTCAGTATCTCCACTCAGCCTGTGCTCCTGAGCACGTATGATTTCAACTCCTCGGATTCTATGCAAAAATTTAAGGAGCTGCTGTCACCGGGGTCCAGATGGGAGTTTGCAGCCCTTGTAGAAGAAGACAAGTGCAGCAGCCTAATCCATGGCTTTGCCTGTGACCATGTGCAGAAGCTCATGGCTGCAATCCTTGGGCTTGCCACATGAGGTCCAACAAACATTACAGGACCTCCCTTTTAAAGGTACATTGCTCTTTTCTGAGCAGACGGACTCCAAACTTAAGTCCTTAGGCCTTCATACACTAGCTCCCTTGAGAAAGCACTATAGTTCCCAGCTGACGTCTTGCTTCTTCCTGCCGCCACCTGCTTGACAGGACTATAGCAGGAGGAGGAAGAGAGACTATGGTAGGAGGCCACTGCCATAGTCTTCATCTGTGTCCATGCCTGCACCCCCAAGACACTCAGCAGGATCAAAGCATGTTTTATGATGGGACACTTGGGGACAACATGCCAGGAAAATTTGTGGATCCAAAATCCCCCATTTTTGTGGACTGGTTATCCCACTTCTATTGGGCATGGGCCTGTATTACCTGAGACCTCTGGGTGCTATGTGTGATAACACTGGGATATACCCTTCCTTTCTGTTGTTCCCCTCCTCCCTATCTCTTCTCCCTGTCCCTCTTCAGGGACAAGCTCAGAAGCAGTTTCTACCTCAAGAGGCATAGACATTTCTAAGGGTGGGTGCAGTAGAGGAGGTTCCACCAGAGCTAAGGGTTCGGGGGTTCTACTCCTGCTGTTTCCTAATCCCAAAAACCAACAGTGGTCTCAGACCAATTCTGGACCTGCGAAACCTCATCAAATTCATGAAGAAGCTGAAATTTCACATTGCGTCCCTGGCCTCCATCATCCCCTTCCTGTATCCAGGGAACTGGCATGCTGCCCTCAATATGAAGGATGCTTATTTGCACATTGCAATCTTTCAGTGATACAGAATGTTCTCAGATTCATCATGAACCATGTGAACTACCAATTTACACTGCTCCCATTCATTCTGTCAGTAGCCCCTTGGGTGTTCATGAAATGCATGGCGGTTGTTGCAGCCTCCCTGAGGAGATGAGATTCAGGTTTATCTGAACCTCAATGACAGGCTGGTCAGAGGTCAGTCCAAACTCCAAGTAAAGACAGTCAACCTTACAAGACATAAAGACACAGAAATCCACTTTCTCCCCAATTCAGAGGAGAGAATTCAACAGGGAAATGCTAGACATGGTGCAGGCCAGAGCTTTTCTCCCAGAAGCACAGTTACAAACAATAACAAGGACTATAGAAAGCGTAAGGAATCACCCCATCACAATAGCGAGAAATTGCTTGCAGCTCTTGGTCCATGTGGCATCATGTACCTAAGTGGTTCAGCATGCAAGACTTCGGCTCAGACCTCTTCAGGCGTGGCAGGCATCGGTATACTCGCTAAGCTGCCATCAGCTAGGCTCAGGCATTACAGTCCCCCCATCGGTGATTTCTTCCACTGAATGGTGGCTAAACCCACTAGTGGTGTGCACAGGAGTCCCCTTCTCAAGCCCCAACCATCAGTGTCACTCATCACAAATGCATCAGTGATGGGATGAGAAGCTCACTTGGTGTCCCTCCGAACTCAGGGCCTCTGGTTTCTGGAAGAGCTCTTGCTTTACATCCATGTCAAAATACTCAGGGTGGTTCGCTTGGCCTTCCAAGTTTTCCAACCCCACGTAGAGGGCAAGTGTGTGTCAGTCCTTACAGACAACACAACAGCCATGTTCTGCATCAGGCAGGGCAAAGCGTACTCGTCTCACCTGTGCCAGGAGGCTCTTGGCTTATGGGACTTTTGCATATTCTGCTCGATTCACCTCAAGGTCTCCTATCTTCTGGGTTCTCAGAACAAACTCGCAGATCACCTTAGCAGGGTCTTCTCCAATCGACACGAGTGGTCCCTTCACTCAGAGGTCCAGAAGTGGGGAACTCCCTAAATAGATGTTTGCAATGAAGCACAACAGGAAGTGTCTCCAATTCTGCTCTTTCCTGGACCACAGTTCAGGATCTCTTACAGATGCCTTCTTCTTAACTAGAATGGGTCATATCTTCTATGCATTTCTACCTATTCCTCTCATATACAAAGTCTTGCTACGGATCAGATGGGACAGAGCGCAAGCCAGCCTGACAGCCCCAGCCTAGCCACGACAGCATTCATTCACCATGCTTCTGAACCTGTCAGCGGAAACCCCAGACCTGATATCCCAGGACCACAGTCATCTGCGTCACCTGAACCCCAGCTCCCTTCATCTCATGGCCTAGAAACTCCATGGCTGAACCTCTCAGAGCCAGCATGCTCGGGACTGGTTTGTGAAGTTCTTTTAGGAAGCAGAAAGCTGTCCACTAGAGCTATGTACTGACAAAGTGGAAAAGGTTCTCAACATGGGCGGCACATGAACTGCCCATTCAGGGAGGCTAGCCCCCAGCCCCTGCCCCTTCCACCAGAGGCTCCATGTTGGATCCAGCCTAGGCCCTTGCCGTGGCCAGAAGAGCCCTCCTCAGCCAGCCTGAGCCCCGGCTGGGCCCAGCCTCCCGTCAGGCAGCCAACCCATCACCTCCGGGTTGCCCCAGCCCCGGAGCATTTGCTTGCCCCAATCCCAGAGTGCCAGGCTGGACTAGAACAGGCCAGGTATCCCCAACCGTGGAGCGCTGGCCCAAGCATCGCCGATGGCCCCAGCCCCATAGCGCCACCCCCAGCAGCCCGAGCACCATCACTGGTCCTCACCCTGGAGTGCCAGCTGAAGCACCACTATTGGCCCCAGCCCCCAGTGGCCCACTTGGAGTGCGGGAGAGGCTGGTGAGCATGGCAGCAGCTGCTGCAGTGTCCCTGGACTGTGTGGGCCCAGGGGACGCAGCAGGAGGGGACGGGGCCTCTCCTGGCTGTCAGGGAAAGCTAAGCCTTCCCTGGCCTGATGAACCCACTGCCCATGGTTCTCTATCTGGTTGGTGTGGAAAGGTATCTCACCTATGCAGTCATCAGTGCCATTTATTCTCGACTACTTGATATTCCTGAAGCAACAAGGACTATCTGCGTCGTTGATTAGGGTCCACCTGGCTGCAGTTTCAGCATTTCACCTGTGGGTAAACAGACGGTCTGTCTTCTCAAACACTATCTGTAGTCATTTTCTGAAGGGACTTGACACATTGAACTCACAGATACAACAACCAATTCCATCCTGGGGTTGCAACGTGGTATTGTAAAGTCTCATGGATCACTCATTTGAGCCACTGGCAATGTGTTCTCTGCACTACTTGTCCTGGAAGGTGGCCTTCCTTGTGGCTATTACTTTGGCAAGAAGGGTCTTGGAGATTAGGGCCCATACTTCAGAACCTCCATACATGACATTCTTCAAGGACAAGGTCCAGGTGCATCCTCATCCAGCCTTCCCCCAAAGGTGTTTTCACAATTCTATAGTAACCAGGACATATTCCTTCTGGTCTTCTATTCAAAACCAGATGCCAACAAACAGGAGCAGAGACTTCACTCACTAGACATCAGACATGCACTTGCCTTCTACTTAGAAAGGACTAAATCTCTTCAGAAAAGTATTCAATTTTTTGTGGCTGTTGCAGACCGGATGAAAGGTCTTCCAGTCTCAGCCCAGAGAATTTCATAGTGGATCGCTTCCTGCATCCACACACGCTACGACCTGGTGAAGGTCCCTGCTCCGGCACTGCTAGCACATTCCACAAGGGCCCAAGCATCTTTGGTGGCATTCATGTCACAGGTCCCTGTCCAGGACATCTGTAGAGTGGCAATATAGACTTCAGTCCACTCGTTTGTGTTTCACTGTGCTATCACTCAGCAGGCTAAAGACGATGATGGATTTGGCAGAGCGGTGCTACAGTCTGCTTGTCAATGAACTCCAAACCCTCCCCCTAAATCTGCTTAGTTGTCACCTACATAGCAATGGACATGAGGAAGCACTCGAAGAAAAAATGGTTACTAACCTTCCATAACTGTTGTTTCTTGAGATTTGTTGCTCATGTATATTTCAAACTGCCCTCCCCACATTACTTCTCTGTTGGACTTAGCCGGCGAGAAGGAATTGAGGGGGTAGCGGCTCAGCGGGTCCCTTTATACCAACGCTATGAGCATGCGATTTCAGGGGGCATCATAGCCAACCTGACAGATACCACTGAGGGAAAAGCTTTCCAGCGGTGGTGGTTAGGGCAAGTGCACACCTACATTGGAATGGACATGAGCAACACATCTCGAAGAACAAGAATTACAGGTTAGTGACCGTTTCTTTGGGGGGGGGTTGTAGAACCTGCAAAGTAATACAGTTCATCTTTTCCTGTTGCACAACTAGGTACCAGTGTTCAGAAGAAGAGGGTTTTGTTTCTAAGAAAAGGTTTTCTTGCTCATTATTCTTGATTCATTCTGTCAACCAGGGATTACATTAAATCTATTTAGTCATTTTTGACATCCCAGGAAGAGAATAATGCATTCTCAGGTAAATGAAGACAGCTCCCATTTTCAGTGTCAATAGTACATCTCAGTAGAACACATCATCAAGTTCCCACAAGATTTACACAGCAGGTGCAGTTGACATTGGGTGGCATGCCAGTGGTGGGGTGGGTACTATGGAAATCTAAGCTAGGAAGCAAGACTTTTCTACAAGTTCTGTCAACATGCAGGGATCCTTCAGTCTCCAGGGTTAGTTTTACATAAAACACCAAAATATCAACTTCACATTTTGCAATAAGCAATTTGTTCTCCTCTTTTCAGGGACTGATCCTGCATACTTTTACTCACACATTTGGCTTTCCTGATGTGAATAGTGCCTTTAAAATATTTTTATATTTAGTTTTTTGGCTCTTAATTTTTACCTGTGAGATTTTATAGAAAAATGTCATGAATGGTTAGTTACTATAATCAGAAAAGAGTAAAAGGTGTATGTAGTACACCAGACATTCCTTTGCAGCACCATTCACACTCTTCTTGATGCTTTTCTTGTCTTGGGTCCCTTGCTAGTCTGGTTCCTTGAAAATGTCAAGTCACTCCCTATATAGACACTTGTTTAGTATATCCAGTGACAGAATGCACAAAAGGAGTTCCATTATCCTGATTCCATAATATGGCCCCAGAGTGAGTGAGGCTAAAAAATAGTCACATGTAGAATTTTCACTGAAGATATTACTGATGGCAGCAAAAATGCATGCCCGTTACTCAGACGTTAAAAACACAGCCACCTATGATTATGTTGATTGGATTCACCTACTGTATGGTCCAAAGGGCAGAACACATCTGTGACACTACTTCTGGTGCTTAACCAGAGGAAGAAAGAGCAGGAAAAGATTTAAAAGAATGTCAGGGATCCACATTGTCTGGTCTATGCCCCAGCCTGTCAGCAGTCCCTTGGGAATGACCCTATTAGCATGCCAGGCCTCAAAGACCCACACAGTTCCACCGGGGCAGGCCTGTGGCCTCCAGAACTGGGTCTTTGGGTGCCAGCAATCCCTGTTTTCCCCCTGGGGCTCCCCGCAGCAAGTCCTGCCAGAGCCAGACTCCTGTGGGAGGCTTGTCCTTTACTCCTTCAGCACTGAATGCTCCCAGTTGATGTTTGCAGTGACACCAGGCAGCCTTTCTAAAACAAGATAATCTATTAGTCACCTGGCATGCAGAATTTGAAATTCCTTAGATTAGCATAGAGACGGTTAAGACAGAGTTCATTCTAGCCAGCACGAGGGATCTACCCAGCCACGCTGCTGTAGAATCCATTTTGGTCCTGTCTCTGTCCCTTTGTCTTTGGTTCCAAGGGTGTGCCTGTGTGCTGGATCTCTGCGAATATAGTTTTTATCACAGCCTCCTAGCAACTTCCCCCTTTGCTGTGCTGCCTGGGTCCTTTGCTCTGCTTCCCTGCAAGGAGGTGAGGGGAAACCTCCTTTCTCTTGGCTGTTGGTTACTAGGCGTGAAAGACATGTCCATTCCGCTGTCCCTTTGGATCCTCCATTTACATGTGTAGACTTGTATTCAGTTTGTCAATGACTCTGGTTTCCAACCAGGTTGCTGGGGAGTCAACACCTCATCCCTTCCCTTCACTTTCAGTGCATAGCTATGCAAAGCTCCGGTGACAGGAATCTGGGTAGGCCAAATCTGAGTGAGTGGCACTGCAACCCCATGAGCCAGGTCACAGCTCCACTCACACAAACTGGGTCCAGTCAGGGGTGCAGGGCCAAACCTGAATGGTGCTGCAACCCTGGAGGTTTCAATGGCCAAAGCAGAGAGCCACGCCCAGCCAGCCCCACAGCGCAGGAGCTGCGCCCACCCTGGGATGGTGAGTGCTGCGCAGGACTCAACCGAAACCACCCCAGGGGCTCCACCTCCAGACTCTTTACTGGGTCGCGACAGGCAATAAACATTCACAACTGGGTCTCACTGCTACGAGAACAATGGTGTAAATGAAATAATGACATTAAGCTTTGTTCTGCATATTGATGTACCAATATGCATTTCTGCACACACTTACCAAAGTTGGACATTATAGAAGTGTCCCATTCAAAACCAATTGATTGATTTTTTTGTCAGCTGAGTGCCGCATAATTCAGGAAGAGAAGTGACGGAAGTGGCAATTACCCTAACTTCTGGGAAGACAGCTGCATTCTGTCTCAGAAAATATGTCATCTTTATAACTTAGAGCTTTGGATAACAGCTAAAAACATTTCACTTTATTTTTACAGATGTCTGTTTAGTGTGTACTATGCTGAACTAATATCCAAGTACTGTTTTCAGTAGTATAAAAGCAAAAGGATTGTTTGGTTATATTGAGAGACTTAGGAGTCTTTACTCCTACCTCGGGCAATTAGGTAAGAAAGTAGGCACAACTCCTAAGAGTGATTTTCCTCTAATAATCTCGTCAAGGCTCGGGATCCTGTAAATGGATAAAATCACTCCAAACCAATAGCCAAATTTGTTTGGTCTTAAAATCATCAGATGTTTCCTACAGTTTCTTCAGCTTTAAGACCATTCAGTTCCACCAATCAGCTCACTTAAGTCCCTGGAAAATACTGATTTTAGAAATGACATTTTTCTTCTCAAGATGTGTTCACCAGAGAACAGTCATCTCACCACATAAGATGCCCCCTATCAAGCTATACATTGATTTACCAAGAGAAGACAGCGCTGAGACTAAGATCAGCACTTGAAATATAGTACTCTACAAATGGCAACAATAGAGCAGCTCTTTCAACTCAAGTCATATGACACATTTTGATGTGTTGCCTAATAATTCCGTACACTTTCCTTCTCGCGAAAGGTAATGCTCAGGGTCCAAAATCTATGTTAGCTGAGGTGAGAAGGTATGCACCAAATGGTGACTTGGACCACTAGAGGGCAGCACAGATCGCCTTAAGACACAGATCCCTACATGATGACTGATGGATTTGTATGAAAAGAGGTGATGGTGATGATAGAATGACTCCCAGTATTGTTAGGCAGGTCCCCACCTTGTGTGACAGAATAGCAGTACCAACAGCACAAACTACATGTGGGGAGTCTTTGTATATATTGCCCACAACAACTTCCAGCTGAGTGAGACAGCAGCATTGAATTTCAAGGGAACAATCTTCCTCTACACTAGAGCTGAGAATGACATTATTTGTACTTCCTTCAAAATTAGTTTTGTGCTTTGAGTGGGAGCCAGTGAGAAAAAGAAGAAAAGACTCGTGATTCCTAAGAAAGATTCCGATTGACTGTGCTGTCTAGTCACTTTTGTTTTTTAAATTCACATTAGAATAACTTCCCTTTTCCTGAACAGTTGCTTTAGAGAGCAAAACCTGGAGAATCAAAAGCCAGGATCTAGAGAATCAAGATGCAGTATTCACATCAGGTCCTAGATGCACATGCCCCACTGAAGACAGTGGCGAATTCCATTGATTTCAATGGAGTCAGGGTTTCACCCATCGATTTCAAGAACAGAAAAGACAATGACAATCATCTAATCTGACTACATATATAACACAGGTCACAGAATGTTTGGATTAGCTCCATTTATAAAGGATCAGTTTGTGTTAGTTTCGTGTGTGGAAGTACAGTGGTAGGTTTGTTCCCAGATGCTCAGACTTGGCAATTGGTAAGAGATTAGCAGTTCGGGGTTTGTTTTGTTGTTGTTTGATTTGGATTTTAAATCCAGAAAACGTTAGTGGAATTAAAAGCTATTTCCTTATTCCAGTATAAACAAGAATTACAGTGGCTCTACCTTTATTTCACACATGCAATCTCACTGCCACTACTTACAGATTGTAATATCTGTTTTAAATCTTTTTGAAAGAACTATGTTTTGATGGCAGCTCGAACTGCCACAGGATATTTTCTTTTACTCTCCAAATTCACAGGGGAGTGGTTTGGTTTTTTGTTTGTTTGTTTGTTTGTTTTTTTATAATTAGGCATAAAATACCTTGAGAATTTTTAAGTAGGTGTTATTGACACTTTATATTAGTAGTAGGCAAACCAGTTGCATTCATGCCCTATGATAAAATAGTAGTTAATATGGCCTGTTCCAGACCCCATTGAAGTCAGTGGAAAGACTGCCATAAGACTCACATTGGATATAGTCCATCAGTATGTGCTCATTAAATATGGTTGGTCTAAAACTCCCATTCTATAATATCTTGCCATTACATTTTTATATTGGGGAAAAAATAAGCCCAAATGTTTCCATTAGCATTTGTGAAGAAACTGTTACTTAGCTAACAAAGACTTCGGTCAGACCAAGAACTGAACACACATTCCTCACTAAATCTCTCCATCAGCTGCATAGTCTGTTTACTATTGTTACTAACTCCTTGCTCTGTCATCTCTTTGTATATATGTCTAATTTATCAGTTTCTTGTAGATTATCAGCAGCCTGCTGCCTCCTTACAACTACGCAGCTCACAACTAGCCAGGAGGCCAGACTGCCAGACTGTCAGGTAACGTTAGCTAACTCTTTTCTCTGCATCTAGCTGTATGCCATAGCCAGTCTGCAACTACCTTTGCCTTTCCTATACAAATAGCCCTTCTTTCCTGATTATAAAATTCAGAACTGTATAGGGGGTGGCGCAGGGCTGTTTGCTTGCTTGCTTGCTTGCTTGCTTTTTAAGCAAAGTATTAATTTGAGATACTCACTCTGATATTTTCTGTAGTAGCATAGGAGATTTCCCCCCTGCATGTATTAGGGAAGCTGTGCACTTATACATATATTAAAAACAAGGAAAATAATTTAGGACTCACTCTTGCAATCCTTAGCCCCGACAATTTCCCAGTGATGTCAAAATTAACATATTTTGTGTGAAATCCATGAGATTTTTGTCTGAGTAAGGACAGCAGAATCAACGTCAGATGACTCTACATAAAAAAAGCAAACTAGTCTTTTATTTTCTTAGGCAGTGGGAGGCAGTGTTGTCATGTGATTAGAACAGGGGACTGTACTCCAGTCCTAGTTCTGCCACTGACTTCATGTATGTCCTTGAGCAAGTCACTTCACCTCTGGGTGAGTCTCAAATTCCCCATCTGTAAAATGGGGATAATAAAACTTAATCACCTTTGAGATGGTTTGGATAAAAGATGCTATATAAATTCTAAGTATTATTATTTGAAAATGAATCAAAATATTGGGTTTGAAAGAGGAAACCTCTCCCCACAGAAGAGTTTTTAAAGTGTGTAAGTCACGTTTCAAAATATGTCATACTCACCTGTCACTGAAAAATGTAACAAAAAAGCCATCTTAAAGCAGTTGGGACTTGAACTTTTTTTTCTTTTTGGCTATGTAAACTGTAATCTATATAAAATAAATTAGGGTGCACTTGCTTTCAGGATGGGTGAAAGTTCCTGTTTATCTAGGCTGAAATATTCAAAGGCACGGAAGAAAGTTAGGGACCCACCTCTCATTGAAAGTCCATTCGTGTGAGCTCCCCTTCGGCTGTGTGACTTTATAACCCCATCAACACAGGCTCCATTGTTGGCTTTCCTGCTCACAGACAGTGCAAAGGCCAGCTCATGCATCTGTCGCTGATGACCTTCACTACACTACATATGGAAATTCTCTTCAATCAGGTTAGAGAACAGATGAGATATGAGGAATAGACTAGAAACCAGGCACTCCTGAGTTCTAATCCATGCTATGTCACTGACTTCTTCCATGGCCTGGGAAAGTCACATAAACTCTTCGTGCCTCTGTTTTCCTGTCTCCACTTCAGGAAACAAAACACCACCACCAACAAACATTGCCCCTGATAATTGGGTGAGTAGAACTTTTCAAAGCTCTCCAATTCCTCCCAGGGAAATGACATGCTGCAAATGATCTAAAATCACTTAGCACAGAACTGCTTATCAGTTCCTTTCCAAGCATGGCAGTGAGGTCAGCTGAGAAATGTATCTGTCATATTACCACTGTGTTTATTCTCATGGTGAACAAACCGCAATGGATCTCTCTAGAACAGACAGCAGTTGTGTTTTATGTTTAGGGCCTAAACTAAATTGAATCTGACATAGTCAGACCTTGCAGGTCTGATTATGGAGATCTCTGCCAGAACAGAAGAACTACACCACATTTGCTACTGTTGCGAATTCATTTGGGTTTATTATCTGTACTGCAAACATAACTGTGGAAAGAGGCAAATCCAGTGGAAAGTCTCTGGGTCCTCTGAATTGTCCCATTGGTAATAACAATCTTGCTTCTCGCACTTTCCAGTGCAGAGGGCAGGGGAGTTAGCCCTTTAAAACTATAAGTGATCACAATCTTGAAGAATCCACAGAGAGAGCCAAAAACATCCATGCGGGGCCTGTCCCTCATTCCCATCCTGCCTCAGGACCTATGCTCTTATGTAGTCTGGCTGCCCTGATCTCTTCCTTGAGGGGAGATCAGCTTGTAGAGGAGGAATACCACATAATCCAGTGACAACAGGGTCAGCATTAATTTACCTGAGTAAATTCCTGTGAATGTAGAGTGGGTAGATGTCACTTCACATGGCTGTTTACTTGCCCCTCCTCCTCACGGCACACAAAGCCCCAGACCTGTGGTATAACAGTGGAGGATTTTTCATGGGCTTTGGGGAAGTAGAGAGCAGGTTACAGAGCCTCTGTTCCCTGTCCTCCTTTGCACATGCACATGCAGAGATTTGAGTTAGATCCATCCACGTGCCATGGGAGAGTGGAAAATAAGAACGTTTGTAAAGTGATGAAGTATCCAAACTGTAAATATAGATTAGGTCTCTCCCCAGTTAGAAGGATTTGTCATTTCTTTTATTTGTTTGTTTACATTTTTGCTTTCCTCTGCATACTTCAGCTAGAACCAGTGTGAGAAGCTTTTCTTGCAGCGTCCACCTAACTCAAAACCAGGGTATATGGAAAATTAGAGTTTTGTGGTTAATAATTTTCAGAAATCCAGACTAGTCATCCCACAAGCAACAAGTAGACCTATATCCAGCCTATCTGTTGCCTTTGAAAAGATTATCAGTGTCATCAACCGTTTTGATGCTCTTCTTGTTAAGAGAATACATTCACTGTTGGGTATAATGCCTTTTATATAATCATAAATATGTCTGGCATGGCTGGGCCACATAGCTGCACATCCTGAATGGTGTCCTGTACAGTGAGGAAACACAGCTCAGTTATCAGGACAACAGCATGATGGCATGCATTTTTGACTGCTTCAAGTACCATAACTGGGATTTGGAGTAAAAACTGAAGGCATTTGATGAAACAGCAAATGGTCTATTCAGCTGCAACTCAGAGATGTGTGCATGCTTTTACAAATCTCTGCTACCGTGCCTGCAGGAATGTGGCCGCCCTATGGCACCTAACCTGGAATTACACAATATATTGTTATGACTGAAATTTACATGAACGTTTTCTGCATCCTGTAATATGTGAAGTCTAGTCATGTTCAAAATAGTTTATGTTCCTCACCATAACACAAATACAAGTTCGAAGGCAGACAAGTTCTTTTACTGAAATGGCACCTATATAAAGTTTTACTTTATCCTGTACATACACTGAAATTGACACTGTAATCACATATCCCAACAGATGTGTTTTGATTCC
Organism: Mesoclemmys tuberculata; assembly: GCA_007922155.1. NCBI lineage: Eukaryota > Metazoa > Chordata > Testudines > Chelidae > Mesoclemmys > Mesoclemmys tuberculata. The sequence continues at coordinate 95,645,721 of ML675616.1, read as the reverse complement.
AGTGTAATTCTCATTTATAAATAGCTTTTGTAAACAGCTTTTGGTGAACTACCTATGATAAACGTAAGAGCAGATTCAAACCAAATTGAACCTGAAACTTTAAGATTCAGAAACGTTTGGTCACTTTATTTTGTTGTTTGCCTGCCTACCGTTTTGCTTGCCTCTGCTTATTTCAGCTAGAACCTGATTTGGAAACACTATAAGAGACTTTTTTCTTGTGGGGTTTTCAACTAAACCAGAGACAGGGTACACTGGATACCTTGAAAATTTGCACGACAATCCATCTCAATTTCTAGGCCCAAAAGGTATGGATAAGCAGCCAAATTTGTAGATATTTAACTAATTGTTGAATTTCTTCTTTGATTGTTGGTCCCTGTGTGTAATCCGCTGTGGATATGCATGTGTTCCAAGAACCTGGAGTCGGAGAATTATGAGAAATCAGTGTCCATTGGCCCATGCATGTGCCCGTCCTCTCCTCATGCCTCCAACCAAGGGGAGACAGGGCAGGTTGGGCTGATAGTCTTTCCTGTTCCTTCCTGACACTGCATGGCCTGGCTGGAAACTCCAATGTCCAGAGCTCTCCATCAAATTCTTTGTTCTGTAACTATTGAACATTGCTGAAGTGCTTTTCATTTATAGATATTTCTGTAATTCATTGTTTAAAAAGATTGTAAAGCTTTTAGTAAAGTTTTTATAGTTAGATAGACTTCCCACATCAGGGAGGCACCCTGCTTCCCCCCACTACCCAGTTAATGGGTATTGCATTATGCCCAGAACTCCTGATTTCAGGAATTGTGTGTCCTGGCCCGATTTCTTCTCAGCCAGTGATGATACCTGTGCTCCTTATACTGTCTCTGGAAGGCACACATTGCAGCTAGGTGTAATAACTCCTGCTCTTTCCCTAGCCAGGGAGGAGGCCATGACCCAGATCCGGGGTCCTTCCTTTACATCTGCCTGCATCTCTATGAAATGTACCTCCCACCACAAGGTCCAACTGTGCTACAGGGGAGTTTGTATTCACAGACCCCCCATCAGGGTCTCATCAGGAAGGCAGAGAACACTCACACAAACATAAGAGCAGGTCTCCTTCTAAGTCGATTATGAAATCGTCAGACATAATTGCACATAAACCAGGCAAACATACTCTGTCAGCTTCTAAGGATTTAGAGTACTAAGTCCCAGGGACACGTCTCTACATCTCATAAAGCAAGGGCTTCTTCATTACTGGACCCATTCTGACCACACCCATTCCACCAGTACCATCCAAGTCAAAAATCTCAGCATCCATCTGTTTAGGTGAAATCGGAGGTGCCAGCACTGGTGGAGGTAGAAGCAATACAAAGGCCAATTCTGCACTTAGAAGTTAAGTGTACCCAGCTACGTCAGTCAGGGGTGTGAAAATTCCACACTCCTGAGCAACATAATTAAGCTGACCTAACCCCTGATGTAGAAAGCACTAGGTCAATGGAAGAATTCTTCTGTTGACCTACCTACCGCCTCTTGGAGAGGTGGATTAACTACACTGATGAGAGAACCCCTCCCGTCACTGTAATGAGTGTCTATGCTGCAGCTGTTGCCACTGTAGTGTTTCAAGTGTAGAGAAGTCCAAAGTCTCCCTCCTCTGACTTCTTTGGTACGAGTGCATTAGGCCTCTTATACTCCAAGGAGGTCAGAGACTTACACCACACTGGAGAATATCTTTGCTCTTCCCCCATCATTGGGACTTTCCCTAATGAGGGAGACTGTGACTCCACCAGGGTTTGTTACCTTGGACAAAAGTCTATCCCCTCTTCCATCTTCCAGCTATGCTTTTTCTCCATCAGAACCATCAGTGGATCCAGATTCTTTCTTATCCACCTCAGTGGAATCTGAGCCATCAGAACAGCCACCATCTCCTCCTCTGAGAGCTGTTAATCCAGACAGGAAATCCAGAGCCTCCTGTTACCAATCTCCACCCTGACACTCACCTTGGTACCACTGGTACCCCCTGCCTTAGGGACCTCCACAACCCCCGCCAGACCCAGCATACTTGGAAATATGAGACTATTGCGATCTGCCAAGGATTCCGTTCACCATTCCCCACTGAGAAAAGTCAAAGATTCCCTCTGACCCTACTGAAGACAAGGACTATGAACCAGTTTTATTGGTTCAGCCATACCAACAAGATTCTCTTGTTTGTCTTTCAACAAAGCAGTCACCCCAGCATCTCTGTCCCCACTGGATGACCATAAAACATTTCAGTAGCTATTGCACAGGGTGGCAGAAGCACTCCAGACCTCCCTGGAAGAGGTTCGGGATCCCTAGCACAAGTTCCTAGATATTCTGCAAACCACTGAATAGTCCAATCAGTAAAGCTATTCCGCTAGGACAGTCTGGCATACACCAGTCGCATGTGCTCCTACAGCAAAGAAGGCAGAGAAATGATACTTCATCCCAGCCAAAGGAGTGAAATTCCTCCTTTACCCACCCTGCGCCAAACTCTGTGGCTGTCCAGATTGTCACCAAAAGATCTAAACAACAACATATTAAATCTGCTCCTTCTGACATGGAGGCTAAGCCTCTAGATGTATACACATCTACTAGCCTTCAATTTCATATAAAGAACTATCAAGCATTGTTGGCTAAGTACAACTATCTCAACTAGTCAAAATTCACAGACTTTGTAGACCAGCTCACTTCCAGGCTCTTATTGATGAAGGCAAGCTGGTTGCCAGAATTGCACTTCAATCAGCAGCTGATGCAGCAGACACATAACCTAGGTCGAGGGCAATGGCCATTTTGTAATATGCTGTGAGTCATGGTTACACATCTTGTGATTTCTCAGGGAAGTCTAAAACGCCATAGAGGACCTGCCCTTTGATGAAGCCCACCTTTTCAATGAATAGATGGATGACGTCTTATCTACTTTAAAGGACTCTAAGGCCACCCTCCACTCCCTAGGAAAATATACACCTGCCTCAAAAAAGGAATTATCACGGGCAGCCTCACAGACCTAGACTGGCATCTCAAAAGTTTTATCACCAGCAATTTTATGACCCTCCTCATAGGAGACAGAGAGCAGAGAAGTCTTGTTTCCCTGTGCCCCCCACATCTGCCACACCCTCTCAATCCCACCCTTCAGCAAAAAGATATTTTTGAGTTCAAAAGCTGAAAACCACTAGCAATACCACCTCTACCCAATCCCTACATACCATTTAGAGGTCATTTAGCATTCTATTTCTACAACTGGAGTGCCCTAACAACAGACAAGTGGATACTAGATGTCACCCAAACTGGTTATACAATCGAGTTTGCTTCTCTACCTCCTCCAAAACTCCCATCCCCGTCCCTCTTCAGGGACCAGTCTCATGAAGGGATTTTCAAACAGGAAGTGGTATCCCACCAGCGAGGAGCAATAGAGCACATACCTATCCAGTACCAAGGGAAAGATTTTTACTCTACATACTTCCTACTCCCTAAAAAGAAGGGAAGTTGGAGGCCTATGTTCGATCTTCCCAACCTCAGCAGATTTATTCAGAAGCTGAAATTTCACACAATCACTCTGGCATCAAGTTGCAAGTCCTAATGGCAGATCCAACATACACTTTATTCTATAAGGACAAAGTCTGTTTATGGTTATATCTGAAATTCATTCCCAAGGTCAGTTTGGAGTTTCACATAAACAAATCAATCAACTTACCTGTGTTTTTTTTGAAACTCCATGCATCTGTGGAGGAGAGGAGGCTTCATTCCTTTGACATACGACGTGCTCTCACCTTCTTCTGCACAGAGGACAAAATTGATTAGAAAATGTCCCAGAATGTTTATTGTTGTACAGGAAAGAATCCAAGGTCAAGCTATCTCCTTTCAGAGGATCTCAGGTTGTATCTTGCTATGTTAGCAGTTGTTTCACCTTCCTTCCCCACACAGGGTGAGGACTCATTCTACAAGAGCACAAGCGACGTCTATAGCATCACTTCAAGAAGTGCTTCTGGTTGAGGCAGATATGTGGACTTCCATCAATATAGTCACAAGATATTATGGTCTATTACAGAACTACCCTGGTGACACATCCTTTGGGGCAGTAGTCCTTCAAATAGCTCTGATGCCTGCATCTGTGCACCTCCTCCTTCTTGACCTTGTTAGTCACCCACCATGGAATACACATAAAAACCAACACTTGAAGAAGAGGAGGTTACTTTCCTTATAGTAACTGGAGGTTCGTCAAGATAAGTGGTCCCTATCTATATTCCACTGCTCTCCCTCCTTCTCGTCTGCTTTGGACCATACTTGGATTCACAGTAGAAAAAGAACTAGAGAGGTGGTTGGCTTGCCCTGCACTTATCTCTTCAGTAGAAGGCATGAAAAGAGCAACGGTGCATGCATGGGCCAGCTGGAGTGAGCAGATAGCAAATGTGAAAAATCAGGACACTTCCTTTTTCACAAGGGGGGTGGTATAGTTGCGTATATAAGACAAAGCCCCTAATATCGGGATGGTCCTGATAATATTGGGCTGTCTGGTCATCCTAAGGCCAGCAGACACTGCTTTCAAACTTCTGACGCCAGGCACATGCAGCACATGCGTATTCACAGTGGAACACAGATAGGCAACACACATTTGAAGAACCTCCAGTTATTATAAAGTAAATAGCCTCCTCTTCTCCCATCATCCCCTGTAACCACTTATGTGAATTACTGTAGAGAGTATATTACCATATGATTACCCTGAGATTTGTATGGTATGATATTTACTTCGGCCGTATACAAGCTTCCATCTAATTCATTGGGAACCCTCTGTACGTATATGTGTACATGTACAGAAGGTTCCCAATGTGTGTGTCTATATATATGTATGTATGAAGACAAAAATTCACCCCGGGTCATTTGTCATAAATTTACAAGTGATTAAAGTAAAAGGAAGTGAGATGATTATTTTTACATGAAATAAAGTATTTCTAAAACCTGACGTTATCTGTACAAAACTATACTTTTCATGAAATAACATTAGACATCACTGGCTTTGTAAATATACAGTCATCCTCACTCAAACAAATGACACAGATATAATCCATTAACTGAAATAACAGTTCCCTAATAATATTAACCATTAAACAGTCTAACACAAACATCCATTAAAACTGTATTGCAAAAGCAGCACACATCACATGTGTAGGGATACACACTTCCAGTTGTAGTAATTTGCAGGTTTATTCCCAATTACATGTAAAACACGCCACACTTCTCCCTGCTTTTGTATTGTTTTGTTTTATTGGTAATAATTTACTGTCATCTCATGCTACACTACGCAAAATACCTGCCTACACTACTCAAAATACCTGTCACTTGAACTCAAGAATACATTGCCACATTGGTTTCATTCATATGTACCATCATAAGAAACACAGGGGCTGCCATGTATCCCTTGTTGATTGTATCCTATAGATGATGTAACTTTTGTCTGTGTACTGCTTTATTAATCTGAATTGCTGAATTGTATTTTCTTCTCTGAACAGAGATAGTGACAATGTCAAAATCAATACAATGATAAGATAAACATTCTCTACAAGATTCAAACTGACTAGGATTGCAAATGATTAGTATTGGGTGCATTTTTTCTACAAAAAACATTTAAAGACCCCTGCTGATACACTTAAAACTTTATTTTCTTCTAATGCCCCATATATTTATTATTATTGTTTTTAGTCATTAAAAGGTTGGCGAGACAGAAATGTTTCATATTTCTTTATGCATAAAAATGTTTTTATATCCAAAGATGATACCCAACTTAGAAGAACCATGGATAGAAAAATGAACACATGCTTCATATTCTGAGCACTGGGATATTTTTGTGTTACAAGAAACATAACCATGTCCTCCTCCCAATATATATCACCTCATTTTATTTGTTTTTAAAGGTTGGAAGGTATCTTTGAAAGGCAACGCATTTGGATAGATCTCTTTATAAACCAAAAAAATTGCATGAGTCTTTCCATTCCAATATACAAATCATAAGAATCCTAGGAAAAAAATGGAACCTTTGTAGGATTTTGGGGCTACCTTGCAGCAAATCCTTATCATCTGCCATTTTAAGGGTGAAATTCATTCTTTCACTGAGAGCAAAAACAAGCCCTATTTTGAAGATTTAAGAGGTGCAGAGGCCTTGTGCTGCTGTCAATAAAGAGATTAATTTCACCCTAAATGTAGATCTTTGTGTCCCTCCCCCCCATTCCCTGTATTGATCAGAGTAGGCAGAGCTATTTCAAACCCCTCCGCAATGCCAGATCTATATTTATATGTTGTTGCAGAACACTACAATGATAGAAAATTATACTGAATTTTTTTAATGTAAAACAAATCCAACCAGGAAAATATTTGGACCAAAATATACAAGCCCAGGTGCCTAGAGTTAAGTTTCTAACTCCATATGTTATGAGGCTTGATCTTACAAGATGCAAGATGTTCTGGCACTGACCCAGCTAAGGGTTTACTCATGTGCTTAAGTGTTTAGCTGGACCAGTGCTCGGCCCATTGCAGGATGAACCCCAAAGAGAAGTGGACTGATTTCAAAGGTGCTGAAACCTTGTAGATTCACCTGCTGAGCCCCTCAGAGAGGACCTCATTCTTCAAGGTGCTGGACACCCTCAATTGTGACCAAAGCCAGTGCAGGTTGAAGATACCAACACCTTGCAGGTTTCAGTCTATAATTAGGCGTCTTCTATTTAAAGGCCTACATATGGATTTAAGAGCCTAACTTTAGGCATGCTAAATAGGAATTTTCAGGGGAGCCTACGGTGGAGTTAAGTGCTCAACTTCCATTGAGTTCCAATGGGAGTGAGGTGCCTAACTCCCTTAGGCTCCTCAAATTTGAAAACTTTGGCCTTCCATACTAAAATCACAGTAGTGATGAAATATAGCATTCTTTTTTTGCCTTTGAACAAATGGAACCTCTTTTCTTTGTTTCTCTAATTAAATCCTATATGTGTACATTTATGCATTTTCAATATGCTATAAAAAATACCTTTGGCATTTCCAATTGATCCATTTCCAACAGCAGACTAATTGCATTATTTCATCCACAACCTGCAATGCACCAATATTTTGTACTGGAAGATAATATGGATGTGAACTAGTGTAGTTTCTAAAGGAAGGAAAATAGCAAAGACCTGGAAGAACTGGGACAATGGCGGTTGTGTTTCATTGTGTACAAGCTGAGCTTGGAACAGCTCCAAAGAAAGTGGTTGCCAGGCAAACTATAATACATACTGAACCAAAAAAAAAAAAGACATTTCCCAGACTAACTAAAAACTACAGCCGTTTCTGGGTTGATTTTATTTAAATACTGTATCTGAAACTTCATGTGCCTCATGCTTCTCTTGAAAGATTAAGGACTTTAACTCAAGCAGGCTTCAGATATAAAAGCTTTCTGACAACACCACTCACCCCTGTGAAGACAGCCTGGCCAAATGAGATGCTGTAAGGAGTGAATTTCATCCTGGATGAATATAGTTTCTAGATTAGAATTTAAAACAATAGGTGATGAAACCTGTGTTAAGTGGCAAGCAAAAGTTGGTTAGAAATCAAATAAAGCATTACTGGAAATTTAGGGGACAATTTTAAGTGGTAGTTTGCGTTAGAGGGTACTTAGAGGGTGCTGCCCCTAAAGGCAGGTTTCACTGGATTTGAACAAATGCATTAGTTGATACATTCTGTTCAAAGGACACCTCGCTTCTGAACTGGCAACATCAGTTTAGTACAGGCCATCGGACACAGATATAAAATCCCTAATGTGCACATAAAATGGCACTCGTAAATTGCTGTTTAAATTTGCTCCCACCATTCTGCACATGCATTCATTTTCCCTCACAACATTCCTCATCTACGCATGCAAACTATAGTCGTGTGTGTTGTAGTTCAGGGCAACTGCATCTGTATTCCCTTCTGTGGGCCACCAAGGACATCCACTCTCAGGCTTCCATCTCCCCAGCCATCACCTCTATTTGATGGAGTCAGAATGCCTAAGTAGGCCTGCTTTACTTTTTTCCTCAGAGACTGTAAACAGCATAATTGCCATAGTTAGAAGCAGGGATCCTAATTTTCTATGATTAAAAAAAAAACAAAATTCTGATAAAAAAACATAAAAATTCTTGTTCTTCCACAATCAAAGTGAAACATTGAACTTTAGTTTCCCTAACCACAATACAATGCTTTATTGATATACTTACATTTTTAAGCAAGTTGGAAGCCTAGCAATGTTGTGTATCATTATAATAAAGTGAAATTAATAGAATTACAATTTGTAATCTACAGCCTTGCTGCACAACATAGAACAGCACATTACCTTCAATGTGAAATTATCCTGGCCAAACTCAATGACATGGTTTTTAGGGGTAATTTTTAAAGTTTTTGACGTATTTCCCTAACTTTAATTACTTACGTCTGGAGGCTGACATGAAATTTGAGATGCATTAAAACATAACCCTTATATGCCATTAAGTAACCTCTGTACACCAGAAGCAGTTTATTGGAGTATGTTTACTATGTAAATTTAAATCACATTCCAGACAACAAATTTTTTCGAAAGTGTTGCTTCCTCAGAAATTGTTTTTGATTATGCTTGAAGCTGAACACAAATATAATTTCAGACTACTTGTATCACATAGGAATTTGGAGAAACAAGAACTTGACTTTTATTGAATGTAATGCGTTTAATCGCATAACAGTGCTGACGCTTTACAATAGTTCAACTGAGCTAAAAATGTTTTGTTGATGATTTTTGTTTGTACTCAGTGTCTGAGGCTTCTCGTTTAAGTGTCCAACAATAATCGGCCAGCATTGATGGATTCCAGTTGCCCTGATACTGTTTTTCCATGATCGCAGTGTCCTGCTGAAACCTTTCACCATGTTCGTCACTGACTGCACCAAGATTTGCAGGAAAGAAGTCTAAATGCGAATGCAGAAAATGAATCTTTAGTGACATGTTGCACTTCATGGTTTTGTATGCTTGAAGCATGTTGTCAACCAGCTGCACGTAGTTTGGTGCTCTGTAGTTGCCAAGAAAATTTTCAACAACATCCTTGAATGCCTTCCATGCGATTTTCTCCAGTCCTATTAGAAGTTCTTCGAACTGCCTGTCATTGATGACCTGTTTGATTTGTGGACCAACAAAAATGCCTTCCTTAATCTTGCATCAGTTATTCTGGGAAACATCTGTCTCAAATATCGAAATCCTTCACCTTCCTTGTTCATCGCTTTCACAAAATTTTTCACCAGTCTGAATTTTATGTGAAGAGGAGGCAAAAATATCTTTGTCGGGTCTACAAGTGGTTTATGTGCCACACTTTTCTGTCCTGGAACCAACTCCTTACAGAGTGGCCAGTCCTTTTTAATGTAATGAGACTCTTTAGCACGGCTGTCCAATTCGCAAATGAAACAACAGTACTTGGTGTATCCGAGCTGCATTCCTAGTAGCAACACAACTACTTTCAGATCACCACAGATGTTCCAGTTGTAGTTGCTGTACTTTGTGTTTCAACAAAACTTCCAAATTTCCGTAGGTTTCTTTCATGTGTACTGCATAGCCAATTGGTATTGAAAGGTGGACATTGCTATTGTGTAACAACACAGCTTTCAGGCTTAACACTGAAGAATCAATAAACAGACGCCATTGTTTTGGGTCTTACTGGCAACCCAAAGCAGTGAACAGCCCATCAATGTCAATGCAGAAACACAGATTATCACCCTGACCAAAGAATTGTGTCAAATCTTGGTGGCTGCGAAAGACAGAAATTTTCGTGCCTGGTGACAGCAGACCCCATCCTTGCTATCTTGAACCTAGTAATTCTGCTTTTGCCTTTGACAAACCCAAGTCCCTGACCATGTCATTTACCCCAGATTGAATTATCAGATAAGGCTCACGCAATGTAATGGTTCAAAATCTGGATCAGTGTCATTTTCCATTCCTGGCTCGTGCATCATGGCACCTTCATCTGCCTCCTCTAGGCTCCATGTCTCTGGTGGCTTCAGTACTGGAAGACTTGTTATGTGGCACAGATCTCATGGCTGAAGGGAGATTGGGGTATTCAATGGATGTCTTGATTTTAGCAGAGAACCCAGACACATTGGTCAGACAGAAGTAACAGTCTGTCACATGATCCTTCTGCTCTCGTGATATTATCGGGACAGCGAACTGCACTGACTTCCAAGTACCTCTGAGCCAAGCTCTAAGATCGACAGTGCATGTTGTGCAACAAATGTGAGGAGCCCAGGCTTTGTCCTGATCACCAATTTTACAGCCAAAGTAGAGCTCATACGCTTTCTTAATACGTGCAGTCATGCTCCGTCTTTGAGGTTTAAGTGTAAATTCGCCACAAATGTAACAGAACATGTTGCGGCTGTTGTGACATTGGTGAGACATTTTGCTATCATGAATCCTCCTGAAAATACAATTGCTTTATTGTTGCGAGTACACACAATATGCTATGTGCATAAAGCGTGCACATCAACATGAATGCAAACTGATATAAACCCAGTGCATAGAACGGTGTGTGCGAAATGCTTTTATAGCCTTTCTAAAACCTGTCCTGCCAGCATCCGCCCTGCCTAAGCCTTAGCATTCCCACTGCATGTTGTTTGGCCTGCACTAGGTGCAGTGTCACTGCATATCCAGGCATGCTTGGACATAAGATAGAAAACTTTACAGCTTACATTGTGGGTAACATTTTAATAGACTTAAATTATGAACTGAAATAACAAATATAGGTGATTTCAAAAAACAGTACATGATAGGGAAATTTCAAGGTGATTTTCGTAATCAGCAGCCCAAAATCCATAAGATACACCCAAAAGTATTCAGGAAGCAAAATCTTTGTTGTCCAGTGAAATCAACAACAAAAGGGGGGAAGCTGCACACATTGAATAAGTGACATTGATACGTTCAGTAAAATGTAGTTAATAGTTAATGTGTTCTTATTTTTTCACAAAATGCAAAAACTAAAGATTCTCTCTAAAAACACAAATTCTGCATTTTTCCATGGCAAACAGATTTGTAGGATCCCTGGTTATAATGCACCACACAGCTTTTCCTAAGCAAGCATGTTTATTCTTAAGCTGAAAGCACTACACAGGAAACATTAAAACATAAATGAATTTACACACATGCTAATAAGCTTACCAGAGATCACCCCAACCTATAAAAAAGGCTCTGGTGGGAGTCAGTTCTTCAAATCCCACCATGGGGGTTTTCTGCTGTTACAAGCCCCCAACAAACACCTAATGAATCTGAGAGTCTTTATACAGTTTGGGTCATTGGTCTGCAGAGACTGAGAATAGGTAATCAGCCAGAGAATGGTCCTCTCCTCAAGGCGAAGCTTCAGAAGGTTGGGTCTTTGCACAAGCAGAAGTGGTAATTTGCATTCACACCCACCCAGGTATTTCCTAGGAACCTTAAGAAACCATAAGAACCATCCACTTAACTTTGTTTGTCTGACACATTGTTTAAAATAGTCATAACACTTCCCAAGGTTTACACTGGCCGTGTCTCCCCAATAGAGAAGTCACATATAGCCCCACAATAATACATAAAGTTTGCATTTTTAATACCATAAGCACCAAAGATCCTTAAACTTAATTCAGGAAGATTCAATTTAATTCCGTAAGATTTATCCAGGATATGATAAGAAATTGCTATATCTGTCCCAATATGTGCTATTTGGACTGCAGGACACCTACAGCATCTGATTTACAGGTGCAAGTGACATTTTGTATGTGCACAATAGGGATTTTACTAGGCAGATCATTGCCTGAATAAAACTGAGAGTGAAAACTTGCAAGCTGGGTTTAATCCCCTTTGAAAATTTGTTCCCACACCTGTTTTGGTTACGTTTGTGTAAAGATTTGGCCATGTATTTTAAGCACTTTTTCTCTTCTTTTAATTTTCAGTCCTAATGCAGCCCTTCCAGAAGAGCAGCCACATTCCAGCTCTCAGTGTGCCCCTCTCAACTGTCTCTCCAAGCCTCCTCCTTATCCCTAATCTTCAACATAAGAGAAAAAACAAACAAACTGAGCGGAGCTCACACAACAAAGATATAAGTTGCTCCCAAGGATTCGTAGGCAATCCTGCCTTGCTTCTGCATTGACAAGTCTGGATTCATATCCAAGGTGTTAGCAACTGAGTGATGGTTGAGAAGAAGAACACAAAGCACAGAGCATAGCCTGTCAAAAAAACTTTTTATGGTTCCTCTAATTATATTCAAACTTTACTATCAGAACTGAAGTGTAGTGAAACTAAACAATGTAAAAAAAAATGTCCCTCCCAGCTGCTTGGCTTTACCTCTGAAATACTAAGAGACGTAAGCCAAAAAAGTGAGGTTACAAATTCTTATTTTCACATCCTCTAAGTTCAGCTGTAGGAACCTGTTCAGATTTTCTTTTCAGTCATTAAGGGTGTGATATTTATTTTTACTTTATTTGCACCATAATTTTGTGTTTATAAAATGTGGTCCTTTTGTTTTGTTTTGTTTTTCTTTTTGGTGAGAGTTATATTTAATTCATTTTATTTTTAAAAAACAGAAATAGATGAAGTTAAAAAAAATTGACTCTTTAAAAAAAAAAAAAAAAGAGGATTGTTATATTGGCCAGAGAGTATGGCCAATTTTTTTTATTGCACAAGAACATTGAAAATGGGCTGAATTGGGATGTTAACAGTGACTTTGTTATTTGCTGCTGCACTGATATTGTTTATGCACTTGTTTTCTAATTTCTATGACGCTAGTTGCTGGTTTTGTTCTAGTTCTTCACTGGAAGCTAATTATTAAACCTAAGAAGGAGATTAAAGAATGATGCGTTGATTTTCAGTCATTTTATTAGCTTGCCTTTTAAATATATTTTTGCATTTCAGACAAATAGATGACTTGGTGCTTTTTCAGGGGTTTGGTATCTGAGAAAGAAAAGCTAAAACAACTTGAAGTAAAATGTTGTGCATTAATTAAATTTTTCAATTTTTTCCTCCTGCTCCCAAATTGAGGGTACTAGTTTGAGGTCTTATCAGTGAAAGGGTAAAGAATATGAATGGTGAGGTTATATACGTTTAGCATGAGATATTCTATGGTGAAATAACTCATGCATGTAGGGTTAATGGCTTGGATTGAGGCTGGTATGATTTTGCTGTAGTGCATTTTTTTCCTTGCCAAATATCAACAAATACAGAATCTTAGCTTATTGTCAGTTTATGACAAATACTCAGGTGACCTATGGTGCACAGTGTTCCTAGTTAAAGATTATCTCCTCTAAATGCTGAATAAAGCTGTGTTGCAGAGAAGTGGATTTTGACAGTAAAATGAAGGATAGCTGAATTTATTTTGCACAGAATCTGACAGCAAGGCAAGTAGCTAAATAAGCTGTGGTGTTTTAGCACCTTTGGGCTTCTTATCTGGTCATCAAGATGGAAAAATACAAGTACTGCCCATTCATTGCTAATTAGCATACTCCTTGCTCTTGGTCAGTGGCCTTAATTTATTTAAAGAAGACAGGCTTTGACATTTCCATGTTTCTGTCTGTTCCTTCTCTGCAGTGTTAATAGGATACACCAGATGGAAATATAAATACAGCTTACTATTTGCAGCAATTAAAAAAGAAAAATTGTTGCAGATATAGTTGGAATAATTCAATATAACTGAATTTGAGGAAGTGAACACAGTCCTCCAGTACTAACCATGCTTACCAAATGTAATAACGTACAGTACCTACGTGGAGGAAATAATCAATGACCAATCAGTGTGCCTAACAATCATTACCATGGTACCAGTAATGAAGGTGCTGTAAATAGAAGTATCCTAATGTAATCAACAATGTACCTTATATAACCTTGGCAGAGCCATTGAGCTAATATAACAAAATGTATAGAATCGGAAATGGAGAAAAATTGAAACAAATTCATATAAAATTCTGATCATACCAACCTAACAACTCTTTGCACTGTTTCTATATATGTTTCCAAGATGTTCATATGATCCTTCTTGTACTACATTCACATAACTATTTAGTGCCATATTTAACCTATATGTTCTCTTGTTACAGGAAAGTCAGAAAAAACTTGTTTAGCATTATCGAGCTATTTGGCACTAAGATTAGCTGCTATGTAGGTTTTTATTAAAGAACTGTTTTGCTTGGGCAAGTGTTGCCTTTAAAAAGCACCTCAGAATACCTGACCATGTTAGATCAGTATGTTACTATTCTTCATATTCCTCAGTGTCCAACAAAGACAGCTACTGCATATCAGTTAAATGAGAAAAGAATTAGCATTGCTACATTATATACAGTTGCTGTAAACTGTACTTAGAATATTATCCCTTGTTTTCATATACAAACCAAACATCTGTTGAAATGACAAAGAACATTTCTTCCCCCTAATTTAAAAACAAATTTGAAAAATCCTATACATATTAGTTTCTTTTTATAGAGGTATGAATCTGGGGGGGGAAATACTTGTGTTGAAATACACATTCAATAGTATATTCATTTTTAATTGTGATTTGCAAAGTAAATTTAGCAACTCTGAAATATTGTTGAAAAATCTGGTATGGCCATTTGGATCAAGAGTTATAGACGAATGTTCCATGGATTAGAAATTATGGTCATGTTTTACAGAAATAAGTAGGTTTTTAAAGTTTTGATTCTCTTGTGATGCTTTAATTTAATTCCTAATCAATTTATAATTTTTTAAATAAAGCCAGAATAAGTGCTTGAAATTTAAGAGAGCTAGGAAAGAACCAACTTAAATGTAAAAATGACTGTGGTTATTGCATTGTAAGAAATAAAGCTTTGTAGGTCCCAGAGCAGTCTTGCCTCTTTTGTCACTTAACTGGGAAAAGAAATGACATTTTCTGAAGATTAAAATAAAGCCTTCTTGGCCAAATGGTAAATAGCAACATAAAGCTTTACAGAATGTCTGGTAGGAATTGTTTCCAAACACACACAAAAAGTTGTTTTTAATGTTGGCAAAATGCTGTATGTAGCCATTTAAACATTAATTCCCGGTATGTTGCCATCTATCCTGATTTTAAAATTTTAAAAAATGAATACATATATTTTTAAAGGCTGGGTATACTTAGAATTGCTGGTGTGTATCCCCCACAGAAAAGAAGAGCCTTTCAAAAACCTGTACAGTCTTTCATGTCTGAAATGCAGCTATTGTCCACTAAGGCTATGTCTACACTAGAGAGTTTACAGCAGCACAGCTGTATTGATGCAGCTGCGTGGCTGTAAGATCTCTCATGTAGCCGCTCTGTGCTGATGGGAGAGAGCTCTCCCATCGACATATTTAAACAACCCCAATGTGTGGCAGTAGCTCTGTCAGCGGAGAAGCTCTCCCGCTACCCACACTGGTGCTTCTGTCACTGTAACTTATATTGCTCAGGGGTGTGGGTTTTTTTCACACACATAAGTTACACCAACAAAAGTGGTAGTGTAGACATAGCCTAAGACGGTCTTGGAGTCTCTTTGGTTGTCAGGTAGCCTATAAATGCATATCTGTTTGGTCCTTTTTTCTAACCTTAGGAGAGTTGTTCCCTGGTAGAAACAAATGATCCACCTCTCAATACCCAATTACTGGAAACGTGGAAGAAAAACAAATAAACTATGTAAATCAAATTAAAATATAAGGTGAGAAGGAAATGAATGAATGGAAAAATGAAAAACGGGGTAGTGGGGATGAATCTATTTTCTACCAGTGTCAGAAGGTAACCATGAGTCTTTTACAGAAAGAAAAAATACTGAGCCTTTCCCATCTCAAATCATGTAAGAATCTTTGCCTTCCAGACAGAGGCAGCAGGGAGATCCTTTTTAATTAATCTCTGACAAGTTGGCATCTCCTTGCTAATTCAACCCAAGTTTTTGCCAGTAAGTTAATGTAATTATAGATGAACAGTAGGGTTAGGAGAACAACACTGTTTATTATTAAGATAAAGCTGAGAGTTTTAATACCAAGATTATGCTTCATTCTTTTTCCTGTTAAAAATATGATGTGGTTTTAACCATTTGCCATACATATCTCTAAACAAAAGGAGGAGGGTGTTTTAAAAGACGATAAAGACATCGCCAGTGAAGGTTGCTAACCTGGAATCATATTAGGACCATTTCTCATGTACAGAAGGTAATAACATGGGGCCCAATCCTGCTTACGTTGGCTGCAATGCAAGCAGAACCGGGCCCATATTCTGCTAGTTACTTTAGAACCTGACCTTGCATCACTGCAAAGTTTTGCCACTAACGTCAGTAGAAATGGACTGAATGCATAATGAGGTTATAGATTACACCAGCCCTTCAGAAGTCTATTCCCTTCTTCAAGTGATAGATGTACATCTGCTTGAGTTGCAGTAAATGTATTTCTCTCTGTACTAAAGAAAATGGCAAGCACTGATGTTTTACATTTGAAGCATGATCATTGCTATATTTACCTCTTTAAAAATGAGCCATCAGTTTACTTCAGTTTTTCTCCTACTGTACATGCGGTATGTCTGAAGGAGATTTACAGTATTCGGAACTTTTTTCACCATTGATGAATGTTGGGGGTTTTTCATTTTTAAATATTCTGTGAAAAAGAAATAAACAAAAAAAGCAACTAATTGCTTTTAGCCTTAAGGCACAAACGCATCCAAATATGCAATATAAAATGTGTGCATGAGATTCTCTACATCTTGTAGTCTTTTCCATAAGCATGATGATGAAGCTAGAGAATTCTTATTTCTTGTATGAATCCCGACCTCCCCATGTCAGAAATGCAAGACGGCTGTTACGCAGAGTCTATAGCTTACATCCTAAGAGTCATGTCTTAAAAGCTCATTGCATTTTCTTTCTTGTGGAGTTCTTGAAAATCCTCTCTATCAAATGTAAAGTTAACAGAGATAAACTAATACGAGATAAAGGGAAATTCCTATATTCTATAACTGTTGTTAATTTGCTGTCAGACTCTGGGTGATAGGGCCTTGTGTTTCAGTTACTGTCTTTAGATGGAGGTGCTAGTTCTGCTCATTGTTGTTATGCTGTAATAGAAACAGTGAAGATTATTTTCTGGTTTTTCTCAGCATTAGTAAACATGGTTAAACACAGTTTTTTAAATTAAAATTTATGTTTGATTTAAAAGATGTGCTGGAGATTAATGAAGAAAAGTGGCTGACACAAATGAGCTGGTTTGCTAATCATTTAATCAGCTCTGAAGACGAAATAAGAAAAATCTAGCTTTTACAATGATGATTATTATTCACAGGTATGGCTTTGTGCACCATGCCAGTGGGTAAATTAAGTGCATCTCACTACTTATTGCCCGATTGATTTCAAGCCCTATGGTTTGACTGTTAAAGGGTTAATTAACTTGATCCTTTGTAAAAAATTTAAAAAACAAATACTCTGATGTTTTGTGACTTTTGTAATCTACTGAACGTTTCCATTTGCATGACGATCTGTATCTAACAAACCATACCAATTGCTGTGTTCATTTGCAATCAGTTTTAACATTGGTGATGTTTGTGGTACTGTAAAAACTTGGCTACTCCTATGGTGAATTGAATTTATGTTGTAATGCCTTCTTGGGATTAAATGATGGAGTGTTTCTGGATGGTGAAAAATAAAAAAGTATATGTGGTCATTGACTAAAATATTGAATGTTAGAAACTCTTCTTGTTGCTACCTTTTGTTTAAAAGCAAAAAATGTTGACTAATTCTTGGTTCCAAAAATGCATAATTTGTATTTCAAATTAAAATAATCCCCACATTAACCCTTCCCTGCCCTATTTCTTATACCTGTAGACAATCCTAGATGAATGCCTTGTGAGGGATTCATAAAGTATGTGCTTGTACATGTGTAATATGATCATGCAGTCAAATGGAGAGGGGAAAACAATCCAATGCTGAAGAACTCAATTAACAGAAACCAATATATTGATTCTTACATCTTTATGTTCCAATTGAAATTACAGTGTAATGTATAACTGTCCCAGTAAATAAACTGGCCATTTTTTGTTCATTTAATTCTATGCACTCTCTCTCTCCTTCCTCACTGTGTGTGTGTGTGTGTGTGTGTGTGTGTGTGTGTGTGTAACTTTCAAAAGTATCCAAATTCCTAGAAATGGTTTGCTATTTCCTTTTACTGAAATTGAGGCAGACATTGAAGTAATAACTGAATCCACTGACAGTGTTTCCACTAATTTGTATAATCTCTGAATTACACCAATATCTGCAGAGAGTCTCTATACCGTGGAACTCTGTATAATGCAAATCTCTAGCTTCAAGTGATGTGCAAGCAAATGAAGAGCAGAAGTCCTAAGAAAATTGGGTTAGGAACGCTGTGCAATGGTGCAGCAAACATACCTGTACCTGTGTCAAAGCAAGAAACATCTTAAAGAGATGTTTTTTCCCTCCTGGAAGTGCCTAGTAGGATCTGGCAGCAAGGGGGTCAAACTCTTCCCAAACAGCTAATCGCTCTGTACCCTGTTAAGCGGGATTGGCTGATAGGCAGGTGTTCCTCATAGGAATACTGATGACCCTCATTGGCAGCCACTGTCCCCTAAGGGGTAAGGTATATAAAGCCTGCAGGATGAGCCAGAAATTGTAGAAGGGAGTGAGATGCTTAGCAGGTTTGAGCCATATGACAGCTGAAGCAAGCCAGCCTTTTCTCCTTGGCAGCTGGGGGGACTATATGTGGAAGTAAGGCTATATTTGTTTTGACCAGAGTGGCAGGGTCCTTTTTATAATAAAAGAATTTGTCTGTGAAGATAAATGCAGCCAGCAGCTTGGGAACCATTGCTTGTCTGATGTTATCCTTCCCTCGTATGTGTCCTTTTGCTTTTCTCTGCTGAGTAAAGGTAGAATGGTCACTATGCACCAACCCTTCTGTCTTCCTTACAGATGCTGCTGCTCTTAATGTTGCCTCTTTGCATTGTAAGTACCAAATTTTAACCAGCTGGGCTGAAACTTTCCATGATGGGTATCTGCCTCAGAATGATGAATTATTTTTACGTTACAGCTTAAATGGTTTGGCTGTTTCTGAGAACAAGGTTCTCAGAATACACATTTTGCCCATGTTTTGTTTTGGTTTTTTTAAAGAAACCCTTACAGTTTCATTGAGAAGCCCTCGTGCTTCCATGATGTTGAACAGAGCCTCTAAATTTAGCAGGCTGGGTCATATCTGGTGTGAGGATTGGGACTTTTTGCTTTCCCCATCAAAATCTGCCCAAACTTCTCCAATGTTATAAGCCTAGGGGGAGAGAGAAAAGAAAAGTAAAACCACTGTTTGCACCTAGTCAGTAGATTCTGTCTCCACTGAACATTCCCCGCAGCTTCTATGTGTTGACCAGACTGAGCATGTTTCCAGGGCTGCACAAAGTTAGCAGGATTTTTCCAGCAATTTCTCATCCTGACTGCCATTGTGACACCAGGCACAAAAACTGAGCTGAGAGACAGTTCCTCTTGGGCTCTCAATAACCCAGGGGGGTAGAGGAAGCAGCCTGTCTTTCTTGAATATAGAGGGGTGTGAAGCAAGCAGAAAATAGTAGGGATAGAGGGCAGACAAGGGAAAATCCATGCAGGGGAACAGAGATGGGCTGAAAATGATCAAAGCAGTGGAAGAGAGAGGTTGGCCTCATGGTTAAGATAACTGAACCCCACCCTGGAGAACGGGATTCTATCCCTGCTTCTGTCACAGAGTCCCTGGTTGAATTCTGGGCAAGTCCCTGAAGTCCAAACGTTTGCGGGAGGGTTGGGCACAAATTATGTGTTCCTCATTTTCTGGATACCCGACTTGAGATACATGCAGCCAGATTTACAGAAATATTGAGCACTCCCACCTGCAATGGAAGTCAAAAGGAACTATCCTTTTGAACAGGTAAAGTATGATAAAGATGCTAAGTACTCTGAAAAATCAGGCCCCAGGTCTCTCAAGTTGAGCACCCAAAATAATGGATGCTTTTGACAATGCTGACCTTAACTTCTCTGAAAGTATCTTCTTTCACATGTGTCCCCCAACACCCTCTTTGAGTCATCTAAAATTAGTCATTCCTCCTCTTGATTAGAAGGCTGGAACTGAAAGCCCTGTTATCTACCTAACCTGTCCATCACAGGGAGCAGCAGGAAAGCTTCCCCAAATGGGGTTGCCAACATCTCTCATTACTCATGTAAAGAGACAGCTTTAACCAATGACCAACTAATTCAATCCTTAGCTTCTCTGCTGAAACAAGGCAATGCATTTTGTGATATAAACCTACACTAAGTACTGGAGTGATGCTACACTACCAGCTCATGTCACACACAGTCTGTGGAACAACCAATAATGTCAAGGTAACCCTTTTCTCTCCCTGCTTACGTCTTTCAGAAACAATCCAGAATTTTAACCAGGGTTATATAATTAATATATGTGAGAAAGAAGTGTATATAACCTCTGCCCAACCATTCTGCAAGGATAGCATTATGGAAACACACTGACAAAGAACTTATCGGGAATGTTAATATACCAGTTTTGGCTTATTTTCAACTAAAGCATAATATCAGATCCCATATAGAAAGCTCAGGTTTCAGGAGACCATTAATAAGGATACAAACACTAATTACAGGAAAAGTCACCTCAAACAACCTGATCTCCACATAACATAGTTATTGATGGATCTAGAAAATAAGACTACCTTGCTGGAAAAATGGGGAAAGGATCTAAAACCAAAGATCTCTTTGGAACATAGGAAAACAGCTTGAGGAAGGCCAAAACCACCTCTGGCTGGGTAACCATGAACAAAAATTATCACAAAATAATGTCTGTTAATAAGGGGAAGGGTGTGTGCTCTAAGGGAAAACAAAAGCCCTAAATTTGCATTTGGTCCAATAAAAGTTATGACCTCACCTACCATGTATTTCTAAGAATGTCATTTTTAGAAAACAAGCATGTGTTACAAATGTTGACAACTCAGTGAGGAACTTCTGATAACCTGGCAAAAAATCTTGATGCATTGAAGAATGTTATCAATCTCTTTATGGCTATAAAAGTAAATTAATAACGCATACTCCACTAGTTACTCTTTATAATCTCTTCATGAGTCCATCTGTACCTAAGTCCAACAATAAGATATATGATCTGACAAAAAATGCCAAAATTTTCAAATTTGAATGTTACAATCATGCCATATTAAGAATGTTACTCATTTTATTGTTGAGGTGAAAACCCTTAAAGTTAGATTCTATAAAATAGGATTAAAAAGAAACCCACCGGGGGTGGGGGAGAGAAGCTTCAGCTCCCATGCTTGCTTTTATCACACATGTAGATTTTAAGACTCAAAAGACATTTAAACTTATTTCAATATAGTCTCATGACTCTACTCCCTCCCCGCCGAGGAGTAAGCTGTTGACTCCTGTTGCTAAGTGTTGTCACTCTAGCTGATGAATTTTCAAAATGATCTATTTACAGGCATAATACTGCAAGCCCTGCATGCACATGAACTCCCATGACTGCAGAGGACTTGGGCTCTTTATCCTATTCTCCTACTCTCATAAAGAGGAGAAAAGAATGTGATTATGGGAGGAAAAGCTGACCATTGTATTCCTGTAATGTAGGAAGCTCTTCCCCCAGCATGGCAGCTCTATCTGTTCAAACAAAAAGGCCTGAACAGTCTTGCTTTTTTAGAGTTGGTTAAATGCTACTTGAGGGGTCACTGTTGAGCAGCACAGGCATAGCTTTCTCTCTAATGCTGCCAACTCCTGCTTGCTCCAGGAGAAAAAAACCAAAAGGAGCCCAGTTCTCTTACATGGCTACCAAAGCAGCAGGGTATTGCGTTACAAGTTGGATATTTTATGACAGCTTTCATACTTGAGGTCTGATGATCCAAAGCCTTCGGTGGACTTTGGATCAGATTCCTAGACCATTATTGTGCACTTTGATCACCACAGGCCTGGGTGGTGGTGTAAAATCCCATTAACTTCAATACGGGTGCAGGAATCCACCTGTGCAGACGAGATTGCAGTATTGGGGTCATACAATAGAATATCTAATGCCTTTCAAAAAGTAGCTGATTTAATGATTTAAAGATTAATGTAAATAATTCAATTGTCACAACTGCAGTCCAGCTACATATTGAGCTGGAATGTACATTAATTCATTGCACATAAATATCAGCAATCTGAGTGAAGCCCTATATCACTAAAAAGGGAAATGCTGTAATAAGTACCACCCCTGCTATCAAAAGTGCCTCATATCTAAACAGAATGCCAATTAATAACATTTCTCTTGTCATCTTCTAACACTCTATGCACATTAATTTATCCTTGCAACATCCCTGCAAGCACGTATTCTCTTTCTTATAGGTGGAAAAACTGAGGCCGAAAGGTTGAAGAGACAGCACTGACGTTGGGAGGAAAAAACCAGAAAAATGAGCTAAAATTTAAGGTAACACGCTTTCCCCTGAATCCCACGATCTATGCTGGAGATTCTCCCATCATTTTCTTATTTTAATTTTTTGTCTTTCTTGTTACTGTGTGAAAGACTCTCATATTACAGGGGAAATTGACTGACTAAGCAGGAGATGCCCAAAGCGAGCACACTGGAAAAAGGAATAAATTTCTTCCCCTCCACTTTCAGTCACTATTGTTACAAGTACCAAGTTTACTGTAAGTGTAAAAACAAATTCAGTCAAAAATGTGTTTTGTTTTTTTTAAATTATATATCTCATTCACCGTGCCCCTTTAAGAATTTTGTCCACAGTCCTACAGATGAGTCTGTATCAGAGGTGAGATTGGAATTTTGGAATTCCTGTATCCCAGTCCTATGCTCTGATCAGATCGTTTTACACTGTTACGCTTATGCCTATTCAGGTTTGCACATGAATGCTTTCATCATGGCACATTTTTATATGATAAAGATATACCCCTTTGCAATATATAAAGCTTTGAAATAATCAGATATGTACCATTTCCAGAAAGCAGTTTCCAAAATTAGAAGAAGAGTCAGGTGTATGGAGGAAAAAGTCTGACTGTTTATGATCTATGTTTCTCCTAAAATAAGTAAGTAAAGTAAAAATGATCGTGCTATATTAAAATGCTGAATGCAAGTAATAAAGCAGGGGTAGCACTTGCAATATCTTCACAACTTCTGTTCCAGATAATCATATCTCAGTTCATAAACGTCCAAGTCAATCCATAGAACACAATGAGAATGACAGGAACAAGAATGGATGAGATTCTGTTAGAAGAGTTTGCAACTACTGCAGCTGCTTTAAAATCAGTATATTAACTCACTACAAATTATTAATACCGCCCATCAAAATGTATGCACAGGTACCATACACCTCATTAAAAGAGATGCTAAACAGCTGACAGATCTGTTTTACAGAGAATAAACAAGGGTGGGTGAGGGTTGCTGTGTCAGAAAGGGAACTGCTGGCAGAACAAATGAATAAAGTTAGCAACAATGTTGTGATGTTACATTTCTTCCCGAAATTAGTGGCTGATTATTTTTCTTTTACAAATAATTTGATCATCTTGATGCTCTTTTAGTGGCTTAGAGAAGAGGATGATAAAACCTCCATCCTGGTATTTGTAAACTACAAATTCAAAACACTTTGTTCTATTATTTAGTTAGGTTTCTATGCATACACCACATTTATTACATTATGTATATAGTACCACAGATCAGTGACAGATGTGCCCGGCACATTAAACATTGCACTTGCTCCATGGTGTTTACAGTCCAATAAATACTGATAGCATGGATTAAGACTTATCCCAACATCTACACTCTCTTGTTAGGGGCCAAAACAAGAGAAAAAAGCAGCTTAGAGAAAGCGTTTAGGTTTTATATTTACCTGCTTCCTCAGGGTTTCTTTCTCTCCCTCCCCCCAATGGATGTCAACAGAAAATTATTGGAAAGTTATAGGAGCATTCAATAAGGCCCTAGGTAAGTGGAGGAAGAAAGTCCATTGACTTCAATGTAATAACTCCCATTAATTTCAAGTGGACATTGGATCAGGACAATAGGGACCAACCATAAGACCAGAAAATGGGTCCTTACATAATAATTTGTAATATCCATAGGACATAGGCTGGTTTATGATGTATCAACTTGGCTCCTATTGTTGTGGGAGTGCCACACCCATATTCAAAGCCAGAATTTAACCCTACTGTTATAGAATACAGAATTAACACAAGATTTCTAACAGTGAAGTCCACCTGATTCCAGACTATGATCTGGCATAACACTGGAGATCTGACCAAAATTATGAAAAGTGGCTAGTGATTTTTGGATGTTTTAATTGGAGACCCCCATTAAAAAACTCTAATTTTCATAAAGTGCTGAGCATCCACTGTCTGAAAATCAAGTGTCTCAAACTGTGCACCCAAAATCACTAGAAATTGTTTTTTTAAATCTGGCCTTTGGAGTTGCTGCTAGCTCTCATTGCAAGAGGATCAGAAAAGGGGATGACATTTTCCCTAATTTAGGATTCTCACTTTCTGTCCCATCTTATTAAAGTGATTTATGAAAGTTTGCCCTCACCTGATGTTAAGCTGGATCAAAACAAATGCATTGTCACTGATTGTATCTAAATGTCAGACTTTAATTAGGGGTGGGACTTCATTAAACTGGGAGTGACAATGAAAAATATTCTGAGACTTCCATAACCAATATGGAACTTTGATAAATGAGAATGACATCCTGCAAGTCTTTATCTGCTCAAACTGATTAGCAGTAATTACTGCCTCCAAGCAGAAATCTTTCAATAACAATATGGAGTATTCAGTATAGTCTTTCTGAACATAATTTCAATAAAGCTGAAGTGTTTGAACAAAATGGACCAGCTGTGGCTCTGTGGAAGAAAAATGTGTTTAAGATGAACATAGCAGCAGTGAGTAATGCGCTATGAAAGCAGGAATACTTCATCTAGATGATGTCCTTCAATTGTGTGTGTATATGTAGAATTGCAAGCACAGCAGTGGGACAATCAGCGTTCAACATATGGTCTTCCTTGTGGTTGAGAAGAGAGGAGTTGGTTGTGATTAATATAATGATGATTCTTTGTAAAGGTTGCTGGACACTGACAAGACCCTATAGTTCTCCAGATCCCGGACTAACAGCCATTACTTTTTAATGTCACCATGCTTGATCTACCTCATTCCTGGCCTGCAATTCTAAATCATGGAAAGGACTGCTGACGATAGTGCAAACCAAGACCCATCCCTGGGGCTGTAGTCAAGTTTTTATCCTCTAACATTCAAGGAGTCTCATTCCCCCTTCAAAACATAACTGCAACTGATAATAATTTTTGTATACACCTGAAAGTGCACAAAGTTCTGGATATGGCAGTATGTAAACCACATGTCTGTTGCTGTTGAAATAGAATCATCCAAGGAATAACAAGAGCGATTATTTTGCATCGGATTATTCAAGTCTGTATTTGTCACACTTCACAAATGTAGTCAAATGGTATGCAATAGGAAATTTAGTTAAGGCATTAGGAGCTGTCTGGCATTCTGAACCTCAAAATATGAGACGAGCATGGGTTTTTTGTTTGTTTTTGTTTTTGGTCCCAACAGCTATCTCCTCACCTTTCAGAACTTCAGTATTACATAAGTGAGGTACTTCTAAACAGTAGCTCATGTGGTTTGACACAACAGTTATGGGTGACAATGTTATGCTGTCGAGGTTACAGTACTGTATGGTACACATGTCAGGGAAGAGAAAGGCTTGGTCCACCTATGATTTTTAACTCATGATTCACACACAGATGCTAAAACACAGTTTCCTCTAAGTGTGAAAAAAATGTGCATTCTCTTGCGTTTACTTACAAGTGGTGGAGTAATTGATCCAACCCCCAAGTCAGCACAGCTCCAGTAGAGCTGACCCCGCTTGCTCCCCTGCTTTGAACTACATGGCGCCAATCTAGCCCCTCTCAAGCCCCATGATCAGGGAGCTGCAACTTCTCCCCTTCTGAGCTGAGCCCATCTGATATCAGGTGAAACTGAGGAATGAGGTCACTGTCACAGTAAGCCATTCACTAATTTGAGAACCTGAACTCCTCCAGCACATACTTTAATTTCACACACTGTTGTCAACTGCTAAAATCTCTCTCTTCCCCATGAGGTTCTTTAAGACACACCCCAGCAGCAGGGCTCACAGCTGAGAGCTCCACAGAGAGCTGACAGCCCAGGCTGTGTTACCCAGCAGTGAGGCACAGAACCGTAAGCCCCGTACGGGGCAGATAGGCAATGTAAGTAGCGCAGTGGCTACATAGCCTCTGCATCACCCTAACTACATCGACCTAAGCGCTATGCCTCTCATGGAGGTGGAGTTATTTGGCTTGGCTGGCTACTTATTTGACTATGGATTTTATATATGGGGGATTCCATTTTGATTTTACTATATCTAGTCTGAGATTTCAAACAAAATGGAGATTGAGATTGTCAGCCCCCAGAAGTCATGTTTATTAAGTACAACTTTTTTAAAACGAGAGAACCTACAGGCCTGATATTAAGGCCTGGTCTACACTGCAAAGCTTAATCAACAGAAAGCAGCTTCCACCGCCCATCTAAGGTATGAGTCTCCACGGGCTTATAAAAAAACACCTCTTCAAGCGACATAGCACTGAAGTTGAATGGCATGGGTCAAATGAGCGGCAGTGTAGGCAGAGTATTGCGTAAATCAATGTCATTGGCCTCCAGGAGGTATCCCACAATGCTCTGCTCTGACTGTGTGGACATTCACTCTCTACTGCACCACAGCCACGTACACAGGAAATAGCCCTTCCCCTCAAGCTCCGGGAAATTTTGAACTCCTATTTCCTGTTTGGTCAGCATGAAGAGCGCTTGGCAGCAGAACTGATCATGGCGCCTGCATGCCCCAAATGCACTCCGGCCTGGAGTTGACCTGGGGTCTTGGATTTCATCTTAGGGTGAAGAGTCAGTTGGCTCAGCTCTGAGCCAGCAGAAGAAATTTGGCTATCTACAAGAAGATATTATGCAGCATGTTGGAGAAGGAGCACAAAAGGGATGCATAGCAGTGCCGTTTTAAAACCAAAGAGCTGAGGCAGGCAAATCAGAAAACTGGGAAGTCAAACAATCATTCTGGCTTGTCATCAAAAGCACGCTGCTTTTATTAGGAGCTGCATGAGATTCTCAGCGGTGACCCCCCCCCACTGTACCACCATGCAGCATAGATACCTCAGGAGAATTCAAGTCCAGGATGAATGACGATGAGCCAGTGGACGAAGAGAAGGCAAAGGAGGATGAGAAGAGGGGGTAGGCGAGTGGGGTATCCATTCTCCCTGAAATCCAGGAGCTGTTTGCTACCCTGGAGCAGGTCAGCCAGACACAGGAAAGCATGACTGATGGAGATGCCAGGGAAGGCACATCTGGTGAATATGTACTGTGAATCTCACTTCTGGGGTTACATCTTGCTACAGTGAAAAAATTACTGTGTGGGGTGGTGGGGATGAGCTTCCTCATTGTTGGTTCACTTAAGCATAGGGTTGTCCCTTGAAAAGACTATTTATGGGCACAGGGATGGCCCAAGAATCCTCCATGGGTATCTCCAGGAAACTTTCATGTAGGTACTCTGCAATTCTTTGCAGAAGATTTCTGGGGAGGGCAGCCTTATTTCTTTCACCACAATAGGATACTTTTCCCCACCACTTTGTTATTAAATGTGCAGGCAACATTGCGGAACACAGTATAGCAGCATAAGGACCAGGCCTGCACCTCGATGCTTGCAGCAACTCCTCCCTTTTCACCTGTGTTACCCTCAGGAGACTGATATCACATATGGTCACCTAAGGAAGATGGCGCAAGTTTACTATATTCACCCAATATAGTCAGTGCATGCTATTCCCGTGCTATGGATAATCTCTTGGGTCCCTGCACTGCATGTTCCGAGACATGATGTTGTTGTTATGGGTGCTAGGGATCAGGCAATGGGTGTCCATATATTTTCTCCAGGGACTCTTAATTCCAAGCCCCCCTCCGTACCCTTTAGAAGCAAGGGGGCAGGACAGGAAGTATAAAAGAGAAGCCCGGGAGCTCAGTCAGCAGCCAGCTCCTGGAGGGAAATGACATCCCTCCCTGCTCTCCAGAGCTGCCTGTGGCCTGGTACCTGGGCAAGCGGACCAGGGTCCGGGCACCAGTGAATGAGCAGCATTCGGCCTGGGGCCCAGAGGTACCCCAGGAGCTGAACACCTGCTAGACCTGGTGATCCAGAGGGGCCAGGACCTGGAGGAGCTGCCAGACACAGATAAGGAGGAGGAGGTGGCCATACCTGGGCCAGACTTGGAGGAGTTGCCCTTGGAGTTGCCAGAGGCCAATGATGAGGTGCGGGCCCTGACAGAGCTGGACCTGGAGGAACTGCCCCCTCCAGGTGATGAGCTGCCCGACCTACCACCCCCTGATAATATTGAGGGGTTCTGCAACCTGCCCCTGGGCGACTACCCTGACGAGGTTGACTGAACAGTGGCACACCAGGTACCCAAGGGAAAGGGGGCAGGAAGTAGCCCAGGGGAGGGACCAACTAGTCTGGGGACTGAGGGACCAGACAGTGAGTCAGCGTGTTGCATTTGGGATCCCACTGACTCCGTGGCACACCCCTCTGCCACGGCTAGGGACCTGGGCTGGGACGCAGTGGAGTTAGGGTGGGCCTGTGTCTCCCTCCCCCTTCCCTGACCATGCCGGGGGTCTCTGAACTGTTTATTGCCCTGTCTGGGGTGTGAGACTGTTTGCTGCCGCACCAGGGGTCTCTGAACTGTTTGCTGCCCGTTGGGGCTTGGGCTATTGCCTTAGGGCTGCCCCTCCCAACCCCTGAGACTGTTTCCTTCCCCGAGCTAGGCCAATCCCTGCCGGAGCAGGATAGAGTGTGGGCGTGGCCTACCTCTGAAACTGACAGGGAGGGACAGCCACCTGCTCTACATGCTCTATGGCTTGTAGCAGGGCAGCCTCAGACGCATCGCTATTTTCCACACTGCAGCTCCTATCTCAGCCTTCAAAATACTGCAGGATAAGTCATGAGGTGTTTCTGATGCTCACAATGATAGTGCAGAACTGAACAGGCTCCATGCCTCTCCAGCAACGGCGTACGCGTGGCAGAGACGGAACAGTTTTGAAAAATGACACAAAAAAGTGTTTGCCTGTTTGTTTGGGACAAGAAGGTGGGGGAGAGGACATTGCATCGTGGGAGGACAACAACCTTCCCAAAAGCCCCTGCATCTAGTTGCACTGTGGGATAGCTACCCATGGAGCACTGTTTTCATTATCGATGCAAGCATGGCTGGTGAGGATGCAATTCCCAGACACAATGAGCATGGTGTGATCACATGCCTCTGACTTCTTAAGTTCGGCAGGTGAAGGTCGAATGAAATTAAATCAACTTCACTCTACAGTGTAGACATACCCTTTGTCTTAGGAAACTCACTGGACTGCCAGCCAAACAAATGCTGGGCAGTAATGATTTGTGGTGTGCTGCCTACAAATCCGCAGTCTCCATAGGGTGACGGAAAAGGCTGTTTGTGTTGTAAGAATTTGTAAATCTTGATATTAAGGAATTGCAGGTATGATCCTCTTTGATATTGCTGAGATCATTTGAGACATAGGGACTTAGATATTCAGAAGTGGCCAGCGATGTGGAGTATCTCAGGTTTTGGATGTCCAATCTGAGGCCTCAAGCATTTCCGTGCTCAGAACTGGAATTTCTTAGACTAACTGCAACCTTTTCAGTGGTCATTTTTATTTCTGTTACTGAAGTGTTGGATTGGGTTTGGTTTTCTTAACCAGGACACCCGTTGATTTGTTTTTCTAACTTTGAGATGCTTTAAAGGGAGCTGATTTTCACAAAGAGCTGAGCACTTGTCTCTTGAAAATCAGGCCCCTTTAATGTGCTGAGCTGGGATCCAAATAAATCACAAGTTGCTTTGGAAAATTTAGGGCAGGTTGACGATTGTGAGAGGGTGGTGAGACTGCACACTGTAAATAAACTACCCTGGACTGTTAAACCAGAGGGTCTTGGAGTCATTCGTGACTAAGAGGGTGGCTGAAGCGGAGGGGCAGCGGCGGAGAACCTTTACACATGGGGGTTTGTCTGGGATTCAGCATTCTTACAGAGTCTCCCCGACAACAAACGGGTCTGGATTCGGTGGCATCAGCTGAACACAGTGGATGCTATTATGAAGTTGACATAGGAATACATGGAGGCAGACTCTCTCAGGAAGAAGGGACGGCCCTATAAGGACTTGGGTTCCAGTGGAAAGCCCAGAGAACCCCTGCTCAGAAAGGGGGCAGAGACGAAAAGGAAGGACACTCTAGACAGCCAGACCAAAGTGCAGAAGAAACGAAGAGTCACCAGGAGCCCATGGGCGAGGGAGGAGGAAGTGAGGAGAAAACCCCTAGATAAGACCAGAGTCAGGGAGCAAAGGGCCCTTAGGACCCCAGGAATGAGGGGAGAAACAGAGAGGAATGAAGGGGGGATGCCCATCCCAAACCCCTCAATGGGGATGAAGAGACCCACAGAGCAACCCTTAATGGCAGGGAGCCAGGCCCAGCATGATAGGTATGAGAAGCCCAAAGCCGTGGTTACCTATGAGAGGGTACAGACCAACTCTGAGCCTCTGCTGGAAGGGATGGGGAAAAGGGAGGTGGGGAAAAAAGGAGTGGGGAATGGGAGAGGGACACCCCCTGGGGTTGCAACTGGGGTGAAGACCTGTGGGTGGCGGCGGACCTATGGGGGCACCTGTCCTTCCCACACACAGTGTAGCTTCTGTGGGTGGGGGATGACTGAACCCCACAAGGAGGACCCTGAGGGTCACCCGAAGGAAGAAGAACTCCCCTGTAGAGACTCCTTTGGTAGAGATAGGCGGGGAGGGGGAAAGAAGAACCTGGCAGTCTGATATGGGGGGAGGTGTATGACAGACTGCTGAGCAGCAACCCTTTAGCCAGCCCTCTATTATGCCAGCCCCAACTGAGTGAGGTAAATTGAGCTGGTTAGGGACACCTGCACCTGATTTGTGATGGGGAAGCAGCTGTCTGCCTAATTAGCCAGGGGCCAGATATAGGCCCAAGTGAAGTTAGTAGGGGAAGGAGATGCTAGGAGTGGAGGGTGAGTAGAGACCCAGTCAGCCAGAGGTAGTGAGCCAAACTGTATGTTGTAAGAAGGTGATGAGATTGCATCCTGTAAATAAACTGCACTGGACTGCTGCTAAACCAGAGGATCTTAGAGTCATTCATGATCAAGAGGGTGGCCAAAGAAGAAGGGCAGCGGCAGAGAATCCTTGCAAATTGCTTACATCTTCACTAAACTTTAACTGTTTGAGGTTAATTTTTCCAGGCCAGATGTCTATCCCAGGCTGAAATTTTCTGAAACATTGCTGAGTGTGTGTCTTTTAAAGGATTAAGACAGACACATAAAAGGAAGAAGGTTCGAGCAATGGAGGCTCATTACGTCTGAAAACTAACAGGTTAAAACTGACCTGTAGCCAGCATACAGCATTTCAGAGCCAATTTACAGTAGCTACTCAAGATTATATTGTATCTAAATCAAAACAGGATAACCAATTAACTACCCTGAGAAGCCAGCCTTGCACTGTAGGGTGCAAATGCTACTAAATTATCAGAAATTGATGGACTGCATGACTTTCTTCTATCAAAAAATATTTACCCTGCTGGCTTAAATGCTCTTCAGAAGGATTTCCTTAAGGAAATTAGCTTCTGTATGTCACCCCCTGATGCCTCTGCATAATAAGTGGTCATGATTCACTTTTTTTATGGTGACCGTTATTTACTATAGTGATACGTTATAAAGTTATTACCCACTGCTAGCGTCATAGCAAACAATAAATCCCATATAGACTGTTTTTTCCTTGCTGCTTTAATCAGTTGTTTTTCCTTTCAGGAGTGGAATGAAGTCTGATTCCAACTGTAAAGAAGCAAGAGCAACATTCTTAAAATGTCATACATTTGACTCTTTAGCAATATTTTACTCTTTGGTTTGACTCTAGTCAAGTTATGGTGTGGGAGATGTGGGGAGGCTCTGCCACTAGCTTGCTGTGCGACCTTGGTCATATCACTTCTCTCTGTGCCTTGGAGTCTCCATTTGTAAAAGAGAGGTTTGAGATTTATTGATGAAAAGCAATATATAGATCGTTACTAGAATTGAAGTTGCAGTCAGCAATCTGAGTTAATACCTTTGGCTCTTTAAAAATAAACGAACTAATGCCGATGTTTAAAAATCAGTTGTGCATGTGAAGGAAGTGTTCAGGAGAAGGAAGGTAACTACACATATTAATGATTAACCCTGCCCTGAGATCCTGAGGTAAATGGGCTGCTCTTGAGTGTACAAAACTGCAATGATGCTTGTAGCAGTAGCGCCTGGAGTCAGCATATACTTACCCTTGTCATGTCACAGGGACATTGACCTTTGTTAACCTAATCCAATTCAGGTGACTGAAGCCATGAAATAAATACTAATTCCCTTACCAATGTTCCTCTGTCATTTGGTGTCATAAGTAAACTACAGTTTTTGCACAAATGGAGCATTCTAATCCCATTTTAAAGGGGACCGTGGCAAGGAACTGGAGGATGTGGCTGTTACATTTGCAAATTTTCCTGACACTGTGCACTAGTATGTAGAAATCAGAGAGGGGGAAACCCTCCACACTAACACATGCAGTAGTGAGAAAAGAGAACCCATCCTCTGGTTCCTCTTATATTTATTTAAATTTCAGTCTTACACCAGCTCCACAACAAAGATCTGGGCAACCTTCATATACATGTAACAAGCACAATAACATGGGAATTTCAATATAAAAATTGACCAAAGCAGCAGCACTTCTTCTCCCCACCCATCATTTGATCACCATGGAGATGAGCCATACAGCTGAAAACCCTCCTCTTTCACTTTCTCAGTAGAAAGAAATTCCATCCTGGGCTGCCTCAGTTCCTTGCTAATGCCCACTCAAACAGATGTTTCATCATTTGCCCAGATGGTCAACAAAATCAGGCTATTAAAAACCTTGGAGTGAGACCATTCCAAAGGAAAGGACCCTCATGGAGAATGCTTTACCATTCGCCCCTTCTTTTTTTTATAATGAAGAGGGATCAAGCTCAAGGGCTTCTGCTGCTGGCTGCAGCAACAGCAGTATGGCAACAAGAGAGAAGCACGACCCAGCTGGTTAGGGCTTTGTAGGTGAAAGCTGACACTTTACATGGAAACCAATAGGCAGTGAGTAGAGATCCCTGGGCACTGGAAGCGTGCTGTCACCAAAAAGGAACTACTTAACAAATGGGCTCATGCTAACTGCTCCACCTTAAACTTCTGAATATATTTAAGGTATGGTCCCATGCAAAGCACATACCAGCAATCAATCTTGAGGCAACAAAGGTATGGCTCAAGGTGGCTAGCTCTGTATTCAAAAAGAAACTGTCTCAACCTCATGGCCAAGCTTAGATGGTTAAAAAGTACTCTTGCGCATGGCTGCTATGTGATCCCCCAGATTTCACACCCAAGTAACAAACTGAATAAGGTGTGGCTTGACAAAGCCCTGGCTGGGATGGTTTAGTTGGGGTTGGTCCTGCTTTGAGCAGGGGCTTGGACTAGATGACTTCCTGAGGTCCCTGCCAACCCTAATCTTTTATGATTCTATGAACACATGAACTAAATACATCATCACTCAGAAGGCAACCAGCCTTGTCATCTCTTCCCCAACTGATTTTTTTCGTCTTGCATTTAGCTGTGATGCTGAGAGTATCTTTCCCAGACCTAAAGAAGAGCTTTGTGTAGCCTGAAAGCTGGTGTTTTTCACCAGCAGATGTTGGTCCAATAAAAGATATTACCTCACCATCCTTGTCTCTCTCAAATTCTGGACTATCTGACTGTCAGTCACTGATTCTTACGTGGGCCATAGGGACACGTACCCTGTGGTCTTTGAAATCACCCCCACCTCTTCTTTTCTCTTACTCCTTTTCTTATACCTGAGAGTCTTTGAAATAAAAGCTGTGATTTGCTCGTTAACATACCAGACATTAATGTATCTACATCTGGACATAGACCTTAATTGTGCAAAGTAAATACGCACATTCTTCACTTTTGAATTTATTGCGACTACTCCCATGCATACCCTGAAGCACATGAGTGGTTTTAGGATTGAGCTCAGAGTTGGTTGTACAGAGTCATCTAAGAATATTGTGGCCTCCAGCACCTATCATCAGTTCCACTTTTATCCAGCATTGTATGACTCCGTGTTTCTGTGAATAAACTGAATATCATTCACCCACTTTGCCCCCCGCCGCCCCAATACTTTGAATACATTTTTTAAATGTATGGAGATTTCAGCTAACCATGCATATCCTTTCACAGCCTGAACTACAGTTAGGGTGCATGGTAACAGAACCTTCTATCCAGGGAGGCTCTGCATTCTTCTACTGGTTAGGGAGCAGGTCAATTTCTTTCAGTCATAGGCTCAACATTAGAGTGACCATATTTTCTTAAGATTTTCACATTCCTCAGGAATACCAGACTATGAGAGAGATGATTCCTTGACATCCATGATAGTATCCAATGTGTGACAAATACATGTCACATTTATACAACCTTTTACATCTTCTAAACTCCATACTGCAATTATTACTTACCTTTCATTGCCCCTGTGAACTGTATCTCCTTCCTTTTCACCTGTGGGTTGATGGTTGGTTAGTGCACTCCCCAGCTCAGAGGTGGCTGGGTGAAAATATAACTCCCTTGGTGCTACATTAGCTCTTATGTTTTGGGAGTGTCACTGTCACAAGAATTTCTAATCTGAGGTAGGTCAAATATCCAACTTGATATTGGATGCTAAGTTGGAACCCTCCTCCTTAAGTTTCATTCTTGGATATCTTCCTGGTACCTGGAGGTTACCTGCTAACAAGGCAGTATGTTTCCAACAAGCTGCTTGGGTTGCTCAAAAATTAATCCTGCAAAAATGGAAACGTCAATCCTCACCAGATACTGATGCCTGACTCAGTGATATGGCTGATCTCACAGTTAACACATGATTGGTTCCCCGCAGAAAGGGAATGCCTGAAAAATTCAAACCAAGCTGGGCTAACTTTTGAAATGTCTATGATGAAGGTAGACCCTGAACATAGATATGTTGCTTCTCCTCCCCTCCCTTTATCCTAGTCCTCTTCATTTACCTGGGGTGTTATGATGAATCTGGGATTTTGGTGCATTTGTTGTAATTTGTATAAATTAATAAACAATTATAAATAAGTCTATAAAAAAGATCCCATGGTCAGCTTCTTTCCTTGGCATGTGAGGAAGTGAAGGCCACTTCCAATAAAGACACAGCAAAATTTTTGAGGAAGTGGGCATCCGTCCACTGCAGCTGTTGCTCCAGAGGCATCAGATATACCTAGTAATGGTGGCAGTTTGTGGGGAAAGCGAGTCTGCATGGTGAAGAGGATCTGTCCGGGGATGGAAAGGCGAGGCGGGGGATTGGAATCTTTGGGTACGGGAGAGGCTTCTCCCTTTGCCCTTGCTGCCTAAGCGGTTTGCTGGCACAAATTGGTGACCGATTTCTTCCAGGGCTTTGAGCTCGCTCGCCCGTACAGGGGTCGCTCTCTGTTCCCAGCAGGTGTTTGGATTTCGTAGGGTCTCCTTTATTTCTACCCATATGAGGCAGGTTTCACTTGGTCTGAGAGTTTCCTAAGCCAGCGAGTGGGGCGTGTAGGGACATGCGGGTTAATGCACGCTTATTCTGTCCTCCCTAAGCCACCGCGTCAGCAGGCAAGTCCGGGAAGCAGAACATAAATCAGAAGGAGCGGAAGCCGATCCTCTCTGTGTAGTGCCGCTGCTTCTCCGTCCCGCGGGTGGGAAACGGGCCGAGCTATATCTGGGAGGAAGGGGGCAAGTGGCGTTTGTGTCTCTCGCTGCAGCAGCGGAGGGGAGGTTTGGAGAGCAGCGCGGGCCGAAAGAGAGCTGGCTGCAAATCCAGGGGGAGCGGTGCTCACGAGCCGGAGGATCCCAGGCGTTCCCGGGGCAGGGTGTGTGCCGCGCGTGGGGGCAGGTAGCGCCGCAGCGGCAGAAAAGCTGGGCAAGTGGAGCAGGAGGAGGGGGCGGGGCGAGGCAGGCAGCGAGGGAGTGGAAGTTGCCCGAGTGCATCTAAAAGTTGTGGGCGGGCCCGACGCGGGGGCAAGCGGAGCAGCCATAGGCGAGCCCAAGGCGGCTGGCGGGACGGGGGCGGAGTTTCCAGCGGCGGGGGAGGGCGCAGCGCGCAGGCGGAACTCACCTGGCAGGTGAGGGGACGGGCAGCTGCCAGGCGGCGCGGCCGGGGCTGTCGCAGCAGTGCGCGGAGTGGGCGCGCGGCTCCCTCCCCGCCCAGGGGCGCGCGCGCCGTCTCGCTCCCCCGCAGCGCGCGGGCAGCCCAGCCCAGCCCCACGCGCGGGCAGGCGCGAGCTCGCCGCCTGCTCCCGGCCCCGGCAGGATGAGCGGAGCGGAGGGCACCAACTTCAGGCGGATGGCGATCCGCAGGAGATCCAGCCCGACCCTGCACAGCGCGGCCCGGGTCTTCGCCCTCCCCAGCGAAGGAGCAGGAGGCGGCGGCGACAGCGGCAGGTCCTGCCCCGCTTGCCCACCGCGCAGAGAGGAGGCTGGTCTGGAAGCAGCAGGTAACAACAAGCCGCGTGCCTGCCCTTTGCTCCCTCCGGCCCGGCCGCTCCCTGCAGCCCGCACCCCACAAGGGCGCCTGGGCAACCGCGGGTCCCAGGCCACGGTGAGGGGAGATCTCCTACGGGGCCAGCTGCTCTTGGTGAGAGAGACCCGCTTCCCCAGAGCTGGCGCTCACCTCTGGGCCCCAGACTAGCGCTCACTCTGGCTACGAGACTTGGCGAAGTTGGGCCGGGAAAAGCTCCCTGACCTCGCTCCCATGGTCTCTCTGGGGTTGGAATGGCTCATTGGTTGGATGGAGTACGCTGCCTCCTTGAAGCTCTGTGGCTCATGATATTAGGGAGACCAGGGGAATGAAGTAGGATCTTCTACTGCAGTGGTTCTCAACCTTTCCCCACTACTATTCCCCCTTCCTGGACTCTGATTCCTCTTCTCTACTCCCAAGTTTCACCTCACTTAAAAACTACTTACCTACAAACTCAGACCTGAAAATACAGAAGTGTCAGGGCACACTGAGTGAAAAATTGCTTACCTTTTTCATTTTTACCATATGATTATAAAATACATCATTGGAACATAAATATTGTACTTCCATTTCAGCGCATAACATATAGCGTCCTATAAATGCGTCGTTGTCTATGAAATTTTAGTTTGTACTGACTTCACTAGTGTTTTTATGTAGCCTGTTGTAAAACTAAGGCAATATCTAAATGAGTTGATGTACCTCCTGGAAGACCTTTGTGTACCCCCCAGGATACATGTAACCCTGGTTGAGAACCACTGTGAATTTACTGGACCAACTTCTTTCTGTAGGTCAGAGAGAGAAGCTTTCCAGCCGCACAGATCTGTGTGGCTCCAAAGCTTGTCTCTTTCACCAAACAGCAAGTGAGCCCAATAAAAGATATTCCATCACCCACCTTGTCTTTCTTAAGTTTGGAATGTCAGTTTGGGGCAGGTATTGGCTTTTTATTCTGTTTGTAAGGTGCCTATCACAATGGGATTCAAGACCAGAGTGTGAAAGGGCTAGGGTAATACAAATAATCAATAAAAATTGAAACACAAGCAAAATCCTTCTTCACCAGATGGTAAGATTTCAAAATGGCTCTCACTTTACAGTGGCTAATCAGTCCCTCTTGGTGAAGCTGGATTTTGGGCCATTGTCCAGTCAATAATAACAGAATACAATAATATCTTTAAATGTTTCTATCCTGTCAGAGCTAACACTGCAAATTTTCACTCTATGTTTGGTACTGTTTTTCTCTGTTTGGGCAATGAAAATGGACTAGGTATTTTCTCTCTCAAGGTGTCATTCATTAGCACATAGTTCAACCGTTTGGGCTTAAATACAGCACATGGATGTTTGTTTGCTTTTAAAATAACTTGTTCTCTTACGGGGTAAAAAAACAAACAAAAACATGTCTTGGGTGTGTGTTTGGGTGTTTGTTTTAAAGAGCTGCTCCCTACAAGAACTAATTTTTTAAGTTCAAAATTGAGTTGTCTGTGCCTCTTCAGTTTTCAGGGTGTGAGATTTGGCAGGTCAGGTTAGTGAGTCTGTGCAAAAGTGTCTGGTTTGGAACTGAGAAAAGACTATGGAAAAATGGCACCATCATATTATGCAGATATTCTGCTTGTGTGCATTCAGTGTTGTCTCTGACTTTAGTGATACATTTTATTGGTTTCTTTGTTAGAGCTGCAGAGCCAACAAAACTGTAAGAAAATGATCCTGGGATTCTGTTTCATCGCATGCCTTCTGAATAGGCTTATTTATTAAATTTCCATCAGTCACACCTGTGCAGTTAAGGGGGGGAGCAGTTTACACAGGTGTCACTTAATGAAGCCTGCAGAACTTTTATTACCAGTCGTGATTTGGGGGGTTGGGGGGGGATAGAAGGAAGACAACTTGGCTCTTGAAACCCAGACCCAATGTGCTGAGCTTGCCAGTTGGAAAAAGCATCTATTTTTCGTGTGAATTGAGCACATGTAATATGGAAATGGTAGAAGCAACAAACATGGAACTCCTTGGTGATATATTTTTTTTTACTAAGTTTTACTCTTCAGAGCACTACTCCTTATAAGAAAGGAAGAAACCTATTTGTTGTGGATAAGCAGCAATTTAACAGAGTTTGTTGCTTGACACAAAGTGAAGCTTGAAATGCTTGTTGTCACCCCCTAAACTTAATGCATAGGATTAAAGGGAAGCTGTCAACTCCAATTTGCCTGCACACGTGAACCTCATACACACACTTTTTTTATAAAACTCCTGATCAACTGACTGTGACTGACTGCAATGGAATTTTAAGAAGTTATTTATGAGCAGGTTGATCTAGGATATAATAGTACTCTTGCTACAGCTACCAGAGAAGGATATTTTTTTCACCAGACAAGACCAATACAAAACTCTGTAGGTAGACAAGGCTTCAGAGTAAAAGCTCAGCAGAGTTTTTGTCACGTTTTTGGTACCGGTTATCTGCCAAAAGAAAGAAGGGATCTTGGCCCAGTATCTTCTGCATCTGCAAATAAGACACATACACTTAATTGAAATAGTGTACCTATATGAGAGCAGACAGGCAGTTTGTTGGTAGTTATGTGTTTGAATGCTAAAGTGAAGCGCAGTGACAAGGAAAATCCTGCTTGGGTTTGTTTATTTGTTTTTTGGGGTTTTTTTTAAGCCTTTAATCTTCCTCTTTCTGTTTACTTGAAGAACTTTGCATAGGGCTTCTGTAACGGGAGGGGGATTTTCACATATATATGAAGTGTACAGGACTTGAGTAATAGCCCTTTTTTCTTCCAAATGAACAGCTAACTCACTGTCCCAGTGGTGGTTGTAGGCTGCAGTTTCCTTTGCACTTTCACTAGGCCTATCCAGTTATCCTCTTTCTTGCTTCACTCTTGGGTTAGCATCCCGTCCTCACCACCAATTGTTCCTTACACAACATACATCATATGAATGAAACACATGAACACAATAATCATGTTGATTAGCTACATATACACAAGGCCTTGCACACGCTACTGGCTCTGACAGGATTCTGGTGGCTTCTGAAACATAAGGGACCCTGAGAACCACTAGAGGGCTCACAAACTATTTAAAGAAAAACTGCTTGATTCTTATACACTGCTCTATCATATTTAAACATTTTCTTCTTAAACATCCCCATAATCATTGAACGACACAAGAAATTATGTTTAAAAGGGCTGTATGTTACATCTATATTGGCCAAAGTGTGGTAAGCACTTTACAAACCGTAGTAAGGTCCCTACCCAAGTGAGCTACCCTCCAAATAGACATTAAGAAGTCTAGAGATTGGCAG
This sequence comes from Mesoclemmys tuberculata, assembly GCA_007922155.1. NCBI lineage: Eukaryota > Metazoa > Chordata > Testudines > Chelidae > Mesoclemmys > Mesoclemmys tuberculata. The sequence continues at coordinate 95,605,800 of ML675616.1, read as the reverse complement.
GGGGAGGGGAATCAAGAAAAGTGTGTGACTAAGTGGTGGTGATCAGAATTCCTCTTGTAGTTCTGTGGGTCTTTCTTTTTCACTTACTGCAACATTCCAGGTGGGAAAGGAGAATTAAAAGGCCTTCTGTTAGAAGCAAGTTTTTATACGGGGCAATTTGAAGCAGAAGATGGCGCAGTCAAGGTGAATGAGGTCACAAAGGGGACTGCAGGTGTAAGGAACCATACAACTGCTACTTTAATGAGCTACAGCCTTGTTCTGCAGCCTCCCAGTGACGCTGTTACGCTGAATTTATTACACTTTTTCCATGGTGATATTGTGTTGCAATCACAATACATTGTTCACCGCAGGACTGAGTAAATGCAGAAACTGAATAGTGAGCAGGGGCTAACTCTTACTTGAGCAAAAACGACATCAAAAGTTGGAGAGAATACTAAAGCATGAAACATATATATAACTTCCTACTCAGACCACTTTGCAAACGCAGTCCACACAACATCCTTGTATCGAGTACATCGTCATTTACAGGTATGGAAACGGAGACAGAAAGGCCCTAACTTTCTCTATTGCCTTGGGTATGTCTATTTAACCTATCTTCCTATGCAGCTGCGCCAGAATAAGTCCTTAGATGAATTCTGGTCTCCCTGTGCCTGTATCACAAGACCACACCAACTACATGGCCAACCAGTTTGATTTATTTTCCTTATCACTTGGGAAATTTTCTCCTTTAATCTTGCCCAAGGAACAACTGTGACTCAGGCTTACTCCTGTTCTGCAAACATATACTTTAGCCTTTAGGCACAACATAATGTATTTTAGAGCTGGGCGTTGGCATGATAAGAAGGGTGCCAGATCTTGGCCATTTTCTATTTCACTTTGTAAAATGCTAGTTGGACCTTGAAGAAGCCTCCCAACCTAATTGCACCTCCTCAGGTACTATGTGCATTGAACATAGCAACCTTAAAATATTTGTCTCATGCAAGTCATTTGGAAATATGCCAGCTATTGAGGGTACTGCAAGGAGCCAGAAGAATTCTCACACCAATCGTAGCAGTGAGAAGTACTGTCAGGGTGTCAGACAACTGGAAAAACTATCCATGTGCCACGGGCTTGTATGCAACACGATAAAGAGATTAGAGCAGATTCTAGACTTTCATATACAAAAGCTCTTCATAAACGAGTAAGTTGTGTATGCTTAGTGAGGAGACTGAGAAACTGGAGTAATCACTGCACTCAACAGTTTTTGCACAGTCCTGGACATCAACACCTGTTTATGTAGGGAACGTTGTAGATTATATCTAGTCTTTGGGAGATCTACCATAGAATCTGTAACATACATAGATGGGCAAATTCATAGATTGGCCAGTTCAGTGTATTGCATGAAAAACAGCACTTTTAATAGTCAAGGCCTCTCCCCTCCCCGCCAACTTCAGGATTGTACTGCACATCAGCCTTTGTGGGCTTTTAATACACGACCTTCCAGCTTCTAGACAAACGTGGTACTACAAACCAAGCCACAGTAACTCAGTGATATGCTCAATGCCAATCTGATTATATTAAAAACTAAAGTGAAACATGGCTTAAATGACTACCCAAAGGACCAGTAAAAAGGATTTGCCTGTTAGAAATTGACATGAAATTAAAAGCTGAACAAAACTATTCCAGAAACTTAGGAGAGACTTTAAAGTGGTTGCTGCAAAATTGCAGGGCTTCCAGCTGGAGATGGTCTCTGATGGTCTAAACTTCTTGAGCTCAGGACCCATTTGTAAATGTTGATGGCCTGTCAGGACCCAGTAAATAGGTCCTGGGTGGTGATGGTGAGGGGTTGGGTCCTATTCCCAGCACAGTGGAAGGCCTTAGAGGATGTTTGCAGATCCTGCCCCACACTCACCCTGCAGTGGCATCTCTGGTCTTGACTCCCTGCTCTGGGTGTTGCAACTAGGGTTGTTAATCAGATGTTTAAATGTTTTAAACAGCTGATTACCATTTCAACTGTGTCAGGAGGGGAGCTGCTTGGCTCCTCGCGAGGGAGAGCAGTTGGGCAGCTCTTGCTCTATTTGTGAACCAGGAAGTGGGCAGGCATGGAGCCCAGCACTTGGGGAATCGGCTTAGCTCCCTGAGAGCGAGAACTGCCCACCTATGGCTCTGCACGCACAGCGGGGGGAGCTGCAGCTAGGCAACTCTGGCTTGGCAGTGAGGAGCCAAGCCCAGCACATCTCTTCCCCCCACCTGTTTAACTGTTTAAATGTTCTAAAAATAGAACGTTTAAACGGATTAATTAAACTAATTTTTATATCCCTGGTTGTAACCTGGTGTGTGGGTTTACAGCATCACTCGCTCAAATTTGGACCAGCTGATTCCCTGTCATCATGAGGGAGGGTGACTAGCCCAAACCTGAGAGGTACCGTGGGTCACAATACTCAGATCAGGGAGCCATGCCCAGCCATCCCTACAGGACTGGAGCTGTGGGAGCTACCACATGACCCTTAGACATCTTCTGGGGACCTAATTTTGGGTCACGACCTATGTGTTTTGCTATAGATACCTGGTTAATCACAGGCTTATGAAGAGCATAACCAAAGGCGTGTCCTCACTGCAGAGTTAACGTGAGCCAGGACTCTAGTGTTGCCCCTGTTTTGAGTCTCACCCCCACACACAAACCCTTAACTGGAGTGTGGCAGTGCTTTTGATTTGAGTTGGCTGGCCTATCAGAGGATACAGGCTGCAGCTCGAATTGGCAGTACTGTCAGCTTCTAAAGCCTTGTCTACACTACAGACTGTTGCTTACACAAGTTATGCTGGTGTACGGCCACTGCTGTAATTAAACCGCTGTTGCGTGTCCTCACTATGCTCCTTGTGTCAGTGGAGTCTACCAGCTATTCCACTGTGCAACTGCAGGCAGGGTGCTTTGGGAAGGGTTTGCAGCACCTCCTGGGGCAGACACAGCGTCACATGATGAAGGTTTCTGAATCCCATCCTTCCATGGGCATCCTACTCGATTGACAGCTGCTTTTCAACTGCCCTGTCAGCCACACTGACATCGCTGAACACGCGTCTGTGGGATTCTTGTTTGTGAGTGGGGGGGAGAGTGAGACTGGGTGTGGGTGTGACAGAGACAGACATGGAGTGTGTTGGGGGACAGTGAGTGTGTCTGCATGCTGTCTCTCTAAGTTCAGACAGCAGCTGGAAGCACCCAATTCTGAGGCAGAAGCTGGTGCACAGACAGCTGGAGTCCCCCGTCCCCTACCCCAGCTCAGCAGAAACCTGTACACCAGTGGGAGGAGCGGGACATCCCGCCTCCCTCCTGGGCTCTGCACAGCATTAGGACTCTTCCCCCCCCTAAGGTGACCAGATAGCAACTGTGAAAAATCATGACTGGGGATGGGGGGTAATAGGCACCTATATAAGAAAAAGCCCTGAATATCGATATTGTCCCTATAGACTCAGGCCATCTGGTCATTCTGTTCCCCCCTCATCCCCCAGCAGCAGCCTGCACTACATGCATGCCTATCATAGGTGAGCAGCATTGATTCCCTCAGACTTCTCCCCACAGACCCAGGAGAATGACCCACCCCTGTCCCTGCAGTCCTGGCAGGAGCAGGTTTTCTGCCCAGAGCAGGCGTGCTCAGCTGGGCAGGCAGTAGCTGTGTGAGCTCTCCATGCTGAGCAAAGTGCAAACTTCCCGGGGCTTTGAAGAGGGAGGGGCGCAAGCCAGTGTAGCTGGAACGCAGGGCAGTGCCGCAGAGTTCAAACCAGTGAGCAGAGTGGTGAGGGTGGGCACTGTGGGTTAGCTCCTGGAACCCAGTTATGGCGCACAGCGTCTACACTGACGCTTTGTCACTTAAACTTTGACACAGAAAGCTGTAGACCGCTCGTCGAGGTGGTCAGCGCAGTGGGGGAGTTTTGTCGGAGGGGGTGCATTGCAGTGTGTACACCAGCGCTGTTGTGTTGCCAAGAGCTGACTTTTGTCGACAAAACTCTGTGGTGTAGACCAGCCCTAGGCAGTCTGAGAGTAATACTGCCGTGTGGCTATTCTCAATCAAGGTAGGCTAATTCAAGAGGATTAATTTGGCTGTAGATAACTTGAGTTAACTAGTCTGCAGTGAAGACATTGCTCAAAGCACATAGACCAGTGATCATTTACTGTCATAGTAATAAATGGCTTTTTTTTTGTCACTCATAAATGTGTAAAATTGTACGGGTGAGGTTTTATTTTTTAAAAGGTCTGGTGGGGTGGGGACCCAATTAGGCATAGCATGTGCTTATCTTGGTTCTCTTCCTCTGAGTAAAAGTTACTGGATCACCTCTGTCCTATTCACCTCCCCATGGTATACGGTTGTCTGCCAGGCTCTTACATGTTGGCAGCGTTAGATACTGCATTATCGTGTTATGTCACTGTCCTGCTCTTTCAGAGCACTGCGGTGATTTGTATTCCATACAGTGTTGCTGCAGCAAGGTATCTGCAAAGTTGAGCAGCAAATATTGTGATTTACCTCCACTGCTGCTGTACCTTGGCTCTTCAAATGGATATGGTTTCATGGGATTATTCGAATAATACTTTGTGGGGATTTTTTGGTTTGTATGCTTCTCATTGCGGGAGATGAAATAAAGGAGTCTCCAACAGTAGGATGAGCAGTGCTTTAAGAGATGTCTGTGTTTAAACAGTGAATCTAATGGAGCCGAGAGTGCTGAACAAAATAAACAGTGCCCTGATTCTCTTTTCTGCCTCTGGAAATGAATAATTACCTGTGGACATTCGCTCTCCTTGCTCCTGGGTGTGAGTCACCCACCACATTATGGTTGATTGGACTGTAGTGATTGAATATTTGATTGCTATATGATGTGTTTAGGGAAAACCAAAAAAAAGTGTTAATGCAGACCGCAATTACAGTATCTTGAAACAGTAAAAGCCATTGTGACCTAAAGCTTGTTACGTCCTGGACTTCCTTGGTTGTGCAGGATATGACACCTGTCAGAATTTGTTGGGACAGCTCACACTGTGCAGGATATATATATCCTGGCAAGTGTAATAGCAGGAAACAAAGTGGGGAGCATAGAGGAAGGTCTCTTCAATGTATTTTCCCTTTATAAAAAATGTGAGGCATGTACAAACAATTGTTTTTATGGAAACAAGGTTGGAAGTGTGTGTTGGCTATACAATTTTCTGTCTGCTATTATTTGGCAGATAATTATTACCATGAACTAAATTCTGCCTGCAGATATATATTTGTACATATACCTCCCGCTGAAGCAACTGAGAGTTGTGTGAAAATATCAAAAATGCAGAATCGGGTATCTTAAATCTTAATGGTTCTGTCAGCGCTACAGGCATGCAACTTTCCTTGAAAACATTGTCTCCAGTGGAATCACACCTAGACTGAATTTGATGCATAGTCTGTCATTGGTATATTTGGTACAGATGACTTTTCTCAAACATCAAATGTGCATATTTGTTTCTTGTTTGTTTTTGTTTTTCAGCATTTAGGACTAAGTGACCAAAAACTAAACGCAAAGCACCTGTTGATAGGGTTTTTTGTTTTTTAAAAGGCTAGAAGTGATGAACCATTGTGATGATTTAATCTAACCGACTGCTTAACGCAAGCTATAGAATTTCACCCAAAAATTGCTTACATCAAGCCCATAACACCAACTTCTAGGAGAAAAAGGATTTAGCCCTTAATGAAGTCATTGCCAATAAATCAATGGCTGGTTAGTAACTACATGAGGTAGGTTTGCATCCAAACATGTCAAAATAATAATAACATGGCTCATTTAGCCACTACCATTAAAATGTATGGTAGAAGGCAGGAACTGAGGAGGCAACGGTCGTAGTAGTTCCTGGACTAGTTGCATGCTTACAATGTTGAAACTGGGTCATGCATGTAAAATACTATGCCTTCTAATTAATCCAATGCGCAGGCAACATGAGAAAGTTGGTAGTTGCCCCCTCCCAAAAAAGTATGGTTTGGAAAAAATAAAAGGAACCTGATCAGAAAGCATTTTTGTTCTGCTCATTTCAGTTTATCTAGAGCTCTAGGTACCGCTCAACATTTAAGAATGGTTGACCATATTTGTAGCTAAGTGCTTGCATTTAGATAGATGTTATGTACAAATTTGCATACTTTTGACATCTGAAGACCAGAATATGGTTCAAAATAGGCATTTGTAAAGTTACATTTTGTCAGTAGTACTAGGGAAGTGGAAGTAACATGCAAGCAAGCAGAAGATATTCAAAGAAACTGTTAGTGTCCTCTTGAACTGGCTATAAGCAAATGCGGTCTGATTGTGGTCTTGTCTATATGGAGAGTTAGTGTGTGACAAACGGGTGTAAATCTACAGCACTGTAGCATGCCTCATATTAACTAGCCGTGTGGACCCTGCTACTATACAGCAAGCCGTACATCAAAGTGTGCAACGGAACTTTTAGTGCATAGTAGCAAGGACCACGCAGCCAGTTAGTGTACAACAGGCTAGCGTGCTATAGATGGACACCTCAGATTGCTACTCGTTAACTTTCCATACAGACATGCCCTATCAGAGGAAGTGGCAGTTTAAACATAAGGTGGCTTTGGCAGAATAACTGCTGCTAAGTTAGGTATTCTACCATATCACAATGGGACCTTCATGCTAGGAATCCCGATTAAGGAGCAGGGCCCCATTGTGCTAGGTGTTGTACAGCGAAAGAGACAGTCTCTGCTGCTGACTGTATACAGTCTAGGGGATTTCAGATAGAACAGACAAATGGGGCAAGGGGTGGGGTGAGGTAATAACAAAACAAATTAATGTAGTTTAGAAGAAGGAGCTATCTATTGTTCTGGGGGGAAACCTACAAACAATAACTAAGTGGCTCCCAGGAGGGAAGTTGGAGCTGAGCAGACACAAGCAAATGATGGAGAGTTGACAGAAACTGACAATGGAACAATAGTACTCAAAATCAGGCATAAAAAGACCAGACTTTAAATGAGCTTCAGAGCAGCTTGTCTGATGGCTCTGACTGGTGGTAATTACTGCAGAGCAGGGACAGGGCAATACAATGGTGTGGGTATACTAAGCATCACCGCTAAGTGTGTCATGGATGTTTATGTAAAATATTGCAAGACAGCCTGAGGAGAGGAGAGAGTGGAATGGAGCTAAAACATAATCAGATCTGAGCTGTGGTGGATTAAAGACAAAGGGTGAAAGCCCTGCCCCCATTGAAGTAAATCCTAGGGTTTAATTTTAATTTCAAAGCCTCATACATGAAAATGCACTGAACTCACACGTCTATCTAGTATCTACTTGGGCACATGTGCATCTATCCCTCCTGTTGATGCCAGAGAGAATTACACATAGATATTGGCAAGAATAATATAAAATAACTTTGTGTCTGTGACATGACTGGAGGTTGGATTTCCCCTTAGATTCTTATGTTTGTTCCCCTTCGGTTGCATTCTTTATGCATTGCTCAGGGGTTATTGGGCTTTGTTTGTTATAGGTTTGGTTTACGCTACAGAGTTAGATCGAAGTAAAGCCGCTTACGTGAACCTTTATGATGTCAGTGTACACGGACACTGGCCTTGGTCCTGCCAATGTAAGGGCCCTACTACACCAACACAATAACTCTGCCTCTAGGAGAGTTATAGGGCCTATCGGTGTAGTTAAGGTGAGGCACTGTCTGTGTAGACCCTGCAGTTACTTACTTTGGCTGTCATTCTTGTCAATTTCAGGGTTCCATGCTGGAGCTGTGAAATTAACAAGGAAGCCGGGGTGGGTAGGGGGGCTCCTGGCAGGGAGCTGCATGGAAGCTGAAAGCTCGGGCTCTCAGCCTCCCACACTGCCCCTGTTAGTGGAAACTTTCCTGGTGAGGATGCATACCACCAACAGAAGAAGGGCAGTGTGGACATGAACCATTGCTGCAATTACTATGGTGACTGTAAGTCAACCTAACGTAGGTCAACTTAAGTTTGTAGTGGAGACATGTCCATTGCTCTGACAGATTCCCTTTGTGGATGGTCCTCAGGCTGTTATAACTGGACCCAAGCCCTAGGTCCCACTTGCTCCCAAGACAAATGGGTCTGAGCGGCATCCAGACATGATCTCTAGTTCCGGCCTCTCCAGTGCACTCCCAGGTGTAGACTCTTTGTCTGGCCCCAACTCTTTGGAGGGTGGGACCCTGCAGTCCATATGCCCGAGGCCCCAGGAGCCAGTGCTGAACCCCTCTCCCAACAGTTTATGCACAGACTCCCCAGCTTCATTTTTGTGGGCACTGCAGTGTATAATTTAACTCCTTGGGATCACATGACTGTTAAAGTGAGGAACATAGCTTTTGTAAAGGCTTAAATGCACACACACTTTACTCTTGGGTTATATCTAGACTTTGAGCTGGAGGTGTAAATTCAAGGAGACATACCTGCGCTAGCTCTGATTAAGCTAGCATGCTAAAAATAGTGTGTAGCTGCTGTGGCATCATGACACTTCCCGCCATCCACTAGCTTGATCAGAGCTAGCATTGGTATGTCTCCTCAAGCTGGATTTTACATCTCCAACTTGAAGTCTAGACATACTCACAAAAAGCAGAAGATACGCAGATCTAGGCAAAATAATGGAAACCTGAACGTTAACTTGCCATTACTCTAGTCGTCTGCGTTCCAGTCAGTGTCTTCCAGGGGAGGCCAGGTCCCTCCAGCCCTCATGCCTCTTGTTCTGTGTTTCGATTCTGGCGATGGTCTAATCCCTCTTGCTGGGTAGGGTCTGGCACCTCTTTCTCCTCTTCTACTAGAGATTTCCCATTCTCTAACCTCTAGGTGGGACTACTGACAAAATTAATAGTTCTGATGGTAGCACCCCCTTGGTCCATAGGCAAAGGCTATTCACTTGTCGATGGCCCAGTTTTCAGTTATTCTGACCTAGTTGTCTTTCTGCTATGAAATGGTTGTTTTAATCCACTCTAAAGGTTATGGTCAGAAATAGTTAATAAAACCAAATGGAATTAATAAATTTTACATAGATTGTCCCAACTGTCAGTTTGTTAAAACAAAAACACTACTTGGAAGCAAATTTAGTTTAAAAGGGAAGGCTGTTTCCTGTTGCATTTAAAGGGCACTTTAGGATGTTTTTATGGTGGAATAACCTTCTAATCTTTTGCCTGTGCTTCAAATGCCACAGCCCCCTGTACAGTATGTGACACTTCAGCAGGACCAAAGCAAATGACTATGATGTCAAAAACAGCGCAGTAAAGGTTTGTTGGTGTGGTATAATGTGAGTAGGAAATCAACCATAGTGGCTAATGACATTAGTGTAACTGGCATTTGTGGGCCAGTAACCCACTGATGCAGAAAGCTGAACTGTTGTAGATTTAAACACTTTCTCTTGAGGTTTAAGGATAACATTATTAGATAAGTTTTCCCCAGCAACATTCTTCAATTGGGTCTATCTATACCACTTTTATTTTTAAACAGAAATGCTTTACGTTTCCTTTACTGTTTCTTAGCAAAGTCCACCACAGAGGTATTTCAGTTCCATCTAGGAGTACAGAGTCCTTTTCAGCTCTAACTGGTCTACCACAGGACCAGTGGTATTACAGTACTCAAAAATCATGAGTGGGACACCAAAATACCATGAGGCTCGGTCTACACTTACCTTTGCGATTCGGCGGCAGTTGACAGGAGATACGCAAGTGATGTAAATCGCTTGCGTATCTCCCGTCGACTTTGTGGCGTCTCCTCCGGCTGCCGTCCACACTGTGCTGCATCAAAGAGAACAGATTGCTCAGGTGATCCAGAACAATCGATCTGACGGCGGCGAATTTGCCGCCATCAGTGTAGACCCAGCCTGAGACTGAGACTATGGCTAAAGTACAGAGCTTACAGCGGTGCCACTGTAGCACTGCTAGTGAAGACAGTCTACCGCCACTCATTGGTATTGGAGTAATGTCAGCGGGAGAAGCTCTCATGCCAACATAGCACTGTCTACACCTGTGCTGAGGTCAGAGTAATTTATGTTGCTCAGTGGGGTGGTTTATTCACACCCCTGAGTGACATAATCTGTAGTGTGTAACCTGAATTTAAAAGTTGTGTGGGATTCTTTTTATTGCCCTTCTATTGTCTGAGCTTCTAGGATTCATGTTTTCAAACTCTTCTCTGCAGCCATGAGGGCTAGAAAGTGTTCATTTTTAAAACAAGTAACTGAGATTTTCATCTAATAAGCATGACTCCATGAGCTGGGGCTTTAAGAGAAACCAACAAGCACGAGACTTGCAATAAAATCATGAATTGGCACTGGCAGTAATATCATTCCAAGTTTGAATTTTAGTTATGATGACATTGGCAGCCTGCTAATTTAAATATGAAACTACATTAACTTTATTAAAAATGCATATTGACTTTCTCTCTTAGTTGCAGCCTTACCTACTTGTATCATACCCATCAATGTGAGCATAAGAGATGAAAATAATTCTCTACTTACCAGCTGATATCTAGCAGCCGTTAATACGAGAATATTTTAATAAAATAAATTTTTACAAAGTCTTACCAGTGATTTGAATCAGCTGTTAGCCTTGTAAATATTCTTGCTCCCCTCTACTCTAGATTTATGAAGGATAATGCAGTAACCATTATTCCCTACAATTTGATTAAATTCAGAGTACTGTCTATGTACTAAAACCTCAATCCTGCAAGCATATGCATACTTAATTTTGAAGTTAATGGGACTGCACACGAATAGTTAAACACAAATGTAGGTGTTTGGAGGATCAGGACTGGAGTATGGAAGAAGCATGTAAGGAGAGAGTCCAGTGCTAATGTGACAGTTTAGTTTGCTGGTTGTCTGTACAAATAAATAGTATCCACTGCTATTTGCCACTTTTAGGGACTTCATTGTTACGATTTCTACAAGAATAGCTCTAATTCTAAATTTCCTAAAAGAGATGTTTCCTGTTTCATACTGAGCATAGATGTGATCCTGCAGTTTTATTCTGAAGATATCAATAGGATTTTTAAAAAAATCTGCCTCTGTTCAGTGTATTTTGCCCGTAATTTTCATCTGTGAGACCAAAAATGGTCACCTGCCTGTGACTGAGAGCAGAAAGTGGTCCTAATGCTTCTCAAGTGACAATGTAATGAAGGTGCTTCTGTGGACAGTGCTAGGTTGGTGGGAGAGCATCTAGCTACATAGCTATCGCCACTTGTTAGGTGGCCTTATTATGTGGGCAGGAGAGTGGTAGCACTCTCCCATCGATCTAACTTAGCTACACAAACGCTCTTACAGCGGCACAGCTGTACTGATGCAGCTGTTCCGCTGTAAGGGTGTGTGTGTGTGTGTGTGTGTGTGTGTGTGTGTCTCTCTCTCTCTCTCTGAGGGAAGGAGACAGAAAGAATCTGGAAAAACTTCAAACCCAAATGAGCTCTTTTGAAGGTTTGCTAGTTAGCAGCCCATTTCTGTCAATTTTTGTATTTGTTTTTCGCCCTTAGAACAAACTATTATAATTTGACTTGCTCAGGTTTCTGTTCTCCTTCCCATAAATAGTTATGGAGATCTACTTTGTTCCTGGTTTAACAGCTGGGGCAAATCTATCAGCTGCTGATTTTGACAGCAATAACTAAATTGTTGCTGCTTTTCTTAATTGCCCTCTATTAATTGTGTAACTGGTTCATTGTGGGGTTTTTTCCTTATCTCATGTGTGAATCTGTTGATTTGTAGCCAAAAAGTAGACCTAGCACAAGTCTGGTTCTATGAAATACAGAGGATTTAAGTGACACAGCAAGGTTTCAGATCTTGAAAATCACTGACTTTAAAACTTATTTTCCAAAAGAAGTATATCTAGAAACACCAAGTGAGAGAAGCTGTAGAGTAAAACCTCCTTATACAACCTCCTTTTCTAAGAGAGTGTCTCAGATGTTCCAAAGACTATTCTGTATTCCCTTTATTAAGTCAGCTCTGTTAACAATCTTTTGCCCTCTACTTAGACTCATAGACTCATAGGTCAGAAGGGACCAATATGATCATCTAGTCTGACCTCCCGCACAAGGCAGGCCACAAAACCCTACCCATACACATTTATAACAACCCCGAACCCATGACTGAGTTATTGAAATCCTCAAAAATGAGATTTGAAGACCTCAAGCTGCAGGGAATCCACCAGCAAGCGACCCATGCCCCATGCTGCAGAGGAAGGCGAAAAACCTCCGTGGCCCCTGCCAATCCGCCCCGGAGGAAAATTCCTTCCCGACCCCAAATATGGCGATCAGCTAAACCCTGCTTCTTGCTCTAATACAGGTTTCCCCGGATCAGGTAGAGGCATGTTGTTTTTAAACAGTACAAATGAAGCACTTAGTCTTCAGCATACTAAAGCCAACATGCAGTACATGGCCATAGAGAGCAGGAGCACTGATCTTCTTTAAAGATTACTTTTTTAATGCTTCAGAATTTCTCTGGCAAAATAATCTAGGGTCACGTTCAGTACAGTTCAGAACTTGTACGGATGTTACTTTATATATGAACATTAAAATAGGCTTATTTTTATTTAAGGTACTTATATGGCTCCCATTATTATAATATCTGAGCACCTCACAAATTTTAATGTATTGATCCTGACAACACACCTGTGAGGTAGAAGTGCTGTTTTCCCCATCTTAGAGATGAGGAACCAAGGCAGAGAGAGGTCACAAGATTGCACAAGGTCACAAAGACAGTCTTTGGTGATCAGGGACTTGAACCCGTGTCTCCCGAGTCCTAGCACTAAGTGCTGGAATATCCTTCCAATACCTATTAAAGCAGAATGGAAAGTGGCTTTAAAACTGATTCTAGGAGTATCCCTAGTCACTGTCCCAAGACTTCAGTAATTTGACACCTGTCATGGGAAGGGCCAGAATATTAATTCATTTATTTTTTTCCCTCTTGTTACCATCACTACTTTCAAATGCAATTTAGATTGGACATAGTTAATCCATTTGATGCGGTGCACCTGACAAAATAGGCAAATTATTTTTGTAACATACCACGTTTTAGGAGCCTCAAATCCTTCTCGAGGCACAATAGGGTGAATGAATAGGTACAATAAAAGCACAATTTGAAAACCCACTGGAAAGAGAGTCATACCAGTACCGCTATAGATTCAGATTCTGTTGGTCAGTTATGCTGATGAAATCAGTATTCTCCTTAGCTCTATCATGCATACTATAGCTTTTTCATCATGCTTCTTGACTGTTGTCTTTTATCAGTCTGGACACACAACAACAAAAACGCTTACCTTTGTGTCCCATCTATTTCTTTTCCTACCCACCAAGGAAGGAGAGAAGAAAACTGGGTGGAAATATTGGCTGGTCTATGTGTTTTTTGTTTCATTAACTACTATGTAGAACATAAAGCTTCAGTAGTGGGCAGACTACCCAAGTGCATACACGCATATTATGGTAGTACACTATGCTACTACAATGCAATTTGTTCAACTGCGCTCACTAGTTTTAAAAACACACATGTGGCAGAGGAAAACTAAAGTCTGTGTGTGTACAAAATGCTCAAGGAATTATTTCCTCTTCATTCTCTCTTCCACTGCCTCCCGCACCCTCCATCTTCCATCTGCAACACTTGTCTAGCATCTTTAGGTAGGGGTGGGGATGAAGGGAACCACAATGTGACTGTATGTATATTTCCTTTAAAGATCCAGCTGTTAAAATACAGGGATCTCTCTTGTTATTTAGCTATTGACTTGGTGTCTGATTTTAAATTACATCTGGTGGATTATTCCAATATATTTTTAAAGCCCAATTTTGCCACCCTTACACATGCTGACTAGTGTCTTACTCTGCCATGTTGAAATCAGTGATGCTACTCATGAAGTAAGGTACTGCTCAATATGAGTAAGGATAGCAAAACTGGCCCCTGAATAAACAAACATGTTAAATATAAAAATACCTGGCAAATGTATTTGAATAGTTATTGGACCAGCTCTAGTGGGGTGTGGCCGGGGAGGAAAGGGTTGGTACTGTAGTTTGAACAGATTTCTTTTTTGCAATGTGGGAGGGGAATGTGCGTTGAACCAAAGAAGTTTGAGCTGCACTATTGTTTGCAATGGCTTGTGCATGTCTGCCTCTGTAGAGCTAGGATCAGGTTTCCGAGAAGCATTCTTTCCAGGTAACATACACAGGTGGTGATTAGAAAATCAGATGCTGGTTAATGATTTGAAGTAAGCAGAGGACTGCACTCCAACTGCTTGATGCCAGAAAAGCTCCTCAACCCAAGGGAGTCTTACCTAGATTTTTGCATTGCCTTACACTGACAAGCTTCTCTCCATGGGGAGGCTGGTGACATCTGAAAGCTGGTAAGTACAGCAGACTCATAAATGTGTGCTTTTAAGCTGGTTTATGGCAGTGGTGTGTACTTACACACTGCGTGAGACCCAGGTTGTGTCCACACAGTGGTGTATAGATACATGTGTCAATGAAAGGTTCCAGCAGGGGAGGTAGTGGGAAAAGGAGGTAGCAGGGAGCTGTGAAAGCCTTTCCCTTTGCCAAAGCCTTTCTGTGCTTCTGGAGTCTTTCCCTGTGGTGGGGAAAGACTCTGGGAAGTTCCTTGCAGCAGGGAAAGGCTCTGGCACTGGAACGCTACATAGCTAGAAATCCCAGTGTAGATGGGGAATGCACTACTTGGATGTTTGCTGGGTAGGTTCAAGTGCATCTTTAACTCTTTACTTGCCTAAGCTGTGCCTCACCATCCACACTGTTTTGTCCCTGTGTTAGGGGGCGTGCTGTGTACGTACTCTACATGCTGCCAGAAGGAGTGTGCAGTGTAGACTCACCCTAAAACAAAAGTGGCTAGGTAGTGCTTATTCTGAGGAACCTCTGCTGTCCTTTACCATTGTACTATATGAACACTATATGCATGTGGTTTTAATACAGATTAACAAATCATATGTATGTATCTGACTGGGTATAGTCCCAACATATATACTAACTTTTTTATTTATTGACTGCACTTTTACATGAGGGTTTACTGAGGACTATCATTAAACAGTAATTCATAGACTAAGGTATATCAGGAGTAATACACTTAACTGCCTGAGCACAATGCTCTTTCTTTGCAAATTGATAACAAGAGTGCTTTTTTATCACGTCAAGTAATATCTGACGCAAAGGAGCACTTTAGTTCCTAAAAGACCAGGGGGATTTTCTTTGTTTTCAAAGTCAATAGTAAAACCGGCTGTGCAACAATTATCTTAGCAGGAGTATACCCACATGTGTTGAAGCTAATTTGTGTTTTGGATTCTTCTTAAATGAGCAAGTAAAACTTGTGTTTTAATTAAAATGTATTGCTCAAATGAATGAGATTTGACCGCATCTGTTAGCGTTGCTTCTAACAAATATGTACATGCATTTCTTTTTACACTTCATAAAAGGAGGTTTGCTGCTTTTTCTCCCCACTCTAGGCATTATAGGAGGCTTTTCAGACACACGTGGTTGCTGAAATACAATAGAAAATCTTTGTATTTTACAGAAGTCGGTCTCTTTCTCACAAAGTTGAATACAAGCACAATGAAAGTGTATGTTGTACGCAGGCTCTCCTCCGATGATGGTATCAAGAGATGCACACAGATCTTATCTAGTGAATGGTCCTGAAAACTAAATAATCCCTCACCCCTCTTATCAAAAAGTGTTACTAGAAAGTAGATGAATTAGCTTTAAATTTGCTGTGGTAAACACTTCTAATGTTAAGATACCAGGCAGCTTCCAGTTTCTCACCATGAAGGCTGCTTACATGAATTGCTGTGCAGCATTTGTGGCAGTAGACAGGAATGACTTCTCAGCTGTCAGCACAGGCAAGACAGTTAAGCAGCTTTAGTAGTAATCTAAAAAATTCTTTGTGTAATATAACAGTGGGTCAAACTAATCACTTGTATAACTCCACAGATTGAACTTGACCCAATGTATTTAGCATTTCAATATGGTTAATACCTTCAGCTGTACAATATGTGATTTATAGATCTTAATCATGGACTATTGTTCATGTCAACAAATAGAGATCAAGCACAATGTCTCTTTACCATTATGAATTGCTTTTAAGTATAGATCATTCATGGCTTTCAAATAAATTGTCTTTTGGCTTCTAAAATAAAATACATTGTGTGCAGTTGTAGTCGTCTTGGTCCCAGGATATGAGAGAGACAAGGTGGGTGAGGTAAAATCTTTTCATGGACATAAATAAAGTGCCAATTTATTTTATTGGCCCAACTTCTGTTGGTGAGAGAGACCAACTTTTGAGCTACCCAGAGCTCTTCTTCTGGTCTGGGAATGATATTCAGAGTGTCACAGCTAAAAACAAGGTGGAACAGATTGTTTCGCGTAAGGGGTTAACACGTCGTACTGTTCTGTTCATTCTTTCTGAAGCATCTGGTACCAGCCACTGGCGGAAGAGAGGATACTGGATTGAATGGACCATTGGTATGGCCATTCAGAGTGATGTCCCGTTAATACTTCTGCAGTCATAGAACAACAAAGGAGGGTTAGTTGGTTATACATTGTTGTAATAAGCCATAAATCCAGTGTCTTTATTAAGACCATGGTTTTTCGTGTCTGACCAAGTTATGAATTTAAGTGCCCAGGCTTGTCTTTTGAAGTTGTTGTGTAGGTTTTCTTTGAGGATGATGTCTTAGAAGTCAGATATGGCATGATCATTTTTAAAAGTGTTTGCCCATGGATGATACGGTGTTTTTGTCTTTTAACATTTTTCTGTGTGGATTCATTTGGAGCTGTCATGCTGTTTTGAGTGGTTCATGACCATGAATGCCAACTTCACAGCAAGCTGTAAAGAAGCAGGGCACAGGCCCCAAACTGGTGGTGGTCTATAATTAGATTTCACTAACTAAGTAATAAATGTGAACTTCTAAAGTACAGCTTTCCCATGGAGTCACAGACAGTGTGGGCACTCCAGTCTATCTTGCCACCCAGGTAAGCTGGACTTAGGGATAGGTGGTTGCTATACATGAAAAATCACAAAATATTCAGGTTGGTCCCAGTCCCAAGAGACCAGTCACTTACCCCAGATCAATTTATACCGAGAACTCACAACAAAGACAATGCTTTTAGTCAATCCTGTAGTAAACTATCTAAAGATTTATTAACAAGGAAGAAGAAATGAGTGAGTTATTACAAGGTTAAAGCAGGCAAATATATATACACAAATGAGTTAGTCTATGGTTTCAAAATGTGACAGAGTTGTCGTAATGGGTCAGCTCTGAATGTCTTTTAGAGGTAATCAAGGTTGGCCCTTAGGTTCTCTGCTTCTGTTTTGTAACTCTGGCTCTATGAGAGTTCAGAGAGCAAAAGATGAAATTTTTTCTTGTCAGCTATTTTTATTTCCTTCTTCCAGAATTCAAGCTGATGGGACAAGCCCTTTTGCACCTCGACTCTTTGTGACTATAAAAGGACAATTAACAAAGTCTTTGTATTGTGATGTCCCACAGTGGCCTGTTTAGTTTTGATTAGGTCTTCTTGATGGGCAGGAGACGATCCCTCCTGCCTGGATTCACAGTCTGAGAGCAAACTTTTATTTTTACTGTTACAAAGCAAAAACTTAATTGTTACCTTTATAATTGTATAGCATATGATAAAGATATTATAAATGAGATTAATGCATGCATCAACTTACAACCATCTTGTACAGCCTAAATACTAAACACATTATTAAAATTCCAATAACCATCTTAACCATACTAACAGGTGAAACAGAAGGACATATTAATTGCTGGAAAACAGTGCTTGGCTGAGGCTTAGAGCCATGGCAAGAACTGGCACCTGGTCTGCCAATGCCACAGGGGGCATAGTGATTGTTTCGGTTTTACCCACGTAGTGGTGGTTGGGGGGGCCTTTGATGCACTGGATAAGGTACCTCACATATTATGATGGGCATGTGTAGGACCCAGGGATCTTGAAAGGTATGTAGGGTGGGAGGGTGTATTGATCATTGTAGCACAATTGTTCTGGCAGCGTCTGGTGCTGCTTTGAGTTGGTGACACTTGGTCTGTGTGGTGCTTGCTTCTGATGATGAGCTCAGCAAGGTTAGGAGTTGTTTGAAGACCAGAAGAGGGGGATTGGGAAAGATTTTTCAGGATGGGGTCCCCGTTGAGTATATGTTGTTTTATAATACCACATATGGGTTCTTGTGTGGGGTGGAAGGTGACAATTAGGGGTGTGCAGTCTGAAGGTTTTTCAATTTTGCCAACCCCAAATGTTCAAATATCATGAGTCAGGCTCACCAAAAATCATGAGAATGGCTTTAAAATCATGAGATATATGTAAAAATAATAGAACTGGTGTTCTTTTTATTTGCCTTCTGCTTTTTGAACCTTTAGGGTGCAGTGGGGTCATGCTTTGAAGCTTTCTCCACAGCCATGAGGGCTAGAAACTTACTTTTTCTTTAAGAATGAAGGCTAAAATGATCACATCCGGTTGACTGCAGGTTCTGGGGCTTTAATTATCATGTGATTCATGACAAAATCATGAGAGTTGGCAGCACTGTTTTTTTCCCTCCTGTACTGAAAGAGGTTCTCTCATGGTATTTGTGTGGCCCATTCCATGATGTGGTCTACTTCTCTGGTGAAGTGCCCATGTTTGGTGAAGTCAGTTTTAAGTGCATTAAGGTGTATTTTGGACTTTCTCCCAACCATATTCTGTGGTATCTGAGTGACTGCTGTATACCATAGATCCAGTAACCACCCTAAACACACCAACAAATCTGTCAAGGTAAATCTGGTCATCCATGGTTTTCTTCAATATAGTTGACTGTAGGTTTCCATTGTTGAAGCTGGTCACGGTGTCCAGAAAGTTGGTGCTCATGAAAGAATGTTCTAGAGAGAGATTAAGGCCTTGTCTAGACATGACAAATAAGTCAACCCAGCACCGTAATGACTGCAGTGGCTGATGTCCACACTACCCTCCTTGGGTCAGTGGAGTGCATCCTCACCAGGAGAACTTCCACTGGCCTAAGAGGGGCAGTGTGAGAGCCCAGTCTCTCAGCTCCCTGCAGGGAGCCTCACAGGCTCCTGGGCTCCCAGTGGGCTGCCTTCCCTCCCTCCTCCCAATTCCCATTCCCTACTGGGAGCCAGCCCCAGGCTTCTCCCCTCCCTGTTGTCCACCAGGAGCCAGGAAAGCCTCCTTGGGCTTCCCCTCTCTTTGTTCTCAGAGAAAAGCTCCCCGTGGTTTTTCCCCTCTGAGAGGAGAGGTCCAGCTGCTCCAGCTTCTCACCTCCCCCTATCTGCTCCCTGCTAGGAGGCAGGCAGCTTTGTCTTTTTCATGCTCAGCTCTCAGGGGCGCTTTCACCGAAATTGACAAGAATGACAGCCCCACAGCTAATATAAGGGATGCAGCATCTATATTGATGCTGTGTCATCCTAACTAAGCGGACATAAGCTTACACCTCTCATTGAGGTAGTTTTAGGGGAATTACATTAGTGAGAGGTGCATTTTAGTCTGTACACCTCCTCTGTTTTTGTTAACAAGTCAGCTTTTGTTGACAAAACTCTTTAATGTAGACCAGCCCTTATTTATTTTATTACAACAATCTGTAACTCACTAACTTCCCTTTTTCATCCTAATCTGCGGAGGCGTTTACTGGCTACTTCATCTTGAACAATCTCTTAAAATACTTGTTAACTACTTATGCTAAATAACCTGTTTGCTCTTGTATTTAGGTGTGACATGCTGGTTACCTTTCCCAGACCTGAGGAAAAGTGCTGGGGTAGCTCAAAAGTTGTCACTTTCACCAACAGAGGTTGGTCCAATTAAATAAAATGACACTTTATTTAGAATTATCTACTTCCTGAGTGTGCGCCAGTAGTAATGTCATCTTTTATTCTTTATTTTTTTCTTCTCTCCACACTGTCAGTACCATAATGCCTGTGGTAGCGTGAACTGGATTCTTTCTACTCGCCCATCAATCAATTTATTAGTAAAGTACTGACTTCAAAACCTTTGTCACTAGTGATGGTAAAAAAGGCAGATAAATGTTTTGTTCAGATTTCAAATTGAGTTTTCATAGCTCACAATGTCAACTTTATCTTTTAAATCTAAACTGAGCAACTTTTGATATGGAGGCTAATGAGACTATATATTTGATATTTTTATAAGCACATTTTCTGACTGACTGCACTCTGATACTCATTGAGTAATATAAATTTGAAGGAAAATTTTCAAAATAAAAACTCTTCTAGTATAACTCAAGAGATGGGCATATTATGTTTGACTTGCTTTTTAGCTTTGTTCCTAATTTTTCAGAAAAGTCAAAGTATTTTTTGAGCCTTTTATATCTTATCTATGTTTTGAAGGTTTATTTCTTCGATGTAGTAGTAGACAGAACTTGCTTAGAAAACAGCCCTTTCCTGTAGGGAATACATGAAAAGAATAATGAAGGTATGGTAAATACCATATAACTTTGGGCTCCTGAATATATGAACTTTTAGTAGTGAATACCTTGAACTTGAGCAGCAATTTAGCATACTGTGAGCAATATATAAATATTTATGTAACTAGTATGTCTGTAAGGCTTTCCCATACAATGTATCAACAGAAAGATAACTTGCCCTAGATCTGCAATGAGCTCTTAAATTTGATTTATTTCCTCAATACATAATTTGATGACTTTTTGACTATTCCTCAGATGTCGCTCTTCTCTAGTGATGGATTTAGTGAACAGAACTATCTTCATGCTAATTTTAGAGTCAATGGTTTGTCTTGATATAGCCATTTCTTTCTTACTTTTACCAGTATAAAAGTGGCACTTTGTGATATATAGACATCAGGATGATTGGATGAAAAGATACATAATTCTTGTCCAGATGTAATTCCAAACCAATGGATTGTATAGACCTGCTAGTATGCCGTTTCCAGGCTGATTCAATTAAGACTCTCCAGCAGCTCAAAGTTGCAGGTGACCCTTCCTGCTCTTCCTCTCTTCCGGTGTAGTCATTCAGCTTTTTAAAACTAGAGTACTGAAGGTCATCTATTTATTCTTATTTCCTAAATATTTTTCCTTATATTAATCACATGCCTAGGAAACAAGGAAGTGTGCCAAGAGAATCCAAGAATATGTTATAATGTTGGAGAAACTCTTTGCTGATAATCCCTCCCCTCACCCCTTCCCAACATTTTTTCAGCGTGTGGCATTACAATACTGAGACTTATGATTTCCAGACACTGACCTGTGCTATGCCATTTCCATCAGTTGGGCGGGGGGAAGGGAGCGAAGGCAGTACTGAGTACTGCAACTAGTACTACTGTGTTTCTAGCTTGTCATGAAACTGATTTCTTTGATATTGGTTGCTGACTCTTCTTCTGCATTCTTTGAGTTCCTGATGTGCAAAAGGAACTTTAGAATGTACTGATTTAGCCATTATTAGGGGAATAAAAGTTGATGGATAGAAAAGTTTTTAAATAGTTATCTAGAGGGCTATTAGGCTATATGTATCACAATGAAAAAGGACAGCATTTTGATACAGGTGATCATATGAAACAGTACTTGTGACTATGGATGTGCATATACTTGTTACTTACCTGATTGCTCCTTTTCCACATGAGATTGTTTTGCGCACACTTAGGAATTTCCTTTATTTTATCTTCTATCCCACCTCCTTATTCACTGTAGTTTTTATGTATCAAAACGAAAATTGAACTACAAAATCCCCAGCCACATCTGAAGCTCAATTTCATATGTTCAAGAATGTTTAAAAATAATTTAACATTATTCTGTTGCCATTCATAATATGTAGTAGTTACACTAAACCTGAGTGTGAATAAATAGTAAATCACTTAAAAATAATCTGTGCCGGACACTGATAGTTGAATAGAAAAGATATAATTACATACAGAGACTATGTGCTATAGAAGATAAGGGATTTCTACTTCATCTAGCTAGTTTTGAGTACATCTAAGCATCTCTGTTCGTTCTTGTGTTCCAGCTGAACAAAATATGGTTGGGTTAGAAAATTGGTGTGTCTATAACTGACATTTCTTTCTCACCCCAACTAAAATTTCTTATGGATAGGAGATTGATTTATCTATTAAAGCAGTAAACATAGTTGTCATAAAATAGCTGCAGTTGACAGTGATTATGGTACTGGCTGCTGTCCTGATTTTAGAGCCCTGTATAGCACTGGCCCCATCTACCGAAGAGTGTCCATCTCTCCCTGTGACCATAGCTGACCTGGAACGATGGAGCTAGGGCAGGACTCAGGAAGGTGCATGACAGAATTTTTACAGAAGTTGGACCAAGACTATGGAACTTTCTGGTGGAAGAAATAAGAGGTTGACCTCTAACCTCACTGTATTCACAACTAAACGCAAAACTCCTTTCTTCCACCTAGCTTTCCCACAGTAGCCTTCTACACATCCCTACCCACACACCCCAAAATGAGAAAAATGCATATACTGTAAGCCAGCTTCCTGCCAGCAAGAATAAAAATGGTAATGTCTTGTTTCTGACTCTTGATGGTGATATTCACATAACATGGTGATGGGTACCTATGCAAGAACATAGAAAGCACATGAAATTATTTGTTTTTAAGCTTGTGTCCTTAGTAGCTTTGTAGAAAGAGGCATTCTTTGACCTAGTTCTCATTATCTAAAGCAGCGGTTGCTGAATTCTGTGGACCACTGGTGGTTGGCAGAGAATAAACTGGTTACATGGTGTTGGCTCTTCCTAGCTGCTAAACTGCATTTGAAAGCATTACATACATTTAGTACTTAAATTATTTTCTCCATGCTGTGGTTGTAAAAGTGATACTTACTTGATCCTGAGTAGAGAGAGAAGTGGTCCAGGGGACAATCTCTCTGTTAAAACACAGGCCACACGGTGGGAAATATTTGAGAACCTCTGGTTTTGATGTATGGGGGCTTCTACTTAGGGAATAGAAATGGCAGTTTTAATGTCATCCTGGGAATAATGCAGTGGGCAGCGAATGTTTAGGCCCTTAATATGGTAAAGAGAAGAGTAACGTTCTCTCAGGTCCCTGTTAACTATGGATGATAAAGCAGTTTAGTAGATCAGCACTAAGCTAAGAGGCTTGGATGGAAAAGGAAAGTTTTAGTTTAAGTACATGACAAACTAATCAAAACATGGATTATAGAGCACTTTGAATTTTGAATCTGTATTTAGCTGCTTAAATGATGATGAGCTTTGCCTTGGATTCTTCACTAAAGTACAGTTCCTGTGTTTTACCTATAGTTTTGAATTTAATTAGAACATTTTGCTGTAGCTAGTAACATTAAAGCTCCTGTATGAAATACTTACATGATTTCTCTGTCTTGAGTTTATCCTCATGCCCAGTTTCCTATTCAGATCACATAGTTTGATTTGAGAAGGATCAGCCATCCACTAATTAAAACTGTTAGCTAAGGTCATATGGATTGGCCAGCAATAAACTGTTTCTCAATAGTGTGACTGTCATACTGAAGAAGACTTGGAGCTGTTTACATTGTGCTATGTGATTATAATGTTGTTAATGATTGAAGAAGGTTCTGGATTGACAGTTTTTATAGACTGACATTCTTTATTCACCCATAGAACCAGAGACAATTAATGCTTCTTACATTGGTGATTTTAATTAAGATTGGACCTAGTGCAACAGATGGCTTCTAAGATAGACAGGTGCTATATGGACTCATTGCAATGCAGCTAGTACAGCAAAGGGTAAACTTCAGTTTCAGGTGTACTGGGAATGTTTCTCTCACATGGCTATATGAAAGGTATCCAATAAATGTAAACATAATTTTGTATGTATTGTGGCAAACTGCCAGCCTCCTCCTGGTGGGTCTTGTGCTTTACCTTCCTGTTTATGGCCAGGGCACCCCCAGCTACCTTGTCTCCCCTGGCTTTAGAGGAGCTCTGTCTACTAACCTGGGAGGGAAACGTCTCCTCCAGCTGCTCCGCACCTTCTGGCACCTTCCCCTGCTTTTGTTCCCTCCTCCTCCTTGAGGAAAGGCAGGGTTTAAATATCCCTGGCCCCGCCCTTCATTGGGTCCAGGTGCCTTTACTTGCCCGGCTGCGCTTTCTCTTCTGCCTGCAAGGCAGAGGGTTTTTAACCCTTTCGGGCCCTCATACTGGCCCCAGCACACCCTTTTAAAGCCGTCCGGCCACACTTTATCACAGTATGTAATAAGAGTTTGTAACATGTAAATGTGCAAAAAAGCAGTCTCCTATTTTAAGTGTGCCCTTCCCAAGTTCTGAAGCAAGTTTTCAGAGCAGCACATGAACACAAATTAAAAAATACCAAAGGGCAGCTATTTAATCTTCCCATCAGCAAATGCTGAAACCTTTCTGGAACAGCTAAGAACTGCTTTTATGACTTGTTTTTTTCTGTAACAGCAAAATTGGTTTATTGTACTGTACATACAATGAGCTGTGGATAAATGTAACCAAAATGGGGGTGGGGAGAACTCCACAAACTAGAGTGAATCAGAAGAGAGAACCTGAAAAGGAATGCCTCATGAGTATCGAAGGAGAACTTTTAAATAATCTCATGTATGTTGGACATACTGTCATCTTTGGACAGTGAGGTGGCATGAGTGATCATATAATACTTGGAGATCTGACATAAATTGTTCAGAATAAAGTCTGGGGTTTTCAAAGGAGCTTAAGGGAGGTAGATGTCAAAATCTCATTGAATTCCAAGTGAGAATGAGAGAATTTGGAGAGGAGGAAACCAAATGGCTGGGTGCTGAGGGAGATTGTGGGGGAGGTAACTGCTTTGAGTCTAAATATCTCTGGGTCCATAAACCCTTATAGCTGTCTGTCTCTTAGCCAAGGTGGTGGTTGTGCGGTGCAGCCTCGCAGGAGATTAAGGAGAGGAGAATATTTTGAGACTTTTGTGGTTTGGAGGGCACTAGTGAGGTGAGAGAAGACAATATCTTTGGAGAAGACAACTTCTGCGGATGACTTCTTAGAGAGTGAACTCCCACTGGAAGATACCCCTCCTGAGTGTCATGTGGAGAATCTGAGCCTCTTGCTTCTTTGAATAAACAATCTTTCGAGTATGTTCTCTTTTTTTCTATAAAGCATAAAAGGAACAAAATAGAGACAGACCCCACTGCTTTGCATCTTAAGCAGATGAAAACCAAAACTCTCAGCATGATAGACCACTTGGTGTATTGTCCAGGGATATTTCCTCATTAATTTCTACACTGAAATCTAGGGCAGAAATTACCAACAGTGATAGAAGCATTTGAAAAATGTTGTCTTTGCAAATTCCTGTGTGGCTATCTCTTTAATACTCAAAATATCATTGTTTATATGGTCACTTAATAGTCTTAATTTGGAAACCCCTGGTTTTTTTCATGGAGTTGAATTCTAAGCTGCTCAACATTCTTCAAATGAAAAGTTTCACCAAAAATTGCCTGGTCTGACTAAGAATATTTTCACAAAATAGGTTTGGACACTGTCAAAAATTTAATAATTTTGTGGAAAAGTCTGCATTTTTAAAGTAATTGATAACATTATCAAATGTTTTATGAATATAAATATGTATAAACACTTCAACAAGCAAATAAATGGGTTCACTTCAAAAACTGAAATTGAAGACAAGTTTGAAATTTGGAAACTTGTTTGTGAAAATAGATTCTTACATTAAATTGTAAAATGTCATGTATTTCAGCCAGCTCTTCTTAACACCAATGGAAATTGGAATGGATTTAGATACCTTAAAAATATTTCTTGTAAAAATAAGCTCTATTACTTTTAAAATGTTCCTTTCTGCATTGTGACTTGACTTTCCTTTCTGAGGCAGAGCTTCAGCCTTCCAAAGCTTTTTGTGACTGTTTCTGTTGCCATGAAGTATAATGGGATGCTTGTGATCTACTTACGATTAGTTTATTATGTTTAAAGTTTTGTTTACATCGTGACCTAACTCTGATGAACAATTGCTACATGAAAACACACCCAAACTTCCTACTGACCAGGTGTGACATTACCCAGCGTATAATCTGGACTGATGGACAGTGGTGTCCCCTCAAACTGGGGTGCCCTCTATCCTGCTTTGGTGTGAGCAACCACTTCTGGTCTGCCCATACACAGCCTCCAGCGTGTAAATCACTCCCAGCTATACTGCATGAGTGCTACAGCCAGCTGCTCCTAAAATTACGTTACAGGGCAACACCAGCAAACCCACAGACACCCCTCCCCCAGAAATGTGCGTTTTGGACTTTATTGCTCGTTATTGTCCAGCAGAGGGCTGGAAAGTCCATCATTTTAAACAAGATGTATGCATATAATTTTCTATTATTCCAAATAGTTTCCCAAACACACTGATTTAGATAAAACAAATGTATTAACTACAGAAAGGTGGATTGTAAGTGAATACAAGTAATGAGGTGTGTAAGTCAAAATTGGTTACCAAGAAATAAAAGGTAAAAATAACCAACACCTAACTTAACAACCTAATTGAATACAAAGCAAGGTCTCTCTCATGATGTTCTAGCAGCTTTACTGTCTGTCTCTTTCAGTCAGGATCTCCCCATGCCTAATCCAAGACCAGCTTCCTTTGCTCTTCAGGGGTTTTTGATACTGTGGATAGAAAGCAAGGGAGAAATGATTTGGGGTGTGTAGGAAGGGGCCGGGACCTTCCACCGAGGCTGGGCCCCAGGAAGGGCTGCCGCCCCAAACACAGGCCAGCAGGAAGTTAAGAACCCAGCCTGCCCGTCAACCCAGAGGACAGGCTGGGATAGGCCCAACCACCTAGCTAGTCCCCTCTGCGGAGGGCGGGACTTTCCCCAGGGAGAAGGGGATAAAAGGCAGGGCCTGTTGCTCAGTCAGGGGCACGCTGCCAGTGGGTGCAGACACGCCTTCCCGCCGGCTGCTGCGCTGGCCCAAGCCGCGCCGGGCTGAAGCCCTGCAGAGGGCTTTCCCTGAGCCAGAGAGACGCCTACGACCTTACCACCCGGGACCTGAGGACTGGGTAGAACCCCCAGAAACCCGGGAGTGGGCTGAGCCCCCGGACTCCTTTGGGTGGGAGACATGCCCTGAGGCCGGCCCAGACTTAGACGAGCTGCTGGCTGCAGCGCCCTCAGAGTCGGGACCCGACCTGGACGAGCTCCCTGATGCCGAAACAACCCCGGAGGCGTGCGACCTTGAGGAGCTGCCCCTCGCCGAGGAACTCCCCGACCTGCCCCCCGTCAACGAGGAGGGCCTGCTAAGCCTGCCCCGAGCCGTCTACCCACCTGACCTGAAGGAAGGAGGTACCCGGGACGGGAGGGGAGGAAGTAGCCCAGGGGCAGCCCTGCTTGTGGCTGCGGCTAGAGGCTCGCCACAGTCGGCGTGTTGCGGTGGGACCCCGCCGGCACAGTGGCAACGCCTCTGCCACTGTTAGGGCCCTGGGCTGGGACGCAGTGGAGTTGGGTGGGCCTGCGTCCCCCTCCCCCTCCCCTTGTTCCCTAGTGAACCCGACGAACCCTCCTTCACCCCTGGCTCAGCTAGAGACAGCTTGCCGGCCCGCCCTGCCAAGGGCCGGGGCCAGAGACTGCGTGCTTGTGACTAATTCCCCGTTTGTGTTTGGAAGGTGCCGGGACCTTCCACAGAGGCTGGGCCCCAGGAAGGGCCGCAGCGACCGGCGTAGCACAGCCACCGGCTTACAGGGTGTCTGACCTTTTCTCTTCACAAGAACAATGTCCAGCTGATGTTCGAGACAGAAAGTCAGTGTGGCCAGGAACCTTAAGCTGCTTTATTGTCAAAATGTAGATCTTTTGCCCACATCCCTCTCTCCTGCTGAAGAGTGGCCACTTAATAAGGTGATTCCCTTGACACCTGACTGAGGCATTGGCTAGCCTTTTGTCTCTGGGGAACTTGTTTTCACTTGTTTTCAGATGATACCTTGCACATCTAAACTTTGTACAAAAGGGGTGCAACATAGGGGTACAGACTGCCACACCAGGTCTTTATTGGTTTTGTGTAATAGGATTAAGCGTACAGCTCAAAGTAAGTAAATTCAAAGAAACTTTTAGGTAAATGCTATTTCATTGAATACCCAGATTTAATTGAATGAATAGGGCGTTATTTTGTGCAAGACACTGAAAAACAACGTTGTTTTAGCAAAAAAGTAATGGTCCTTCATATATATTTAGAAAGCGTTTCTCATTTAATATACCTGGAATTGTGAGTCTATGTACAGGGATTGAAGTGGGTGCAAAGAGGTACTGCTGTTTTATGTAAAAGGCTATGCTGAAAGCTTTTGACATGATCCCCTTATATAATCTGTGAACTGAAATTGCCAGTGGAAGCTGTTGAAACCCTGATGTTTTTATGTAAAGTTATGATACTTCTCTCCATGCCCTCCAAACAATTTGGGAAGTACTAGAGCATGTTTACAGCTGTGCAAACCGAAATTGTCTGTTTTGGTATGAATTTGCATTGCTTTATCCAATTTGGG
This sequence comes from Mesoclemmys tuberculata, assembly GCA_007922155.1. Lineage (NCBI taxonomy): Eukaryota > Metazoa > Chordata > Testudines > Chelidae > Mesoclemmys > Mesoclemmys tuberculata. The sequence continues at coordinate 95,577,422 of ML675616.1, read as the reverse complement.
CCTGTCCCTTGTCCAGAAAATGTTCTACTTTTTGTAAAATTTTAACAAACTGGTTATATAGGTCCTGAAATTTTGAAGACAAAATGCAAACTTGTATATATTTTCAGTGCAAATCTCTTTGCTCAATCTTGCCCATTGTTGCTTTGTAAAGAAAAGCAGCTTTTGTGTACCTTGGTGAAACTTTTCTTAGAATTAGGGCCTAATTTCAGTTGTTTGAAAAATGTGTTTTTTCCCCCCCCTCCGCCCCAACCAAACAAGAGCTTTTTCTCTTTTTGCTTCTCATTACTGATATTTTACATACCTACAGGTATGTTGCAGCTTTATAAATGGTCACTTCTTTTTAAAGTCAAAATCCCCCTATTAAAATCCTTATGGATAACATTCACTCTTTCCCACAGAAATATTAAGCAACATATAAATACTAGGTAGCTAAATGACTGTGCATAATCATGAAGTACAATCAAATGATGTGGCTGCTAAAAGAATACATTTGACAAAAGAATGCGCTTTCCATTCACCCAAATGTACACCAAATAAATCCAGTCAAATATAATACTAGATAAAAGAACATCAGCTATTTTTGTGTTGCAGAGTGTGTGTTTAGAAGTGTGCTTAGAAAATTGATTCATATATGGAGATATTTTACAGTCTAACTTGGCTTTTCTGAATGTATACTCGTCAGAAGCAAATTCTTACCAGACTAAAACTAGTGGCATATCAATGGGAAGGTAATGACTTTTAGATATTTAAATTGCCAGATTTGACCTATGAAATCAGGATCACAATTAAGTGCATGTCAGATCTTCTACATGTGATACACATACTTTTTTAACCTGTAAATTGCCCACTTGGGAGGGCAGCTGTATCACAGACTGTGTCTACACTGACGGCAGCAGATTCGCCGCCATCAGATCGATTGCTCTGGATCGACTGAGTGATCTGTGTAGACCTGCCCAGTCAATCCAGCAAACGACGCAGGAAAACCACCCCCGTAAGTGGCGTAGCACCGCGTTGAAGGGAACGCTGTTCCCGTTGGCGCAGTGCAGTGTGGACGCTGCGCGGAGGAGATGCCGCAAAGTCAACGGGATATACGCGAGTGATTTACATCACTTGCGTATCTCCCATCGACTACCGCCGAATCCAGAAGATAAGCGTAGACCAGGCCTTAGTAACGTGACTGATTTTTAACCAAGAGGATTTGCAGAGAAATTCTGAAAGATTAATAGACCATCTTTATTTGTGTTTGATAATCTTTTGACTTGTAACAATCCTTTCTACTTCAAAGTGTATAATTTCCATACACAAAGAGTAAAACATGTATTTTTAAAATTAGATTAAGGAAACAAACATCAGTTAGAGGAGCCTGCGTCTGCCTGATGTTTTTTTAACCTCCTCACAGCCCTGCTGTCTAGCAGAGAAGACAGGCGGTGCAAAGACCAAGTACAGTGAAAAAGAGAGTCAAAGATACAGACAGTGTGAATAAGTGAAGAGGCTCCCACCCTCTTATTGGTCTTTATACAAATGTGTAAGTTCAAAGGGTTTTATTAGTATGCTGACTTCTTACGTAAAGTGCAATGATCTTCCAGTGGCAATACTGTCACTCAGAATTTTAGTATTTGACACCACAAAGGAAATGAGACTGCTAGCCCTGTCACCATGTGAACTTTGTCCGGCTCTGGGTGTCTCAATATTCACGGTTTGAACAGGAAGTGAGCTTAGCTAAGTAAAGAAAAGAAATATTTTAGGTTAAACAGAATAAATGAATCCATCTGTTTCTTAGCAAATGTTTTTGGACTGTCTTCAATGGTAAGTTAGTTTATAGTTTTGACTAGATGAAGGTGCTTCAGAATTATAAAAACTATTGATCGTTTTTCTGAAAATGTTTTTTTCATACTGTGGTTCTGCAGATATTTAGTGGAGAACGTTACGAAACTTTTAAGTCCTCCCCCCCCCCCACAAGACAGACAATATAAAAGAAAAGCTATGTGTATTAACCAAAATGTGACTAATACTAAGAGTAACTTACTAAAAGTAACTATGGGAGTGGCTGCTTTCAGAGTGTTATGGTCAGTATTTTCAACTTGAATGACACATCCATATTTAGGCGCATAATTAAGTGGCCTGATTTTCAGAGGAGTTCAGCGCTCTGAGCCCTTCTGAAAATCTCTCTTCTTCTGAAAATCGAGCCACTTAATTATGTGTCTAAATACAGATTTGGGAGTCTAACGTCAGACACCTGAATTTGGCAAGTCAGGCATATTCTTCAGTTATTACTGCTAGCCATGTAACAAGCTCTTCTAGTCTTATGGCTGCAGATGCATGACTTAACTAGAGCATAATCCAAAGACAGTTTTCTTCTCCCATCATGTTTGGAGCTTTACTTTTGCATTAAGGCAAGTAACGTCTGGAGGCTATTTATGGTCCAGTGAAATGGTGAGGTAGAGTGTGCAATAGTAGAGCAGTCACTCAATACCTGTAAGCAATGCCAATGCTTGTGATTTGTCTTTGCAGTGTTGCTTTGTTCTCACATTAATTACTGAGATGCCTTTATTATTGACACATTACAGCAGCTCCTATATACTTATGTAGCTCATCCACAGAGTCACTAGCACGCTTGTTCGAGGAGTAAATTATCTGTCTTCCAAAAGCACTGGAAATAATCCAAAACAACTGGAAATATTCTGTGGCTATAGGGGGTCTTTCCCCTGTCATGGTACAAGTTAAGCACTCGTAATTGGAATACAGAACCTGCTTGAAATCCATATCTATATATGAGGTTTTTAACTATATTTAAATAAGCTGCATTTAAAAATCTTGCTGTTTACAGATCATGACTACTATCCTTTTTTAGAAAGGAAAAAACTTAAAATGTTCCTTTTTGTTTAATCTATTAAATTGAAATCTAGCTTTATATCTGTAGAAAATCTCAGAGAGGAGAGATTTTGATCCCAGTTTTATTAGAAACTGAGTATGTGCATAGTGTTTCTTTTAAGGTGCTTCTAAATGTTGCTTAAAGCAAGGGTCATGTAATGCTGTTGAGACCTTTATGGACGTCTTTCCACTCATGCATTTTTCTTTAATTGTGGAATTAAGAATGTGAACAGAACAATTTGCAAGATATTTAGGCCTTGTCTACATGAGAAAGTGTTGCTGATGCAAGTTACAGTGATGATCAAAAAGTGCTGTAACTACAACACTTGCGCCTGTCCACAAAGCGCTCATTGTATTACTGAAGCGCATCCACAGTTGGTGCTCTAGCATTGACAGTGAGAGCATTGCATTGTGAGCAGCTATCCCCCTGTGCAACTCAGAACCTTGTGCTGCTAGGAGTTGTGGGAAGTTGGAGAGGATCACAGTACATCATGAGTGTGGGCCCAGTGTCCCATGATGCAGTAATTTTTGTCCCATCATTCCATGGGTTTCTGACTGTTTCATGGCATTTTTCAATGGCCCCTGTTTCCTGAGTGCCTGCTTATCTCGGTCTGAAAGGATGGATCCTGCACAGTTTTTTTCCACTGTCGTTGTCAGTGACCAGCCACAATGTGTTCAGAACATGCAGCATTTCATGACCTCCCAAACAGAACTGAAATCCAAAGTGCCTGGCCTGCCATGTGCCATGCAAACAAACAGCACTGGATTATTGTTTGCATTCATGGAGCATCAACACACAGGGCACCCCTGCTTTTGGACATGTGAAACGGGCACTGACTGACGGGTTCGCATCATTATACAGGTCTGCAATGACAAGTAGTGGCCGCAGAACTTTCAAATGCTCAAAGCCATCTTCATGGAACTCTGTGGGGAGCTCATCATTACCCTGCAGTGCAAGGACACCAGAATGAGAGCTGCCTGCTCAGTGGAGAAGCACATGGCAATCACCGTGTGGAAGCTGCCAACTCCAGAGTGCTACTGGTTAGTTGCTAATCAGTTTGGAGTTGGGAAGTCCATCATTGGAGCTGTGTTACCGCAAGTGTGCAGGGCCATTAGTCGCATTCTGCCACAAAGAACTGTGAGTCTTGGAAATGTGCAAGAAATAGTGGATGGGATCTCTAACTGTGACGAGGCAATAGATGGCACAGATATCCCAATTTTAGTCCCGGACTATCTTGCGATGAAGTACATCAATAGAAAGGGGTACTTCTTTATAGGTACTGCAGGTGTTTTTCGGATCACCATGTGTGTTTCATTGGCATCAATGCAGGTTGGTCAGGGAAGGTGCATGATGCATGTAGCTTCAGGACCACTGGCCTGTACAGAAAGCTGCAGGCAGGGACTTTCTTTACAGACAAAAAGATTCCAATGGGAGATGTTGAAATGCCCATAGTGATCCTGAGAGACCCAGCCTACCCCTTACTGCCATGGCTCATGAAGCCTTATATGGGCGACCTGGATAGCAGCAAGGAGTGTTTCAATAACAGGCTGAGGAGGTGCCAAATGACCACTGAATGTGCATTTGGCAGATTAAAAGTTCCCTGGTGATTCCTTTTTGGCAGGTTAGGCCTAGATGAGGAAAATATTCCCATGGTTATAGCTCCCTGCTGTATGCTCCATAATATTAGTGAAGCTAAGAGTGAAAAGTTTCCGTCTGGGTGGAGCACAGAGGTGGATCACCTTTTGCTGAATATAAAAAAAACAGATGTCATTTGAATCAGGGAGGCCTTGAGAAACCATTTTGACAATGAGCACCAATAAGGTGTCTTTGTAAATAGCACGGCAACATGCTATGACTGCTAACTAGCTTGTATGGTGTATCAATGTGAGGGCAACCACCGTGTGCAAGAGACACATAAAGATTGCTTATTCTTCACAGAGTGTCTTTCTTAAATAGCAATTATTCACTGGGTTGAAAAGCTGGGTTGGAGGGGAGAAAGCATGAGCTATGACAGCTGGGTGTAAGTCCAGGATGGTTTCCAGCTCTTTACAGACATGACATATCTTTGTCTCTGTACCAGAGCAACGGTTTGACTTCTGGCTCCTTGATTTTTGCATGGAATTGCTGCATGTCCTGTTCATAGTCCTTCTCTACCATTTTTGAAAAAAAAAATTGACCATGTGCAATGAATTTCTTTGGCTGGAGTGGAGCTGGGACTGCACAGCCTCCTCTTCCCAAATACCAATTAGATCCAGAAGCTTTGGTTTCCGCCAAGTGGGAAAGCATTTGGTTCATGGAGCTGTCATAGTTAGGCGGGAAGATGTGATGTGAGATCTCCATGCCGACCAAGCAAGAAGTGGAATTTCAAACTGATGGCCCCAGTGGTCAGGATGGCCATTGTGGGACACTTGCTGGAGGCCATTTAGCATGACATAACTAAGTGTGGTGTCTACACTGATGCTTTAAGTGTGGTGTCTACACTTAAAATTTGGTGCAAAAAGCTCAACGCCTCTCATTGAGGTGGTTCTATTTTGTTGTAAAATCAAGAGAGTTGGGTCAGCAGGAGAGGGGGGATTGCAGTGTGTACACTGTTTTGGTGCAAAAAGCTGACTTTGGTCAACAAAAATCTCTCTAATGTAGACCAGGCCTTATTTAAAGAAAAGGATTCTGCTCTGTTTCAATTCAGAGCAAGACTTTGTGAAATGAAAGGACGGGGAATGTATTCCAGGAGGAACACTCAAAGTGTATCTTGCTACAGCACAATAAATATATTCTTTCTAAAGCAGGTATATTTTTGTATTATCATGAACCAGAAAAACAGGTTCAAAAGGCAATTCTGCTTCTATAACTTAGCACCCTTGTGGCATTCATTGGTGTGATTTGATCTTATCCTCTGATTGTTCTCATAACTCTCTGAATCATAAGGATACTGTTAGCTTGCCATCTCCTAGCTCTGAGTAAGCTACTCATATCACTGTATTTCCAAAGCAATTTTACTCCTGGGGGAATTCTGCTCCAAAAAATTTCAGTGCACAGTATTTAAAAATTCTACATATTTGAGAAAAGAACACGATATAATCGTGCAAGTTTCAATTATTTTGGTAATTTATTTCAAAATACTTGTCAGCAAGTATGTCTGCAACAATACAGACAACAAAGAAGATTCCCCAGCAGTAGAGAAATCCCTACAACAAGGGTAGTCAGTAGGTAGATCATGGGCCAAACCCAGATCACCAGAAGCTTTTGAACAGACCCCAAAATCTTGTTGTTTTGTTTTAAATTCTCTGGAGTCTGTACCTTAACTATATCTTGACCAAGAAATTTGGAACTTGACAAAAAAATAACACTACCTCTGCCCTACAACAACCAGTTCCTGTTTCTCTGTTGTTCTTTTGTTGGGCACCTCAGTCTGGGTGGGTATCGCTTGCCAGCTGGGCACATCTTCGGGGGAAAACTCTACCCGTTGGGTCTTTTAGTTGATTCTCATTTTTTCACCCTGCCCCAATAGGGTTACTGTATAGAGGTTCCCAAATACAGGACACTGCCATGGGGAGGTTTGGGGGAGAGAATTTTTTTTTTCCTGGAGAGAGTCTAGAGGAGAGCTCTGGCTTTTTTACCAGTCAAATAACACCAGTTAAAAATATATGGTTCTGTTGGGAGGGGAGAGGGCACAACTTGTGACCTGAAATTCACTTGGGGTAGCAAAATGTCTCTGTCCAGCTTCCACTTAAGTCAGTAGGAGGATCCATTTGTAGAGCACATCTAGGCCCTGAATGGCTCCCATACTGAGTCTGTAAGCTTTTGGGTACACTCAGCATTATAATGACAGAGTAGTAAAAGCCTCACTTGTTAATCTCATGAGTGTTTTGCTCTCTAGCTTTTATTTAATAGGACAAAACCACAAATTTTATTTTATTTTATTTAATTTAATAGCACAAAATCCAAATTTGGGTACACTTTTTTCTTTCTTTAAACCAGATGGTTGTATGTGTTGTTTTTGCTGTCTGTTCCTATTATTCCTCCATACAGAACACCCTTCTGTGTGAGGATGAAATCAGCGTGTTCTTTTGAATTAAGGAGATATTGTCAAGGAGTTTGAGCTAAAATTTCATCAGTTTTAAATTGAATATAATTGCAAGAGAAATAACTGGGTTTTTTTGGTGGGTCCTATGACTTAATGCAGTTTTTGTGTTCTGTTTGATTTAGCACACATATATTTTAAATCCTCCTGAATTATCTTCAGAGGATTATTTTTGGTTTACATATGAACCAGTTCCATCCAAGCTGTGCTCAGTACTGGACCTGGTCTAGCTCAAAGCCACTCTTGCATGCCCTTGATACTGGTTTTGGTTGGGTCTATGTAATTTATAGCAATTGTCAAGCTGCTTTTTTTTGCTGGTCCTTCAGGACTACTGGTATTGCTCCTCTCTGACCATGCCGCTCCGCACGCATCCTCCCCACCCAGGGGTACTCTTACATTTCTCCCCCCATCACTTCCTGCCGCAATGATTCCCTTCTGTTAGGATAATCTCAAGATGCCGTGCTAGCAAGTACTCTGTCCTGTATTAGCCCCTGCTCCATTCCTCCCAATCTGCTCCCCCATTACCCTTCTCTCCTCACAAGGGAGAAGCAGTTGACCACTGTTGCCTTCCCTTCCTCTCCTACTGCAGAGAGTTCGATGCCAGTTGCAGGACAGCAAGGGACCAGAGTATCCAGACAGCCAGGCTGCTACCATGTACAGAGTTTATGCCGTGGTTGCCAGGAGATATGATCAGTCCTTACCGCCTTGCAAGGTGTGCGAGATTCCAGCAGGGCTGTGGCAATGTATTGTGTGGATTGTGACTGGCAGGCCCAATGTGTAACCCTTGCAGGCCTAATGATAAGTGTGAAGCCAAAGACTTTGGATAAATTCGTATTTTTTGGTTAAATCAGTTCTTGAAATAAACCAGAAATTCTAGAGAGGGTTTTTGTTTAAATATGGTTCTGCATGGAGCACATTGTCTGTCTATCTTGGTAGCAGGCTGCAAGTGGCCTCAAAATAGCTGCTGTTCCTGTAGTCAGGTTGGCAGGGTTGCAGAAGCTGCTTTGCATTTAAAGAAGTAGTAAACTTGAAACACATTAAGTAACACGCCAAGTTTTGTCTTTATAAGAAAAATATTTGTGAACCATCATCCCAAACATCTATCAGAGGAGAGAATTTAATCATTTGCCTTTTTAATAAAACCCAATTTGTGTCTCACTGCACCAAAATAAAAAAGTTGAAATATATTTTGTTGTATATCTCCCTGTTGCTGTCAAATTAAAAAGAGTCTATTGAAGGGATGTGCTGTTATGTTTTTTTAAAATGTACCAATTGCTTCAGTAGATTAAAAATGTCTTTTTTTTTAAAAATGTTTAAAAAATAACTTTGGCCTAAACTTGAAAAAGTACAGCAAGCATTTATACTTGCAAGAGAGACCTTCAAGCTTGATCCACTTTTTTGGTTTCTACCAGTCTTGACGTATCCCTCTACGTCATAGCATGTACATTAGTGCACACGTTAACGTCTTTGATATCTTCATTTAGTGCGTATGTGTATAGTAAAGGAAAGAATCGGCCTGTAAATCCTTTAAAAAAAAAATCTATACTTAGATTGCACTTTGAATGTCAAAGGCTTTGTGATAACTACCTCCTAACATAGTCTAACCACCTAGCAATGCAGCAAATGGTAATTACAAACCTAATTCATTTCTGTTCTAATGCTTTACAATAGCTTCTTTCATGGCTGCCCCTAGACTTATGCTGTCTCCAAATTATAATTCTTGGGGCTTACCTTGGTATCTTTTTCAGAAGAAACTATACACAGCTTGTAGGTTTTTGTGTTGACCACTAAAGTATAGAATCAGCCAGCCATATCTGTATAGCAGTGTTAGAGTGGAGTTATTACGTTTTGATGATGTCTACTATATTTCTTAATGGCTGAGAGAGGTGCTGTAAAATAATGGTAATAACCATTAACAGCAAAGATCTAGGACCTTATGGGGCAGAATCAAATGGGGATTTAAGTATTTTCTTGAACTATTGATCACACTTCTTGCATAGACATTAGGATTTCATAGCAATATTTGATGCTAGTGGTCTGGAATTCCTAATGTGGCAAGTAGTGTCATTCAGTGAGATTATTAATAGAATATTTTTCCTGACACTTACTTGAATGCATGCATGCATGCACGCATGGTAGAGGACGAGATAGAATGGAAAGACTGTTTTTTCAGAAATATTAACCTCTAGACTATTGTTTTTAATTAAGAGTATAATCAGCTGGCAGCCTGTTAAAAGTTTATAGGCTGGACTAAGTATTTCCTAAAGATGTTTTAAGGGTTTTAAATAAATGACAATGTAGCCATTAGTTTCAAGAGTTATACTAGAGGAAATGTTGCCCACTATATGATGATCTTCCTTTTTCATTCTATTTTTTATATTTATATTTGTTTTTTTAATATTCTTCCTCTGTTTCATTATATTTCTCTTTATCCATAAGATGTTCAAGGCAATGCATTTAAAAATCATTATTGCAGGCTTCAGGTGACAGTCATTTGTTCTTTGAATTTGAGGGATTCTCCTGTTGGTGCAGATAATCCACCTCCCCAACAGACAGGAGCTAGGTCAGCAGAAGAATTCTTCCATCAACCTTGCACTGGAGTTAGGTTTGTGTAACTACATCTCTGAGGGGTGGATTTTTCACATCCCTGAGCAACAAAGTTAAACTGACTTAATCTAGACCATGCCTGGGTATGCGTGAGACTCCTTTTGTTAAAATTTCCCACAGTTGCCATCACCAGTGCTGCTCCAATGGTGATATCAATGGAGAGAACTCCAATCAATAGGTTTCTGGCAGCTGCTGGTGTGTTAGGAGTTAGATGATGCAATAGTTCAAACCTCAGCAGCCAACGTACGCTAGAACTTTCCAATATGAATATCACCAGCAAACTGTTGCTAACAACTTCAAACTTTGAACTATTTTTAGGGATATGTACAGGGTGTGGGTATAAGAACTGCAGTAATATAAAGAGTTTTTTCCACTCAGTTTGGTTTTTCTTTTAGGAACAAAGACCTAGAATCATATCCTGCTTGCTTTACTTGCTTAAATAATTCCAATGACGAGCCAGAAGAATAGGACTGTGAGCCTTTTATGTGCTGTTGCCTGATGCAAAAGCTTTTCAAAGCATGCACAATAAATAACGGTAAATCATCTGACTTTTGTGTTTTCGGCTTGTGGCAGGACTTTCGAGATGCTGCAGGAGTGAAACTGGATGCTTGAACTGATATTTAGAGTCCATGGTGTACATGTGTATTGTTGAAATCTCTGGTTTCATGTTCATGGAACACTCTGCTTTTCTATGTTAGTCTCTATATGAAAAGTAACTATTGAACTAAAAGAGGAATATTTCAAAGTTCCAGTAGGCCAGCACAAGTGTTTTTGCACTTTCTATGTTCAGGACAGATAATATATAAATTACTTTAGAAATAATATTGGCCTTTCTACCATGCTAACTGCCTGCCTTGAAAGTAGTAAATCAACTTTATTACTGTTGTTTTGCAGTAAATGAGTTTGGTTTTAATACGAAAAATTTAAAAGTGCCATCTTTATGGCAGTTTCCAGCTTTGTTCAATAGGAATGGGTAATTTGGGGATATAGTGGTACATACTAAAAGGTATCAGTTGATACCAAATTACATCTGTTTTATTATAGTAACATCATAACTTATTTTAAAATAACTTTAAAAAACACTGAGATTCAAACCTGGCAAAACTTGGGATGACTAGATGCCTTGTCCTTAATAAAAAGAGAATTCAGCCCCTGGCTTATAAACACCTTTTTTTTAATAAGCTCACTTCTGAAACTCCATTGTCACTTTTCCACTTAGTTTTAGAATAGCTGGCCCTTTAAATTTGGCAAAGACAAGCAGCTGCAAGCTTAAAGTTGTAATTTGGCAGCTGGAAGGTGCTTTCTGCATCTTTCCTCTTCCTCCTGCTGCAAGTGAGTTCGCCTGTTATGTTTTCCTCTTCCCTTATTATTTAGGAGATGACACATGCTCTCTTCCTCAATCAAGAGGAAACCAGTTTCCTCAATCTTATTATTTCTTCCATCCCACAGCAGGATATAAACTCTGTAACTTTGCTAATTTTTTTGAGGGGGGCCAGCCACAGGTGACATGTGAGAGGGCATGTGGGGTAATGTCCACCCCACCCTGGTTTGCTATTTGGCTTGTTCTGAGCATGCTCAGTAACATCGCTGAAGCTGGCTGCTCTCTCTCTGCCCCTTCCAACCCCCACTATCGACAAACACTGCTCATCTCTGGTGCCAGCATACTCTTATATTCTTATATGGCTGGGGTTCTAAGTACCACCTAGAATGTGTGTATATTCTTCTCTTTCTTTATACCTACATGGCTCCCATTGCTGCTGTATCTGAGTAACCTCTGAGCAACAAAAATGATACAAGGTTTAGAAAACCTGACCTATGAGGAAAGATTAAAAAATCTGAGCATGTTTAGTTTTGAGAAAAGAAGACTGGGGCTGGACCTGAGAACAGTCTTCCAATATGTCAAGGGCTGTTACAAAGAAGACAGTGGCTAATTGTTCTCCACGTTTGCTGAAGGTAGGTTAAGTAGTAATGGCTTAATCTGAAGCCAGGGAGATTTAGGTTAGATATTAAGAAAAAAACTTTTAAACTATAAGGATAGTTTAGCACTGTAACAGGCTTCCAAGGGAAGTTATGGAATCCCCATCATTGCAGGTTTTTAAGAATGGGTGGGACAAATACCTGTCAGGAATGGTCTATGTTTATACAATGAGCTGGACTTAATGACATCTTGAGGTCCTGTCCAGCCCTACACTTCTATGATTAATTTTTGTTTTTGTTTAAAAGAAACAAAAAATCATATACAGACACTAATTCCCCTATTTGTTAATGGACTGGTAATTACTGTGGAACACCAGGGCCATTTTGGAGCGTCAATCGTCTTTATCTTGAATGTTTTATATTTTTCTCTACTAGAAATTGCAAACTTTCAGCTGTGCACACAGGCCTCTGCGTCTGTGAGTTCATGACCCTTGTTGGTTCTTGTAGCAGGCCACAGAGTTCCTGAATTCTCCTGCACAAGAGTAAAACTATTAAACTTTCACACACTACTCTCTTTGAGGAAAATTTTGTAATGTTCACTCGTAATCTACCTGCTTTCTTCCCTCTGATTCTAACCAACAAATAAGAAAAAATAAATGAATATTTATTCTATTCTTTAACCAGAAGAACAACTTTACTCTCTAAGGATAATGTTCCTCTCACAAGTTACTTGACTTTGGAAACAAAGGAATTCCTTTGATTCTGTATCAAGCATGCAGTTCAGGTCCCCATTTTGCTGTCAGCATCTCCCAAGCTGGTGACCATAGACCTAATTTTCTCCTTCTTGGATAAATGTTTTTTTTCCCCTGTGTAATTAGGTCTCCAGGTGCCAAGTGAAATGCAAGAGAGTAAAATATTTAAATGCACATACTAAGGCCAAAATTTACAAAAGCAGGTATCTTTTAATGGAAGCTGCAGGTTCACTTCTGGAGATTGGACCACTTAGGTGCCTAAATAGGGATTTAGTTGCCTAACTTTGACATCAGAATATTACTGCATAGCCAATTTATTTCTTACAGTTGTGGGAAAGGTATGGTTTTAAAAAACAGACAGACCTTGCAACCAGTCATGCTAGTTGGCAAAAAAAAATTTTTTTCCACTTCAACAATTAAATCTGACTGACACTTTGTGATAGACCAAGTTTTAGGAGGCAGCAACACACAAACAGGTGTTTAGATTCCATAGAGAATATAAAAAATTTTTCTTGGAAATAGGCAAAACTTCCTTATTTCTGTGTTATTTGTAGTTGGTGTTTTCTGAAGTAGAGTACGACAAACTTAGCAGTAAACATAGTGGTTAGGAAAGTGGAGACCTTTTAGATTGGAATAGGTTTTTAATATTTGTTCTCTGCATGCAACTTATTTCAAATAGAGTAAGATGCAGTTGTAAACCATGAAGTATGTAAAAAGCAGCCAAAAAGAAGAAAAAGTAATTTTTGTACTATAAAATTATGAGTCAGAGTCATGAGTGTATGTAGCTATGAACATGGCAACAGAGCAGCTGTTCCAGGATTTGCTGTAATGGAAAAGGCAGATGACCAAATGGCAGAATTATAATTTCCTCTTGCATTGTCCACCCGTACCACTCATCAAAGGACAGGATCAGAGTCTAGGCCTGGCTTCAGACCCATTGTCATAGTAAGGATCAATTAGAAGGATCAGATTTTCAGATAGTAAGCTGACACCCTTGACGATTTTACCCACTGTAACTTAGGAACCAAAGCCTATAAAACTTAATAGGTAACATTTTCAAATGTGCCTGTTATTTAGATAGGCTTTCCTGAAATGTTTGCCCTGTATATGTTAGCTAAATAGAAATGTAAATAGGGGACGGACTTTAGATTGGCATTGAACTTGGTTAGTGAAGGGTTATTGTGCTTGGTTTGGCTCTGTAAGCTATTATCTTGCTTACATAGTTGCAAGACCTTATTAAAAAGTTCTTGGTGTGTTATATGCTATTATTACTGATTGATTTACTCATTTCTAATACACTTCCCTGACATGCATCTTACTGTACAGTAATGACTATTGAAGCATGCTCTAGGTTTCCAAAATTTTATGACAATCCTTTCCTCACAGCTAGCAGCTGTTTAAAAAAACAAATTGTTTTAAATGAAGAAATACTAGTGCTTCAGTTTTTCTGAGCTATCTGTGGTACACTTGTTCAATTAGGGTACCCACACTGCTGCTAGAATGCCACCGGGACATAACTGCATGTGGTTGGTAATACAAATGGAAGGAGTTTCATTAAAATCTTAAACAACTTTAAAACCAAAGCAAGCTTCCTATAGTTAGGTTCTAGCCTTGATACTCAGGTTCCTCTTGCTGCTTTGGTTCAACTTTATCAAAGCTCCACTTCCTTTCCGAACACTTGCTGTTGCTTTCCTTTCTCTTCACTTGGCTTTCTCACTTCTAATTGTCCTGTTACAAAGCAGAGATTAGGAGCTACATTTCTGAACCACTTGTGGTGGATTGGATGCATTTGTATTATTTGAAACCTTGTGTAAATACCCTATTCTTTCAAGTTCACATTTCTCTTACTTATGGTGGCTCAAGTTGGATGCTGGTTCCTAAAATGCACTGAACTTTGGCTCTTAGCATATACAGTGTAAGTAGCAGAAACAGTTTGACTGTCTTGACAAAAAAACACTTCTGCTGTGAAGTTAAAAAGGCAAAAAGTACAGAAGCCAAACCTCAGAATTTTACTGAATGGTTTGTGAAGAGGTCTGAGATAATCCTAAGTGTGCAGATTTTTTTCTGCCTTCAGGAGACAGACTTGAACATGAGAAACCTTTGACAGTTCCCAATTTTAATTTCCCATAGCCTTTATATTATAGACATTGTAGGCAAAATATCGCTCCTTAGCATTGTGGAGTCATTAATTTTATTAAAGACTGCCTTTTTTGGTGTGGTGGTGGAAAGGAAATGGTGTTAATCATATCTAGGTGTATTACATTGTATATAGAGAACCTAAAGGATTTCCTCTCTTCTTACCATGTCCTCTTCTCCCCCCCACCCCCCGGGTGGGGGAACCCTAATATGCCACCTCTTTTATTCAATATGCATGAGAAAGTGCTGAAGGAGATAGCAAGGCATTCTGAGCTGTGATGTCATTGTCCAGGTTACGTGTAGCAGCATTTCATTTCCATCAGGTTGCATTCATTTTGCCTGGGCAAGACTGGGATGTCAATGAGAATCATTGAGTTGAAATTTCTTCCAGGAAAGATTGAAATGATGTGAACTGAAGGAGAGATGCTGATCAAATATCAGGGGTGGTTCCAGCCCACCAGTATTGAGGAAGTTTCTTCACAGTTGACACAACGGGGGTGCTTTGAGACTCAAGTGGTACCAATAGCCAGAAGTTCTGGCTTACTATTTGCTCTCAGGTGCAAATCAAGATGTGGTCTGAAATTAATAAAGGCCTGAATTAGTTTAGGATTTGGATATCTGAGAGGACAGCTCTGCCCCCACATTCCAGTGTGGCAGTGGAGAGCAGTTTAGGTTTTGAAACAAAATGATCATAGATATAAATGGCTGTGGGCTGATGGTGTGGTATTTGCAGTGCATTGAAAGCCCCCTGGCTCAGTTCCAACAAGGGAAGCAATTTTCAATCAGTCTGGCATTTAGGGCATGGTGTGTGGCCTCTCTCTTATTAGACTTTAATTGCAAGGGATGGGTTGTGGGCTTTTTTTTTTTTAAGGATAGTATTTATTTTGTTTTTCAGCACAGCAGCTCCTTTAAAGCACAGGTGTGGTAGCTGGAAAGTTCTACTGAACATACAAGACATGCTGTCGGAGAGCTTCATTCACAAAACAGCTAAGACAAAGGATAAAACTGTGGTAGCCAGCTGTAATTTGAGGCTAAGGTAGTTATTGTCACTATGAAAATACTTCTGAAGTGAAGCTTCATTGAGAATCTTCAAGTATCAAAATTTCTGCACTGAGCAGTCAACTCTTTCAGTCCCCCCTTAAAATCAGTTTTTTGTTTCTTTTTGCTTTTGTTTTTTCAGATAATGTGAAAATGAGTTTTTCCAATAGATTAAGTAATCCTTGTAGGAGGAGGTTCTAGCTGCAAGAACTTCTTCAACACAGAAGTGAATAATACATTTGGGTGAAACAAGGAATTATTTCATACTTACTTACAAATAAAAAGCAGCAGTAAAACCAAATGAAAAGAGGACTCTTCAAAAATAAATTGAAGGAAAGTTTGGAGATGATGACAGAAGAGTTATGGAAATATATAGCTGACATAAGAATGGACATATAAATCATCACAGAGAACCTGAAATAGGAAAACAAAGACATTTTTGGTGATAAGTGTGTGAAATGCTTGCCAAAGATCAAGAAAATGTGAGTGGTAAATAATTTGTACGTGCAAGAATACCAATGTTTTCACTACCTGACAGACATCTTGTCCTACTGTACTATCGGAAATCTTCCAGACTTCGTTTTTGCTTGTCTATATAAATATTAACGCTACCATGGCAAACTTTTGTGTAGGAAAAACTGGCTTGATCAAAATCAATCATGGACTAGTGGAAGGGATGGTCTCTGGTCTCTACATATGTGATATCATGCCTGTCACTGTAGTTATGGTTGCCAGGTGTCTGGTTTTCATCAGAAAGTTGGGGCAGGAGGTTGTGGGGAAGGTTTTCAGCAATTAGAAAGTTGGCAACCCATACTATTTGAGCACTTCAAGACCAAATTAATGTAAATTGAAGCAATGAAAATGGACTAGGGAGGGGCAGCCAAAAATGGATATTGTCTAACAGTACGACCGTAATTATTTGAATGGTATGGGTGACCTAAAATAAACTTAAATATAAAGTGTACGGTCTGTATAGTAGGTATTGAAGCATTATTTTGTATCAGATAATTGTGCTGTAGAACTGATTCTTTATGAATTCAGATGGAATCACTCCTCCCTTTCTTGATAGCAGCAATAGCTCTAGAAGTGACAATCATTAAACCAATTTTAACACAGATAAGCAAGTGTAACAAATGGTATTTTTTAATGATATTTTATTATTTATTGTGCCTGATCTGCATGCTTGCTGCTTTTATAAATCCAGCAACATAAAATTGCCATGGTGCGATAAAGGAGAATTTATTGTCCATGCTTAAAGTCAGAGGAAAGCTATAGAACTAAAATGTTGTTTTTAAAAAAGTGTTATGTACTGTTTCTTTAAATATGTGGCATGAAGCTTAAAGGAAAGGGACTGAGGGAGGGCTCTGGATGAAGATTCTACCGTGAAAGGCTGAAAGAGTATTTTGGCGGATAATAGTATTTTGCTTATTCTGACAAGTTCCTTGCTTTTAGAAGTGACTCATTCTATTGTGTATCATTGTCACATGATACTAGCTCAAAGGAGTTGCAGAAAAAAACAAGAAATGCTAATAAATGTCCTGTAATAGACATTCTAAGCAAGCAGATTTTTGGCAAAGGCACAGAGAAAAATAATTAGATTGTGGCTCAATTGTTGACTGACTGGGTTCTTTGGATATTGTACATATGCTTGTTGCCTTAGGTTCAGGTATGATGTGTACATAGGGAACCATAGTCCAGCTATGCTTTCAGCGACAGCTCTTGTTTATCCTGGAGTGAGTTCTTGGATTTCAGGAAAACTTCGTTTCATAGCCCAGTAGCCCAACAGGAATCGGCTTAGTGTTCCTAGATTCTCTCTGTTTTGGCTTCTGGTACTTTGTTTCCATCCCTTGAGATGGAGGTAACTATTGGGTATCACCGGATGAAACCACTGCATGTGGTCTTCCTACTTCTATTTATCTGAATGTGTAAACAATAAGTTATTGGAGAAATGCTTATCAGCTAGAGTGGAGTTCTTAAACACAGTGTTTCATAAAATCTCTTGGTCTAGCGCAGTATTGCCAAACCCAACAAAATCATGTCCACTCCTAAAAATACAATCTCAAGATAGTTTAAAAATCATGACTTAAACATATCTTGGCTCTGTTTTTATTTACTACTTGATTTTTCAGGTTTTAGTGGGGGTCATGTTCTCAAGTTTCTCTCCACAACTGAAAAAGATGTATTTTTAAACGGAAGCTGAAATTTTCACATAACACATCAGGAGTCATGATTATCAGTGGGATTGGAGTCGGAGGATCAGTGTTCCCTGGAGGGACGGTTATTGATGGGATGGGGACACCAGTGGAACAGATAACACAGGGAATTAGGCAGGAAGCAATTCAGGCACATGGATTGAATAGTGTATGGAGTTCAATAAAGTTTCATTGGTTCAACTTATACTCCATTCAGCTTCATGCTTTGTGAATGATACACCAGGAACTGAGACTTTGAAAGTTGGCAACATTCTGTCTTTAACTAGTTCCTTAGTTATGGTGATTGCCTATAGGTTATACCCAGTGTTACAGGGCTGCTTGATCTGGCCAGGTCGCTGCAACCTATCCTCGGGTCCTGACTCCGGGGGAGGCCACAGCGCCTTCTTAAATGGGGAATAGTTAGCGTTTGGGTGCGGGTCACCGGCTGGGTTCTTGGATCAGGCAGGTGGCCCAACAGTCTAGCGCCCCGGCCCTCAGGCAGAGTGGGTGAGTAAGCAGTCTAGCGCCCCAGCCTCTCAAGTAGGGTGAGGCAGGCAATGGATCCGCTTGGTAGCAGGAGGAAAGAGCACGTCCTTCCGGGGTGGCTAAGGAAAGCGGGGAGGAGGATGCAGGCCCACCTGCCTCCACTGCGTCCCAGCCCACGGCCCTAGTAGCGGCAAAGGTGTTGCCACCAAGTCTGCGGGGCCCCTGCCACAGCACACCAATGGGGCTGTGCCCCTAACTCAGCCACGGGTTCAGGCTGTCCCTGGGCCACTTCCTCCCCATGTCCCCAGGTACCTGTCTCCACCGGGTCGTAGGGGTACTCTGCCCCCGGCTGGCTCACCAGTCCCTCCCTGTCCATGGGCAGCAAGGCGGGGAGCTCTTCAGTGAGGGGCAGCTCCTCGAGGTCGCAGGGTTCCTGTGGGCCTTTAGCGTCGGGGAGCTCATCCAGGTCCAGCCCGACCTCGGGGGGAATCTCCCATCTGGGTTGCTCCGGCTCCTCGGTCCAGTCCCGGGGGTCAGGTAACTTGGTTTAATCACTGGGGCCTGGTCCAGCCACCAGGCCCTGGAGGCCCTATCTGTTCCCTATGTAGGGGTAGGTCAGGAAACCAGTGGGGTCTCTGCTCAGGGCGCCTCTCGTATCTGCCAGGCTCCAATCCGGCCCAGGCCTCCGCCAGCAGGGCAGCACATCTGACTCCAGCAGCTGCCTGCCTCCTACTGAGCTCTGGGGCCTGGCCTTTATACTGCCCCTTCCTGCAGGGGCTCCACCCCTCTGCTGCTGGTTGGGCTGGTTGGGCGGCCCTATCACTGTCTGGCCTGGCGGTTGCCAGGCAGACTTGCCTGCAGGGGCGGGTTCAGCCCGGCAGGGTTGCTGCGGCCTATCCTCGGGTCCCGACTCCAGAGGAGGCCACAGCGCCTTCCTACACCCACGAAAGCAAATGTTAGAGTGCCCCGCTTTGCAGTGGGGCTTCAAGGAAAGAGCAGGACTGTGTCTGAAAGCAGGCATATGTTAGGCTGAGTGTTCATTACAGCATGTTATGTACATTATACAGTTTGCACGTGGAAATATGTTGAAATGGACTTTTTTCCTTATGTAATGTGCCTGAACACATTTTATTAATTATAGATTTTTTCACTGATGTTCTGTAGAGAGGATAGTCTTTTAGAACAGTTTCTTTAGAAACCTATTGGTTTCATCTCCGAATAATTCTGTAGGATTTTTCTATAAGGTTTACTATTTTGGTGTGTTGGAAGCCTGCTACTGTTAGGACCCCCTTCCTCAGTTCTTGGTTCACTGACAAAAGCAGAAGTCCAGAGTCCAGCAGCAGCAATACTATGGGTTTACTGGGGTAATCAAGCAAGAATTCTAATTCTTCCCACCAGTAATTTTCCTTCTTCCCATCTTACTTCCTGTTTGACCTCAGTTTTTATAGTGTATCTGAACCAATCATTTTCTTAACAATATTACAAGATAATTCTTTAACCAATCCTAACATATTGTAACATAGTTCTTTAAGCAACCATAACAGATTACAATTAGTTATGCTACAAACAGAAACAATAAAAAAACAGATAGAAATTATCAGAAAAGTGGGTACCTTAATGACCAAACAATAGAAAGTGTAGATTCTATAACCACAACTGTTGGCAGGTGTTTAAAAGCCAGACAGAAAGCTATTAACCAAAGTTTTCTTTAAGCATTCTAGGGTCTTTTCTTTATCTGGAGATGTTAGACTGTATTGCCTTCTGAAGAGCCTGGTATTGCCTTGTTGTAATGTAATTTGTTTGGAATGTGTGGATATGACCATACGCTTCCCAATTTATGGCTATCTCTGTT
Source organism: Mesoclemmys tuberculata (assembly GCA_007922155.1). Taxonomy (NCBI): domain Eukaryota; kingdom Metazoa; phylum Chordata; order Testudines; family Chelidae; genus Mesoclemmys; species Mesoclemmys tuberculata. The sequence continues at coordinate 95,557,489 of ML675616.1, read as the reverse complement.
ACATAGCCAACGTACCCGGCCTCAGGCTGTCGCAGTGAAAGAAGGCCCTTAGACAGGCAGCTGGTGATTTTGATTCTTTGATTTTATGCCCCTGTAACTAGCTAAGTGATAAGAATATACTTAAAAATTATGGGCCTTTACAGGCAGGCCTAAATGTCTCTTTTCTAACAGCTACCTTGAGGGAATGTTCAGTTGAAAGCATGGCTTGCTGTAGAAGCATTTTGGGGTAGCAGATCATTACATCTACTGAAAACACTGCTGAGATAACAGTACAGCTTTAGTAGTAATACTTGGCATTCAGAAGAGGAAAAGAATAGAAAACAGTCACTATTGTGACCTCCCTGTATTAGCTTTTTTGCATGAATGGAACATGTACTCATAGAGGATTCAAATACTTAGTACTACCGATTTCAGTACAAATTATACAAAAATAAGATGCAAAGAAGAAGAGTTGAGAATATAAGGCTGTCCTGTTTACTGGTCTCAGCTGGTAGCTGCATGGTAGTAATTTAACTTGACTAGACGTTGCACCTGTTCCTTGGATATAAATTCAATATTTAAAATTTCATTTACAGGAAAAACTTTAATGTGAGACTAAAATGGAAGTAATAGGAGAACAAGTTTTTATCTTTCCTCACATCATTTAAAGAGCCCAAATTATTTTATAAACTGAAATGTTACCACTTCTTGTGTATTACGTGATAGCCATTCTTCACCAACTGTATTGCATATCAGGTTTTTAAGAAAGGGACGTAAAATCTATACAGTTGTAGTTGGACAGAACTTTTTAAGTCAAACAAAATATAGTTACCAAGATAAATTTGTCCAGGATGCTGAGTGAACTGGTATAAGATCTTCTGTGATAACCAATGGACAGCTCTTAAGTTTTTTATATATCCTTGAAGTAGAGTGACTTTTTTTTCTTTAAATGTGCATTTCTGCTTCAGTTCCCACACCCAGAATGCTTACAGTGTGCTGAAACTTTTTATTGCATATTTCCTGAGTCACATCAGTGTGAGTAACTATTGTGAAATTCAGAACTTCCCGTTTCTTTTAAAGCATTGAGTTTGTAAATCTCTTTCTGTGCCCAGCTTATGGGATAAATCCAAAATGTATAGACTTATTAACAGGAAAATATTCGCGATTCAGGAGAAGTCCAGTTCACACTGCTGGTTGGTTATTTTTTTATGAAAGGCATGGGTGGCTGTAAGTAAACTAATTTTAATCTAATGCATTTTAGGTATAGTATAGTTTCTTTGTTATACAGAGCTAGGTAAATGTATAGCCTCTATCGCAGTATCTGAGCGTCCCCCAAGTATTTTAAATGAGAAATATTTCCTCCTTAGCCTTTAGGAGAAATAGCTTGATTAATTTATAGATCTGATTTGTGTGGGTAAGGAAAAATTTGAAAAAATAATCTGAGGGAAACATGAGTCAAATAGATGTGTTCTATCTTTGTTGCTGGACATGATAAGATCTGTGTGGTCATTCTCGCCTTTACAGAAGTCAGTTTCATAGTCTAAATCCATCTTCCGTGAGAGTTCTGTCTCCATGCTCGCAAGCCATTCCTTAATTAATGAGTCAAATGGAGCTGTTGAGGAGGAAGTGTTCATTTCTCAGGTAAATAAAGCCATACCCCCTCCCCACCCCATCCCACCCACACTCTCCTTGGGGGATTTGAACATCAGGTCAGACACTAAGTGGGACTCCATGCTCACCAGAAAGTCAGTGCAGTAAGCAGGATGTTGGTGTGTTGCATAAGATCAGCGCTTTCTGCATAGCAGTGGCAAAAGATTGTAGATACGCTTTGTGCCCAAGTCTTGTCTTAAACTGTTTTCTGCCACCAACATTTGAGTTTTTTCTTCTGCTTTTTCTGTTTGTCAATCCGTGTGGATCATGGGATGGGAAATGTTACTTTGTGTTAGCAGCTATGTTAGTAGTTAGGGGACAGTTGTAGTGCCTCATTAATTCTTCTAGTAGGGTCCTTATCAGTGAAGTCTGGTCTACACTTACAAGCTTTGCCAGTATAACTACTGATACAGACATCCTGGCAAATCCTCTTCATGTAGACACAACTTATACTGGCAAAAAAGTGCTTTTGCCTATATAGCTTATACTGGCTCCCCAAACAAACAAGCTATAGCTGCACAAGTCACTTTTATGCCAGTATAACTGCATCTGCGTTAAGGCTTTTGCTGAGTTTAAAAATAAAAATAAAGATTTATAAAGATAAGCAAGAGATCCCCATGCTGCTGTGTATGGATCAGCCTTAAAGGATGCACGGTGCTGCTTATTATAGAAACTTATATTAGCTTTTTAAAATCTAAGACTGTAGCTCATTTGTGTGTATGTGTGTGCTTTCTGTTTTAACCTTGTAAATAACTAATTTATTTTCTTAGTTAATAAATATAGACTCATAGACTCATAGGTCAGAAGGGACCAATATGATCATCTAGTCTGACCTCCCGCACAAGGCAGGCCACAAAACCCTACCCATACACATTTATAACAACCCCGAACCCATGACTGAGTTATTGAAATCCTCAAAAGTGAGATTTGAAGACCTCAAGCTGCAGGGAATCCACCAGCAAGCGACCCATGCCCCATGCTGCAGAGGAAGGCGAAAAACCTCCGTGGCCCCTGCCAATCCGCCCCGGAGGAAAATTCCTTCCCGACCCCAAATATGGCGATCAGCTAAACCCTGAGCATGTGGGCAAGACTCACCAGCCAGCACCCAAAAAAGATTTCTCTGCAGTAACTCCGTTCCCATCCCATCCAGCATTCCCACAGACCATTGAGCAGACTTATCTGCCGATAATCCAAAATCAATTGCTCAAATATATAGTTTATTACAGAGTTGGCTACAGTTATTGTCTTTGGGTAGAGATCTGAGTACAACTGACGTGCAGTAAGTGACTGGTCTTCGGGACTGGTGTAATCTGAATATTGTGATTTTGGGTCTGAAGTGTCCATCTCTCATATAGTCCAGTCTGCCTTGGTGGTAAAATCAACTGGAATGCCCAAGGGGACTGACTGTGACTCCATGGTAAGACTGTAGAGTGCTTTAGGAGTTCACACCTGATACTGGGTTGGTGAAATCTTGCTTGGGGCTTCTGCCCTGCTCTTTGCAAGTCTGCCCTGAGGTTGGCACTCACGGTTTTGAGCCACTCCAGACAGCATGACAAACACAAGTTGTGAAAACTGGCACATAAAAATGTTCATGCAATCTTGACCGTTCATTCATTAGAACAGCTTCTGCTACTACTAGCAAAATGTATGATGTTGCTGTCCTTTTCCCCTTCACTCCCCAGCTCTTGCTTGCTTGGCATTAGCATCAGCAGCTGTGGTCACAGATGGGGCAGTCTCCACAGTTGCACGATCAAATATCAGGAGCTGGTTTCCTGGAGAACAGTACTGCTAAATAAGCTACACCCACTGAAGGAGCTTTAAGCTAGAAAACAACGAGATGGCTTGCAAAATAGTCATGTCAATTTGTCAGAAAATTGAAGTGCAAGACCTTAGTAGTCTGCAGCAGTGGAAAACGACTTTGTGCATGAACATCTAACTAAGGCCTAGCAAGTGCTGACAAAGAATTGCCAGTGGTGCTTTCTGCATTACTTTCCTCCTACTGCAGTTGGAGTTTTAAATGCATCAAACTGTTCTATTGATGCATCAGCTAAACCAGTGGTTCTCCGCCTTTCCAGATTACTGCACCCCTTTCAGGCATCTGATTTGGCTTGTGTAACTCACTTAAAAATGACTTGTTTACAAACTCAGACATAAAAATAAGTGTCACAGCACACTGTTACTGAAAAATAGCTTACTTTCTCATTTTGTCTGTATGAAATCTCTGACTTCGCTAGTGCTTTTTATGTAGCCTGTTGTAAAACTAGGCAACTATCCAGATGAGTTGATGTACCCCCCTGGAAGACCTCTGTGTACCCCCATGGGTATGCGTACCCTGGCTGAGAATCACTGGGTTAAACAGATGGCAAACTCTGTTTATAGGGTCTCTGTGACTAACACATGAGCCACCTGTACTGGGGTAAAGAGAGGATGCTATAGGTGTAGAGAGTTACCTATAACTCTAATGCACTTCCCTTGTCCTGGCCTGCCCTTCCTCAGGCTATATCTCTGCTCAAACACAGGGCAGAGCTCGGTCTTTTCAGGACTTTAACTCTGTGTAATATAACAAATTTTAAGATGAGAGAATATCATACGATGACTTAGTGAACAGAGATTAAAATATACCCACACAATCAGCACTGTAAGTACTTATAAATAACTTTGTTATTATGTGGTAACTGCGTCAGTGTTTTCCATGCAGAATTCCCCCATTCTGTTGTAGTTAAATAATTTTCATTGTGGGGTGTACTTTAGTATGTACAGCCCCCTCTGATCTTATGGTGATGACTTCACAGTCTGTACAGTGTGGCCTGACTCTGAGCATATTCCTTAGAGCCTGAGAAGAATGGCAGTCCCACAGGTCCCATCCATACTTCTCATTCTCCTCCGCAAAACACTCCGAAGCAGTTCCTGTTTGTTAGTCAGTTGTTAACCATCTCTCCAGCTTTGAGTGAGTTATGCAATCTTTAGCCATTATCTGAGGTGGCTCATGCACTGGGACTTGGAGTGGAAGGATGGTCCAGTGATTAGGGCACTAGACTAGGACTTGGGAAACCTGAATGCAGTTACCTGCTCTGTCCCAGACTTCTGTGGGAACTTGGGCAAGTCACTTAGCCTCTCTACCTCGGTTCCCCATTAGTAAAATGGTGATAATAGTACCCTACCTCACAGAGGGGTTGGGAAGATAACTACGCTAAAGACTGAGATGTTCAGATAATACAGACTTATATTAGTCTGCCATTCTTCTTCGTCTTTGCTTTGTCCCATTAGTTGGGGTCAGCAGCTCTTGTTCTTCATCTCCAAACAATGAGCGTGTCTTCCAAGCTGACACTGACCTTCTTTGTGTCCTCCTTCAATGTCGCAAATTGCCTTTTTCTGGATCTTCCTTGTAGTCTGTGTCCTGGGACTACTAGTTCTTGTACTCGGACCAACACATTCCGAGTCTTGTCATCTCACATGCCCTTGCTGCCTCAGTCAATCCTCTCATTTTCATCATGGGGTCTACTTGCATCACAGCGTGTGTCATTTCATTGTGTCGCCTATCAGCGCTCATCTTACCCTGCGTCCACCTGAGTGTTCTCATTTCCTTAGCGTGAAGTACTTAGTTGTTTCTCTGTTCCTCACTCGCTATCATTATGTCATGGCTTGGGAATGGGAATGGATGGGAAATTGCAGAGAAAATTGTCTGAGATCTACAAAGACATAGGGGAAAATATCAAGTCTAGTTTTGGGCTTTTTAAGCCCAGTGTCACTTATAAAGCATTTCAGACATTAGTTAACATTGGGAGTCAGTGTGGTCTAGTGTACAGGGTTGTCTGGTAGGCAGATCTGGGTTCTAGTCTCAGCTCTGCCACTGATTTGCTGTGACATCTTGCATAAGCCTCTTAGCCTACTTGTGCCTCTTTTTTCTCCCCCCTTTGTGTGTCTCATCTATTTAGACTGTAATCTCTTTGGGGCAGGGACTCTTTTTGTTACATGGTTGTACAGTGGCTACAACAATGGGGCCCCAAACTCTCTGGCAATCCCTAGGTGTTACTCTTAGACAAATTACTAGCAACAGTAATGTTTATTTTAACTTATAACTAGTTTTGCTTTCTTTTATATCAACTTAGTTCTGTGGCATTTAGCTCACCAGTGCAGTGAGGATGAAAGGAATTGAGGATCCAGGAATGAAGAGCAGCACTGAGGGAGTCTCTCTGTGCAGCAGCCTCTGCAAGGAAATCTTAAGATTTTATCACAGTGGGTCCCAATAGACGGCTTCTCGTCCTCCTACAGGAGTTTCTAATGTCCTGCAGGATCAGGTCCAGCCAGTGAAAGTTAAGAGCAGTGTTGTCAAGAAAGAAGGTTTTTCCTATAGTAAGTCTGTTGAACTGGAAACTCCCCATGCCTGGGATGGATCCAGATATTGGGTGGTTTGGCATCAGTTTACAAAAATCCTCTTCCATTTTCCAAAGCAGTGTAAAGTATGAATGACAGAGTTCCGGAGGGGGAGGCAGTAAAAAACTGAATTTGTAAATAGATCCAACCCACAAAATATTAGTAAACTGGCAGGCCTGCTCCTTCAGTAGTTTGGGCTCTTAATATTTTGAATGAGGACACCATGCAATTATAGCCTTAATATATGCCTTTAAGATTCTTTCTTCTCTGCAGGCAAGACGGCTATCAATTGGTCTTGAAAAAAACCATTCCCTGCTCTTTCTGTCCTCAAGATTCGCTATGAATGCTCTTTTGAGTCAGCAGTGTGTCAGTGTAGGCTTCGTGCTATATGGATGTGGTCAGGTGAGATGAGTTGCTTCAGGCACCACACAGTCCAAAGAGGCTTTTCCAGACACTCCCACACATGCAAACTGCATACGTAGCATAGAGAACAGGTACCTTTTTGGCTGCTGAATCAGCTTTATTCTAACCGGCTGCAGAGACAGAAAACCCAGGAGAGGCTCTAAGAACAAAAGCAAGGAACTTCCATATTCTTGTTCAATAAAATCCTAGATTAGGAGATAAGAACATTTTTAGGTAAGGCAGTTTCAAAGCATAGTAGCTCCAGAAAATTCAGCAAGTGTTCCAACAGAGTAGGTATGAAACCTTTTTCAGTGGAAATAAGCCTTCCTTTGACAAATTGTTCGGGCAATTATTTTTGTTTCGTAGTAGCATTACTTCTGCATTAAATCTTATTCATAAAACAATATAAGACATTGTAACAGTCGTCTTTTGTTTCCAGTGTTTTCACCAGAGGGAATTATTCTGTCTTGCTTTCTCAGTTGTTCTGTTTGCTTGTGACATAATGTAAAACCAGTATGGTTTTGAAATTAATTCATTAGAAAAAAATGAAGTAAGTGCAATTAACCCTTTTAGAAATCACTAAAGTGAAGAATAAATCTAGAACATAATTATGTGTGTCCATAACTGTAGAGAGCTATTTTTAATAGACTTCAAGTTGAGCTTTGTGTGATCTTATGTTTCAGCACTAAAGCTGCCCAAAATATTAGGCATAGACACTATCAAGGTTAAAAAATCCAGTTGAAAGCTTTTATTCTGGTGCAGTGACATCTTTAAATGGCAAAACACCTGCCTAAGCATGCTGGGTGACTGCTAGAAGCTACATGTCCCTTCATTAAGGATTTCCAAGGCTGAAGCACAAAGAGGGATTGTTACCCAATAAGTGGTAGTCACACACTCTACCAATAGCCTTAGGAGAGTTGGTTACCATGGAATCCACCATCTGTTCACTCCCCGCTGGAATGTGATTATCCTTGCTGTGTTGGGGACTGGCAAAAGCAGGGGAGTGTGTGCTGTCTGCAATTATCTGCAATGGAGTGTGTTAATGGAAGGCTTGAATTAGCTAGCTGGAAGAACACATAAAGGGATTTTACCAAAACTATCAATGATTTCTAGCCAAGAGGAATAAATGCAGCTTTTATAAGGTTAGTACTAAAATCACAATATATATAAATGTTTTGTATTATTGATGCAATATATCGTTTTGTGATGTAGAGATAAATAACTATTAGTAGCCATTCAGTCTAGCAATGTTTATCAGTAAGGACTGGAAATACTAATGTTTTAAAGATGCTTTTATTTCATTTTAAGTAGTTGATTTTGGATCTCCGAAGTAGTAAATCAGAAACAATAACTAGCCAAATTGGGCAATTCGTACCTCTTCCCTATGTGAAATACTGTTCATTGCCCCCATTACACATTGAACTACTGGACTGATTTACACACCTTTTTATGTTAATTGCTTTTTCTTTGAGTGGCTTGTGGTGAGCTTCATGGTTTTTTTTTTGGTTTGGAAAAGCGATTGGGATAAGGGGGCATTCAAATGGAGGTACTGGTACGATAGATAAATGGTTTGCTTAGAGATTTCATGTAAATGGCTTAGAGAGAACATGAAATGGTAGTCGAATGTGAGATCAATTCCCCCCTTTCACCAGCACCCCCATCTTACTGCTGATCAAATGTTTAGAATCTTTATTTCGTAATAATATGCAGTTCAATTGTGCGGTGACTTTGTGTACAAGTTCTCAGGGTGCTGGTGCAGTGCTGTGCATGTGGAAACTGACAGTGCTTTAATGTCAGGGTTTCAATAAAAGGAAATGTAAAATTAGGGAGATGCACTTTCACTTCTAAGGCTCCTGTCTTCTGTATCCATGTAGTCCTTTAAACAACATTTTCGTTGTGCTGTAGGAGGTAATAGGGCTTTTTGTATAACAAGTATGATTACTATTTTTGAGTCAAATTAAAATTATTGTTGCCTTATATAAGGGACTTTTAAAAAAATATATTTCTTAAAGCACTGTTTTACAAAAAATCATTAAGATAAAGCATCACTTCTTCAGGGGTTTCTGGCCATGTTTTGGGATTTTCTTTGAAATAAAACGCTTATGATGCATACGTCTTGCCAAGACTGCCATTTTTATTTTGTGTGGGGGAGGGCAGCACCAAAACCTTTTAATTATGCTATGTCAGTCCTTCTAATTCCCCTCATCTACTGTCTGTCTGTGTCAGTAGGTCAGAGACCGGGAGGAAAGTTGGAAAATGACATGGTTAATAAGTCAACAGTGTGTGAAATATCAGTTGAAGATGGTAATTTTTTAATTTGGCAATGATGTGCCTTTCAAAATACTTTTCGCTTTTTAAAAAATTGTTTTCAAGTCTTGTAGTATTGAACATGAGTTTTTTTTATACCTGAAGCAGTTATGGTGGCAGCACTGTGGTTTATGGGTTTGTTATCTAGAACCCATAGTAGCATGGTTGCATTTGTGCTCTGGATGTAGGTAGATACCGTATGCTTGAAGTCCTTTTAAATGGATTAAAAGAACAATGACACACTTACAAATGGTGGAAGTGGGAGAGTAGTTTTGGTAGGGGCTGTACCACCTTTTGTAACAATTAAATGGTTTTGCTTTTGGACAGATCCCTTTCTCCTTCACAATTAAGTGTTCTGCTGCACGTGAACAGTGTAATTTATCCAGAGTTTGCTTTATTGGACTTAAAAGTGTGATGCACTTGTCTGTGTATAAAAATGAGAGTCCTGTAGCACTTTAAAGACTAACAAATTTAATTTTTGCAGGCATAAGCTTTCGTGGGCTATAACCCACTTTGTCAGATGCAGGGAATGGAAATCAGATGGGTGTGTGTGGGGGGGGGGTCAAGGGGAAGGTACAATAATAGCGGTGTGTGTGGAGGGGGGTAATAGCAAAGGCCATACAGTTGGAGTAGCTGTGGCCTATTCACAACCATTGATTACAAGGTGAGAATGTGTGAACAGTGACAATTTCCATTCCAAAAATTAAATTTGTTAGTGCTGCAGGACTCTCGTTGTTTTTGCTGTATACAGAGTAACATGGCTACCTCTCTGGAACTTGTCTGTGTGCTGCTTGTTATATCTTGCTATTATATTTGGGCACTATTTAAAAGAAAGTTCAGAAAGTAGACTGGCTCATGTGGTTGGAAAGAGATTAGACTTCCACCATTAGGGCATTATGGACTTCAGCTGGGTAAAAAGTAGTGATAGAAAGTTATGTCAAGATGATTTTGTGGCTTATGTGAAATGAGTTGTTGGTCCCAGTTAATTTCCTACTCGACAGGTATCAGTCATAAAATTCACCATCACAGTTGACATTGGCAAGTGTAGGCAGAGAGGCCAACCAACAATGGAATGGATGTGAAGGTGGCTTCTTGTGCAATCTCCTTTCTTCTCCCAAAGGTGATTTTGTTACATGATTGGTAGGAAATATGTACTGCCATTGCCTGTGTTCTAACTGTTGCAAAAATAAATAGGGGACTTCACAAGATGCATCTTTAAATTTTAAATGACAATGATGAACGTGATGTAAATGTCTAAATAGATTTTCAACAAAACATTTTTAATGGGAATTTATATAAGAGGCTGCAACATCTGATTTTTACTTACTTTGGATCAGTAAGTCAGTCTTGATCGGCAGATACAGGGATTTAAAGGCCAGTCAGTATTTAATCCATTAAAGCATCTGGCCATTCATAACAGATTTTCACCTTCTGGATGCTACATATCATATTAAAATGTTTTGTAAAAATATGTGGACATTGGTACCTATGAAATCAGGTACTTTAATGTATCATGGACAACAAATGTAAATGCCCCTGCCCTTCCTGCTTGATACAGTGACAAATGAAGGCTACAGAAATGCTTTTGTCCAATGCATAAGGGAGACCTATCCTGGAACGCTGGTTCTGTGGATCAACGGAGTCAATAGGTTGCATTGAGCCTCTCTGAGAAGGGGTAAAGGAGGACAGTCATTCTTTGGAATTCCTCCCTAAAAGCTATCCCAGAGGAGCACTGCTATCTTTGAAGGAGATCTGCATGAGGGAAAGATCACCTTCCGTGCAATTTGTCCTAACTTCCTTCCCCTCCCCACCCAAACCCCCTCCCTCCCCCCACTCCATGCATGGTGCATTTAATTAATGAACAATAGACATCACTAACATACTATGTATGGGAAGAAATGTATGTATAGTGTCAGTACTTAATTGGGACATTTCTTGTCTCATTTGCAATATCTGCATATATTAAACTATAAAGGAAGCCTAGCATTCATTGAATAACGGGTTTGATTCAATGTAAAGGAGTCTGAAGGGCTTGCCAGCAAACTGACCCAATTGTTTCCCACAAACAGACAAGTCTTTCTGCTTTTTCTTTGACACATTATTCTGGAATGCTGTCTGACCAGACTTGGATTTATGCATTGCATCCAGGCTAGTAACTTGCAGAGTTTGTAAACAAGTTTTAGTTTTGATACATTTTTCTGCTGTTTACTGATTTGTTTTTTTTTAAAAAAGAACAAAAATGAAACCCTGTTTATGGTTTGTCTCTTTGGGGATGTTCTTTAGCTTCAAGGTTAAAGCTGGCAATCCTCTCTCAACATTAACTGTTTTGTAAAGTCATAGTGTCTGCTTACAAGCCATTGTCTTTGCAACTTGTGTGAGATAATGGAGGCCTAGGGATGTTGGATGTGGGAGGAAAAACCTGCTGACATGGTTGTTGCTACTGCTGGTCTATTTATAAGTCCTCAGTATATGAAATTGTGCCTTCCATGCATTTTTTTATTTAAAAATATTGCTGATTTCTGCGTTTTCTCCCCTTTCAAATGAGAAATTGCTATATAAGGATTTAGGAAATTTGTGAAATAGCTTAATTTGGTTAAAAGCAAATCGTTGCTCTTGTTGTGATGTGATTTTGCATAACTATAGCTAAATATAATAGAGTGGAAGTGAATGATTAAAAATACACCTATATATTACAATAGAATTTTTAGTGTTTTCCAAGGGGATTTGTATTCAGTAGAAAATAATAGAATACTTTTACCCTTCATTAGCAACATCTAACTGAAGATTTGGAGGACCTAAAATTTGCTTTATAACCAGGAATCAATTATTACAATTCACCTGGGAAATAAGCAGCCTTGTTCCCATTTTGCATATGGGGAAACTGACATACAGAGGATAACTGTGTGGTAGAAGAGGCAGCAATAGAATACAAAAGTGAGATTATAAAAATAATGTTACTTTTTGAGTTGTTCTGAATGTTCTGTTCTTAGAATGCCATGAACATGTAAAATAGTGTGTTTATTACTGAAGTGTCCCTAGCCTCTGTTTGCCACAAGCAGGAAATGGGTGACAGGGGATGGATCACTTGATGATTACCTGTTCAGTTCACTCCCTCTGAAGCACCTAGCGGAAGATAGGATACTGGGCTATATGGACCATTGGTCTGACCCAGTATGGCCCATGTTCTTACGTAAGAAATGACTGAGCAAACTGGATACTTGAGTATTTAAAGCAAACAATCCTAAAACCTGACCTTGCAAACACTTATGCGTGCTAGTAATGTGAGTAATCCCACTGCTTAGGATCAGACTGCTAGTTAGTTAGGTGTTTTTTGATTGAGGAAGCACCTTCATAAGCCACATGCCCATTAAATGCTGTTGTTGATATAAGTGTTTTCATGCTGGGTCAACAGTTGCATACGTAATTAATAATTGCCTGGCTTTTGGTTGGAGCTGGTCAAATTAATTGAATTTTCCGTTGTAAGAATATAAATTTGACGTTTTTGGCTTTAAGAGTAGAGACCCATCTGATTAGTACTCGGTATATTTCAGACAAATTGGTTTTCAGACTGTAGGTTGTTCGTGAATGACTTATGAACATTCCATTTGGACTCTGCTCTATTCATGGCATGTAGTTGGCACATGGATTTCTACCCCGATTGACCAGCTAAAACGTAGCAGAAGAATACCAAATATAGTATCAATTTGTAAAACTCCAGGGATTGAAGACCACTTTTATGAATTCCTGATGGTTAAGTAATAATAAGACTCCACACATACCAGCAAATCTAAATCGAGCTGTTTATTCACAAATCTGTGTATTCATTATTAGACCAGCTTTACTTTTTACACAACCGTCAAGGGAGCTTAACTTTATTACCCAAGGCAATAACAGGCAAGACTGAAATTTTCATTTCAGATACGATGACTGATGCCATCATATTATAAGCTGCCTTTTAATGACTAGAACTGTGGAAATAATTGAGCTGCAGTAATTGCTGCACTGGCTATTTTGCTTCATGCTAAAAACCTATTCCGGCAAAGAGATCCTACAACATCGTACCTCAGGGACCATCCTTTAAATGAAAATACTTTTTCCACAGTTGCTTCTACTAGGAGCCTTTACTGTAATTTTTAACCTGTTCTTAACAGTCTATTTGAAGACTTTATATACACTGATGGGCTTTGGACCATGCTTTTACTGATAAATCTATTCTTTTTAAGAAGACTGTACTACATTTGGTTAATGATTTTATGTAGCAAGTGGCTGATCTGTGTTAAACCACATTCTAGATATCCTATACTAGTTAGAGTTATGGTCAAAATGTTCAAACTTGGATGCTGATTAGGCATCCAAATGCACATTTAATTGCCCAAATGAAAGGTCTGTTCCTCCGTCCCCCCTTTTTTTAAAGGAGGTGCTGAGTACCCACAATGCCAGCTGACTTCAGTGGAAGCTGTGGGATGCTCCACAACTCTGATAATCAGGACACGTTGGTGTCTTAAGTGTGGATTTGGGTGCTGAGTTTGAAGATGCTGGCTAATGTATTTCTGTACAGAACTTTCCATCCACAGCTGTTATACAAACAGCAGTTGCACAACACCCAAATGAAGTAGGTATGCTGTCTTTTCTCTGTTACAGAAGGGAAAATGAGCCACAGTTTGACTTGTCCAAGGTCGTAAGTCTGACCATCAGTACTTGACTTCAAATATCTGAATCCCAGTCCTGTTCTTGAAGCACTGTATCCTCTGCATATTGAGGTTTTTCATTTTGATTGACTGGCTTGGCTTTTAGCAACATGAAGTCTGTGTGCTATCATCTGGAGCACTGTGGGCCACCATTACTGTTACCAGGCTGTCCATATATTTGTGGGTAGAGCAGTTACCTAAAGAATTTCCTTTATTCATCTGAAGAAAAAAAAATTACTCATCCTCCGACAGACTGTTAATGCTGATCACTCTCTGGTAACCTTATCTTCCAGGGCGGTAATGCCAAATTTGGGGGTTCCCTTGCTAATGTTTTTCCCATGCTCTTGTACTGTTAATGGTAAATGCACTTCAATTGTGTGATATTCAGAATATTAATCAGGCTTCTGTGCTGGAAGATCTTTTTCAGTGATATTAAACTGCATAAACAGCCTACACTTACTCTTACATCAAAGTATAGGTCGGGTGGTCCTTAAATGGTTGTATGCAGTTTGTGTACTAAATCTTTCCGTAATAGAATAGTAGGCTGGCAGTTAAGTTTCCCAGTAGTTCAAACTGTGAGTGTCTAAAGCTGAGTACCTTGTACTGGCTTTCCTTTTTAAAAAAAAATATTTTATTTTAATGATAGCACCTCGTCGCCTGAACTGGGATAGAATCCCATTGTGTTAGGTACTGTACAGGTACATAATACCTGTCCTTTGTCCTGAAGAACTTAGTCAAAGTAGACAAGAAGGAAAAGCGTGGGAGGGGAAAGTGGTTACAGAGAGGTAAAGTGACTTGCCCGAGGTATTGCAGTGGCAGAGGGAGATTTAGAACCCAGATCTCCTAATTCCTGTCCTGTGTCCTATGCATGCTGTCTCTTATCGTGTCTATTATTCCTTCTTTTAATAAAGAAACCTCTGATGCTCCTGAAGGTGAATAATTCAACAAATTTATATGTATTTATAAGTAAAATTGCTTGGTGATTGATCTGATTATAATATAGGGATTGCCTAGGTTAGGCCTCATACTGATGAAATTTCTGACGGGTGTCTTGGCATGATAGTTTGTGTTCAGAACTATGAACAATATTGTTGAAGAACTGAAAGGTTATTGAAATACCAAAGACTTCATCTGAATGGCCTGATACCACCCTTGCTTTCGCAAAAGTCTTGTTTTATTACTTCATACAAATATAATTGCTCCTTTGCAGTTGCATATGATTTAAGTTCTTATGTGGGTTTTCTGCACCAGTTCTCTTCAATAACCAGGGTATGTACAATTGCTTGCAGCCATATTTCGGTGTTATGACTGGATGTTCGTTATAATCCACATGACACATTTTTGACCTTTGGTCTTGTGACCATTTCAGGCTGCATCTATAAATGACTACGTTTTAATCTTGGAGGGCTACTGCAGATAAACTTTTCTCTTTAGCTATGAATGGTTGGTGTATTCTAAAATGTGTCTGGGTAGAGAGCTGAGCTTCTCTTCAGAACAGATATTTGGCAATAACTTGGTGATCAATTTTGTTAATTCTCTTTATCTAATAATTATTGCTACATAAATCCTAACACGTGGTCCTCTTTTCAGCATAAAGCATTCACTTTCCTTAATAGATGCAGGGATCATTGTCCATGCTTATTAACAAAAGAAGTTTGTATTACTGCAGTGCTCTTTCTGCCAGCATCATGCTGCTTTTGATAAATGCTCTTTTTCACCTGGTTCAGAATACTGTAGCTGGTTGTCTTCCAAGCCAATTTTCTCTGTCAGACTGCTTGTGTGCTGCAAACTTTGTGCTAGTTTCAAGCATGCTTGAAATGATTCTTGCTTGAGTTTTGATTTTTTTTTTTGTATATAAAGCCTTTTCTACAACTATAAACTCTAGTGTAAACTAGCACCAGTACTTCAAAGACTTGGGTTTACTTTTAGCCTTGCTACTAAGGCCATTAACTGAATATCTGACATTTCCCCAGTTGCAGAGATACTTTTTCTCAGTACTGTGTAGGGCTAAAACTTTAGCTAGTTGCCAACTTAATCTTTTTTTCCCTTTGTTTTCTTTGATTTGTAAAATGCCTTCTGATGCTTTGGACATATATTTGATGCGAACTGGATGATGTTGCTGCAGTCTGCTAATACTAGAGTTGAGAAATCTGTAACCAGTTATGTAGTGGACTGAGGTAAAGACAAAGAGGAGAGAGGCAAGCAATTTGTGAAAATAACTACATTTTTCAATAAGATATGTTAGTCTGCTGATCATGTTTCAGCTTATTCAGATTCTTCCTTATGCATTTCAATGCAAATATTGCAAAACCAATGCATTAAAAACTATCTAGACAAAAGTGGTCCAGCTCTGTTTCAGAAGAGGGTAAAACTTGTATTTTTGATTTTGGTAAGAAAAGAAAAGAAGAAAAAATTTAATCAGCATGCATCTTATAGGAAACATATTTTGTTCTTCAAATTCCATAGTGCTCCTCAAGTAGGCAGCAGCAAAACAGATGTGGGAAAAGATCATGGATTGTTCTTTTGTTAAAATAAATGATGAAAAGCCATTACTGAATGGCTATGTAGGCTTGCATGTAGATGGTTGTAATTTAAAAGAAATTGCAATTTAATTATTGCTAAAGCAATTTCTGAAAACTATTTGTGTTTAACCAGCAGTGTAACTTGATTCTTTTCTGTGTAAAACAAAAGAAGGCTGGTGCTGGAAATGTGGTTTTGTACCTTCATCACACCAAGAACTACAAATATAAATGATGTAACAATAGTTAGGTGTTAGTTCACATAAAATGTTATATTTTTTTCTTTATATGGATTTTACCTGTGAATGTCTCTTATGAACTTCCTCTCAAGCATTTTAACTAGACATTGAAATTCAACTGGGGGAGATAGGTGGGATAACAGTGTTGGAGCAATTACATATGTTAAGATAGTGGCTGCTAGGACCTTGTGTAGAATGCTGCTGTTTTTGCTGACTGACTCTATAACCAGATTATGTGGGTCCTAATCATGCCACCCCATAAGAACGGAAGAATTTGTACATCTGAGACAGAGGGAAACATGGGTATGGACAGACAATAAGTATCCTTAGATATAAGCCCCCTTCAGAACTGCAGAGCTTAGGAAAAACCTTAAGATGAGGGTTTATTTTGTGTGTTTTTTTTTTAATCAGGGTGGACGGGGAGCATTAGCGTTGTGCAGGGTGCTATGTATACTATATATTCTCATTGTAAGAGAACATCCCTACCCCAAAGAGTTTACAGTCTAATTTAAGACAAAATATTAAAAGTGGGCATAAAATTGGAAGGATGAGGTTTACACTGATAGGATTATATGTATAGTAGTTATATGCAAGACTATTTTTTTTGAGTCATTAGTACCTTATGTTTTAGTTAACAGTGTACACAAACTTCTGGCAACAGCTGTATTTGGATCAGACTTAAAGTGTGCAATGTGTACTGCTGGGGGAATTCTGTGCCATTGCGTAAACACAGAATGAATGTCCCCCACAGAATTTACTCATTCCCTGCAGAATAATTGAGTCAAGTGATCCTCCTGTGCAGCGCTCTCAAGCGGGCGCATCTGGTTTGGATGACAGGAGCAGCTAGAGGAGATGTAAATCGCTGCCTACAGGGCTGGGCTGGGCATGCGTGCAAGATTCTGTCCCTCTTGCTCGGAGACTGGGAGGGGTAGAGCTGAGAGTAGGAGGTAGGGGAGACAGGATTTCCTCTTCCCCTACACCAGCTGCGGCCAGTCAGACTCACTCCTGGCTGCAGGAGGCTCTGCACACTTCCTGCTCCCATTATTCCCCAGCTGTGGGGAGAGGGGTCACTGTACAGGGAGCTGCCCTGATCTGTCCAACCCCCATGCATTAGGACCCCCCCGCACTCAAACACCTCCTGCTGAGCCCCCCCACACCTGAACCCCCACCGCACCAAACCCCACTCACTCTGCACCCAGATTCCTCCACTACTAGGCCCCATTCCCCTTGCACCCAGAAGCCCCAAACAAGCCCTATGCATCCAGATCTTCCTATATCAGGACCCCACACCAAGCTGCCCACACCCAGATTGCTCCACACAGAACCCTCTCATCCCATACTGGGATCCCTCCACCCTTGGATCCTGCTGGGCTGTGCCTGCTTACCCCACACTTGGATTGAGGAGCAGTGCTGGGCATTCATGCGAGACTCTGTCCGTCTCGCTCGCTATCACTGTGCACATGTGTGATGTTCCCCTCTGCAGTGTGAACTGCTGTATTGCTGTCACCCCAATCCCTCACCCTTGGATACCATCTTGCACTTGCTCTGCTGTGTGAATCCCCGCTCCTGGGTCAGCCCACGCACAGCCTCCTGCAAGCAAGTTGCTCCAAATTCAGTGAGTGAGTGCCTCTAGCCAGCCACTCATGAGATTATGCCATAGAACGACCTCGGCAAACACCCCCAGTCTAAGACGCAATCCTAGGAGCTGCCGTTTTACAATGTTAAGTGCTGCCCACTGCAAGTTCATTGGTTCGTCAGTTTATCAAAGTAATTGATATGCACGTGCCTTGTTACTTCAAATGGAGTCTCTACATAGCTTAAACCACATGCACCGCTTTAGATAAAACAAACAAATTTATTAAGCACAGAAGGATTTTAAGTGATTATAAGTCAGAGGAAAGCAGTTCAGATTTGATCAAAAGTAAATAAAAGGCAAATTGCATTCTAAATTAAGCTTAACACTTTCAGCAACCTTACAGTCTTAAATGCTTCTCACCACAAGCTGGCTGGATTCCTTCCCAGCGAGGCTCCCCCCTGGGGGTCAGCATTTCAGTTGCTTGGTGATGTTTGTAGATGGAGGTGGAAGAGAGAGAGGGAACAGCAAAAATGTCCCTCCTTTTTTAAAAAAAAATGTCCTTCCCCATGAGGATCAGGTGACAGACAATGTCTGTCTATGGCTCTCTGCATGCCCTGAGTCACTGTGATTCTTTGTGGATTTATTTGTTGACATCTGGATCAGACCTTTATTCCTGGAACGCTGATCTCAGTTGTTCTATGCAAGTCCTAATGAGGCGCAAATTGCTTCTCAGCTCTGTAGGGTTTTGACTAGGTCTGTCTCAAGCCATGAAACACATATTTGGGAATATTACAGAGTGAAGCTTCATAACCATACATCTGACATTGCAATAGACATACAACTATAACAATAATGTTCAGTGTGCCATGAGCATTCCAAAAACGTCTTACATGAGGTACTTTGCATTAAACAATACACAATAACACTATAAAAGTGAATGTTACACAGTCACCTATAAGGGTGTAAATGGGGGTGCAGTGTGTCATAACCTGAGGCAGAGGAGCTGGGCCCTGGGGTGTTTCTGGGGAAGGCCTGGCCCTTGTGCTGTCAGGGTTGGGTGCAGCCTCACTGCCAAGTCAGTGGCTGGGACGAGAGGAAGGAGGCTGCAAGGTGATTTTTCCCCCACCCTACTGCTCTGTGCAGACAGTGGCCTGTACTCCCCTCTGCTGCGCTGGAGTCTCTACTCCCATTCCCGTCTAATTATCATCAGTAACAATTTTAATTCTAGTCCAGTGACTGTACAGCGACATACTGCGTACTACTTAACCTTGCCAGCCACTAAGGACCTAATCTGGCAAAGGATTAGTTTCAATGGGATACTCAGGTGCCAAACTTCATGCATATAATTAAGTGCTGTGCTAGATCATGACCTAACTTCATTCCTAAGGATGTGCTGCTCTTTAGAGCATGTCTACACAGAACAGAAAAACCTGCGGTTGGCCTGTGCCAACTGACTTGGTCTCACGGGGTTTGGGCTGTGGAGCTGTGTTTTGTTGCTGTGTGGACTTCCAGGCTGGGGCTGGAGCCCAGCCTCCTCCAATCCAGGACCCTGCAGGGTGGGAGGGTTCCAGAGCTCCGCCTCTAGCCTCAGCCCAGAAGTCTACACTGTAATAAGAGAGCCCTGCAGCCCAAGCCCTGTGATCCCAAGTCAGCTGGCACGGGCCAGCTGCGAATCCTTGCTGTGCAGACATACACTTAGTCTTCTGTGCTTGACATCCATGGAAGATTAGTATTGCCATGTGCTCTGTGGAGCCATAAAGATGTGCTAATATGCCTAGGAAGGAATCTGTTAGTCAAAAAACATTTCCTGCATCTTTTTTGTTGTCTGTATTGTTACAGACATGCTTGCTGACAGATGTTTTGAAATAAATTTCCAAAATAATTGAAAATGGCATGATTATATTGTGTTAATTTAACAAAATATGCAGAATTTTGAAACACTTTTATATGCCAAATTTTCATTTTTTTTTTCCTTGGGAGTAACTGTGATAGGAGCAGCTTGGGAACGCTACCTTCTTAGTGCTTGTCTTTTTTTAATATATGTTTTTCTACATGGCAAGAATCACTTATGAGTAAAAAGTGCCTTGTACCACTGATGTGTATATATTGTAGTTCACGTTGCGGAGTATCAAACTACAAAAAGATACTGCAGAATGCTTGTTTGAGGGGTAGAGGTTGGCTGGCCATAGTTCCTTTATTGAAGAAAAAAATTCTCCTAGGCAGGCAGTAACCTGATTAAAACACTTATACACCAGTAGGAATTAACATGGTTCCCCTTATGTGCTACTCACTCTAAGCTGTTACCCATTGGCAAAACCTGAGTCTGTCTCCTTGGAAGCCCTGGCAATGAACCAGCTTGCTGTTTTGTATTTTCATGCAAATATATTAACCCTCCTTTTCATTTATTGTAAATAGTGAAGCTATGAGATCAGGAAAATGTCTCCACTTTCTTGCTAATACATGAGCATCTTACATTTTAAAACCATTCCAGTTGTGGTAATCTGACTTCTTTATTATTTTTGCTCTTTGTACTTTACTCAGCTTGGACATAGAAACTATTTTGGCTATTGGAACTTCCTTCTAGCCTCTTCTGCCATTCAGATTCTTGAGTGTTGGTGTGTGTTAGTGTACTGTTCTTGATTTCTAGCACTGCAGAGAAAAGTTTAGTTGTAAACACATCTTTTTACTGAAATGTTTAACTTAAATATGCTTTCAGGATTTCCCCTCACTTAAAATACGAACTCTAGTTTTGTGGCCATACCTAACTTAACAGCGGAGCTATAAAGGCAGAAACTGTTGATTTAACCTGCGGTATGAAGGTGTCAAGTTGTCAGTAACCCAAGGTACTCCACCTCCTCATTCACCTGCCCAGCATCATATGGGCAGGTCATGATTGTGTGTGATTAAAACATACTTAAAGAAACAATCATTTGTTGTTTGTACTGTGGTAGTACTTACCGGGTCCCAGTCAGGGACACAGCACACATCAGAAAAAACAACTATGGTCCCAAAGATTTTTACAGTTCAAGTGAATGGTACCTGTATAGCATCAGACTCTGTTTATATTTAATCAACACACACTAGTGCTGCCATAATAGAATGGACAAGCATTGTGAATAAGAGCTACCCTTTTTTGGCAAAACAGAAATACAAGTACAAAGCAGTTTTGCAGTTCTCTGAAATTAGTTACGTTAAAGAGGAAGCCTAATACGCATTGAGCTATTAACTTTATTAACAAGGAGAAACCACAAATGTTAAAGCCTGCAAGCTTGATAACATTTTAAACCCAAGGTAATAAAGGGGAACGTCTTTCTTTGCTTGAGAGGATTAGCAAATGAACCACAAGTTCCCATTTTTTGCACAGGATGAGAAAATGTTAAAATGGCAGAGAACACTTTCTGTAGTAGTAATAAAACATGCATAGTAAATGTGGCAGGAGCGATCACTCCGTTTTTGTGTAAATAGATACGGTGCCTGTGGATGGCACACAAGAATACGTAGCATCATTGCTGGCTTTTGTAAAACCAGTGAAACTTGCATTTGGTAGCACGCAGGAGCCTCAGTCATGGGCCAGGACGGCATTGTGCTAGGCACTGTATAAAATACAGAACAAAAAGACAGTCCCTGCCTCAGAGAGCTTTCCTTCTAAGTAAACTGTTGTTTACTGCAAACGATTTTCTCTCTGCAGCACTTAACAAGCTCAGTTAACAGTTTGAAAGATGTACACAGTAGCTCCGCTCAAATAAAAGAGTATTAGTTCAATAAGTCTGATGTAGTGATTGAAGATCCAATTTGTACTGAGATTTTTTGATTTCTATGATTCTTTTGCATCTCAACTACAGCTGAAAAAAGTCAACTTCTCCTTTCCAAAAAAGCCCCAGGTATTTGAATTCAAAGTATCTGTCTCACTCTCTTTTCTCCCCCTGCATCCCAAAATATATATGGGGGAGGGGTGCGATTTACAGTTGCAGTTTGGACTCACTTCTAATAAGTAGCACAGTTTTACTATACATGCGAAGTTCTTAGAAACATGCTTGAATTGCCATAAATGTTCCTGTTTGTATGATTTGGGTAGGAATACAGGAATTTTCTTGTCAGTGTTAATATTGTAGACCATTTGTTACAGTAGAACCCAGTGGTCCATGTAGTCCATTATTCAATGATGGCCAATAACAGAGGCTTCAGTAAAAAATTAAAAGAATCCCTGTAAAGGACAAATGTGAGACATTCCGCCTTAGGGGAAATGTCTAACAGGTTGGTGGTAGGTGAAAGGGAATTGAAAGGAAAAGTGATAGATCATTACCTTTTATTTTGCATTACAGATCATTCCTAGAGGCCCTGAGATCAGGGCCCTATTGAGCTAAGCATGAGACAAAAACAAAGTAAGAGAGAGCCCATGCCCCAAAGAGCTTACAATGTAAATAGACTAGAAAGAAAGTGTAGGAGAGGAAATAAAGCCATGGATACTGACCAAGGTTGCATAGCAGAGTTGGAAGGAGAAGCTAGGTCCCCCAGCTCACAATCCAGTACCCTATCTACTGGGCCACAGTACCTTTTGACATGTGAATACCTACCACAGATCCAAATGTATTTTTGCTGTTGCCATATTTTAAAATTGCTCATAGCTTTTATTAATTGTGGGTTTTCATGGGAGTCTATGATCTTCTGAACATATTATTGTAATTATTACAGTAAAGTACATTTGCCAGTCCACCAAAATGCATTTGTGTGCTCATGCATGCACATATATAACATAGCGTGGTTAGATTTAATAGATTTACTTCATGGAATCTCCAATACTCTGCTCTATACTCTATTAAATGTCAATTGTTATATTACACTGCCAGCTTAAAAGAATTTTCCTATGTTGGAATCACATTCACTTAAAATATGTGCACCTTACCCCTGATAATGGTCAGGAGGTGAATTACAATATTGACAAATGGATAAGTCATTAAGCTTCACCCTGGATTTCATCACATCCTGACTTTCAGGTTTCAGAGCTATGGGCCTTCCAGGGAGAGTGTTTTCTTGCTGCTGATTGTGGAGTACCCCAAATTTCAGCAAAACAATAGTGACCCATCAGACCCATAAGTTTCTACAGAATAAGAGGGGCTTGGTCCTTAGTCATGCTGGGATGTGGGAAGATGCAAATTAATGCCCCCTGTCTACTTCACGTCCATCAGATTCTGGAAACAGCTGGTAGCCAGTTGGCTCCTATTGCGAATTATAGCAGCGCTTCTAACTTGAGTAGGCTTATACCAGCTCCATTATATCAGTGAAGTTTGCAGAAGCAGTTTGAGCTGTGGCCATGCCCTGTTCTGTTCCTAGATGCTCCCTGGCATGTCCTATATGCACTAGGAGGAGGTGGCATGGAGGCAATCATGCCTGCCTTACACCAGTTGGTGGATCCTCTGTGCAAGGGGAAGCCTTCAGTGTCTCTTTCTTGCACCCCCTTTCCACTGGACCCAAAAGTGTGGGTCTATCCCTGGGAAACAAGCACTCTTAATGCAGAGCACTGGTGTGTTCAACACTCATAACACTCACTCTGTAGGAGACCAGCTGCTGCATTTGCCAGCCTCTTGGAGCTACAGTTTGGGGTGGGACCAGTCAAGATTTGGTCTATGGAGCAAAATCATTATCTTACAGCAGCTTGATATTATGGTGCAATATCCTATGCAAACCTCTTCCCAGTGAGTGAACATTATAATGTGCTATGTTACAAAGGTGTCTGCAATAATTATTCACACTGTAAATATAGAAAGCCTTTGCTCAAGGAAATCACTGTCAATTGAACTAATTGGTAGTTGGTGGGATTACCCTGGGTGTGCATCAATACAGAATTCAAGTTGCAATTTTTACTTTGTTGTGAAACTTCTATGTAGATTTTGTAATGAAGCTCAAAATCAGGTGACACATTATCTGTAGCTTCATCAAAGAGCACCAGTCTGCCAGATCATTAATTAATTTAGCTTCCTTGGTCATTCTTAATTCAGATTAATTTTCAATGTGTCTGTATTTCCATGTAGCCCTTCCTTCCACACACACTTCATAACACAGCATTAATGGTCAGTTAGTGTAAAGAGATTTAGGTAGCACACTGGGTGATTGCAACAGTACTGTTTTTGTGGAGCAATGGCTTTGTCTCACGCGATGGATTTTGAAAGGTGGCTATTGAAGGTTTCAGTGGATGTAGAATGTGGCGGCTCATGTACAGGGAATCATCATGCACATCAGATAACTTGAATGCAGTTGCATGGGGTGTACACCAGCATGGACTTTGGTTAACCATGTTTTGCATCATGCATTAGAAAGCTGAAAGCAGAGCTTGGCTTAGTGATAGAAGGCTTTTTAAATCAGAATCTGCCCTGAATATGGCATGGATGTTCCTGGAGTATGTCCAAATTTCTATCCTGGACACTGGAACTGAAGACAGAGGCTCATGTTCCCTGGAGGGACTGTTATTGATGAGATACTAGTGGAACTGAGAAGGCAAGGAGCTGAGTTGGAAGCCACTCAACCACATGGACAGAGCAGTCCACAGGGTTTAATAAAGTTTCACTTGTTGAGTTTAACCAGCACTTGGCTTTACACTTTGTCAATGAAACATGGTGACAATATCAGAGCAGTGAATTCTCTGCAGTACAGCAGCTGGCGGGATGAGCATTGAACTTGGTTTCCAGTCCACTGGAGCCCTTGATTTTGCAGACACAAACTAACTGATTGATAGGCTGATGAGAAAAAGAGTCTGAGCTGTACACAGACTTGACCAGGCAGGAGAATGATAATAGGAGGACAGTAAAACTGTTGTTTTACCTTATCGGGTAATAAGACAGATTTCTGAAGCTTGCTGCTGCCTCAAGCCTCATAGCTGTCCTAGGAGCTCTGGGAAACCATTACCCCTAAAAGTAGAATGTAAGTGTGGAGTATCAGTTGTTCTTCACTAGACCTAAACCCTGATACTGATGAGGGGAGACTTATTGCAACCGGAAAGATGGGGACACTGCTCAGAGACGGCCAATAACTGGAGAAAGTAGTGTTTCCCATTCTTTTCCAGCCTAATGCACAACTACATCAATAAAAGATTTGTGTGGCTCATCCACTCTTCCACCTCGCTGAAGTAATTAAAACCAAACTAACTTTTAATGAGAAGATTGAGTTGGCCTTGATGGGCAACCATTTAATTCTGGCAGGAAATATTGATATTGCAACTTGGAGCTTTTGCTCCACCAATCTCAGATGCTTGCTTTGTTTTTTGGTGTAAGTCAGGTTTGAAATGGCAACAAAATGGAGATAGCATGGTCTGATATTGGGTATTCATGTGTCCCCATCTACCTGAATGAGTCCAAAGGCATATTGCCAAATTTTGTCCAAAATACTGCCAGTAGGATGTGCCATGTTTGCTAGCAGGAATGTTTCTATTGTGCTTTTTGCTACTTTTTCATACCTGAGGGCTACTTAGATCTAAACCCAAGCACTTTATCTATGAAGGAGAAAAGATTCTCATTTCTCCTTTTGCATTTTCCTGTTCCACTCACTGAGGTGTTAGAATAGATCAGGCATGTTTTGCACACCATGCCACAGCAGCAATCCAGTCGGTGTATGCGGATTCCTTCAAAGCGAAGAACATTTTAAACTCCTCTCTCAGCTTGTACAGAGACCTTGCCATGGGAAAGCCAGCATATTTTTGTTTGCAAAAATAAACGCTAGTGTTCTGCTCCCATATTCTCACACAACAGCAAGAAAGGGTAACATTTTAAGGACCATGATTTTTATTAAGTTCACTATCTTTACTTCTCCATCCAACCCTAAAGAAAGTTCCTCTGGTAGTGTTCTGGCTATGAGAGCTTCACCATGCAAGGAAACAGTGGGTCACCAGCACATCTGGGTTTTGTTTGTTGACCTTGCTTACAATCCCCTTCATTTTTGCCAGACATGGAGGCAGCACCGTCTGTGCAAACACTAAAACAATTTTTCCGGTGCAATTCTCCCTCCTCAGGGAAGATCGTTGTCACCCTGAAGAGTGCCTCTCCAGTCATGTGACCTGGCAGTTGTTTGCAAAATAAAACATTTTCTTTTATACTCTCTCAGTCAACATGCTTGACATTAGCCAAGAGTTGAGCATGACCACTGGTATCTGTTGATTCATCAAGTTGCAGTGTAAACTTTCTGCTTGATTTGACTTTTTTCAGAGCACAGTCTCAACGTCAGCTAACGTCATCAATGTGGTGACTTACTGTATTATCTGAAAGGGGAACTTCTGTGTTTTCATTGACTACCTAACATTACTTTCACTATTTCTTTGCATGCAGATAAAATTAACATCTCTGCGATTGTAGGTGGCTTTTTTGCCTTCACTACAAGCGACCAAGTAGCTTGCTTCCTGTGCTTAATGAGAGACAGTTCAGTCTTTCATCATTTTGATTTCAGAAACCTGATTCTGATCTATCAAATGCTCAGAAAAAATTTGACCTTATTGTAAGAGACAGATGTTTGCTTTTAAGGTGTCATTTTAACTTACGTGGTCCCATTGCATGATTTGAGAGTTTCTCCCCATTGTGGAAGAGAGCAAGTTGGTTCACCTGTAAACAAAAAATCCAGATAGCAAATAACTCTCACAGTAGCATCAGCTCACCACTTTGACTTTCTTATGTTCATGTTCAGCTTCATCGCTGATAGATTCTGGCGCCTCCACATCTACTTTCTCCAAATTTGTCCATTTTCAAGTCTTCAATTCAAAATTCATAACTGTAATGCAACAGTTGATAAGAAAACACAGCTGCCATGTGATACGATGCATATGGAAGGTCATTTGAGTGTAGCATGATGTAACATGTGTCATGTATATTCAAAGAGGAACAGCACAAAATGCAATTTGGTTTTGATACTAATTAAAATATGAGTTTTTTTCCCGCCCTCACAATTGATTTCTCCCTCTCCCACCAAAACTCCACAACACACCTGTTTGATAGCACAACAGTGTGCCGTGGCACACACATTGAGAAACATTGCATTAGAGTACAACAGGTCTGCAAAAGACCTAGGGTATGTCTATACTGACAGCGGCAAAGTTGCCACCGTCAGATCGATCTTTCTGGATCCATTGAATGGTCAGCATAGCCCCACTCAATTGATCAGGAAGCCGATGTAGTAAAATCACCTCCTCAAGTGTCGCAGTGCAGTGGAGACACCACGCGGAACGGAAGTACACTGGGAGAGGTCCTGGGTGTCAATTATTTATTTTTAATGTTTGTATTAAAATGTTTCTAAAATAGGGCAAATGTATCCTAATCCATGGAACTGGAGTCAGAAGGCCTATGTTCCCTGGAGGGACTATTATTGACACGTCAATAATGGGGAATGGGGAACGTGGGGAGTTAGGCTAAAAGCAACTCAGCCAGGTAGACAAAGCAATCCACAGGGTTTAATAAAGTTTCACTTAAATGACAGTTTGCTTCACAATTTGTGAATGAAGCAAAATAGACCATTCAGGCACAACAGGCATGGAACTGTGTGGTGCTGAAATTTTTGTATCGCTCTCATGTGTTTTCATATTCATACAGAGAAGTGCTGTAGTATAATGTACGTAATTAAGTGTGAAACTCAATATGAAGCAGGAGAACCATTGTGATTAAAGTACAGGACTTGGCATAAAGAGATTTGAGTTCTGTTCCTTCTTCTAACACTGACTTTGTCACTTAGCCTCTCTTCCTCACTTCCATCACCTGCTGAAAGGGCAGAAAAATGAATAGAGTCACAAGGTGTTGGTGAAGCTTAATTATGGCTTGAAGAGTACTTTCAGATGGAAGGCAAAACAAGTGCCAAGTATTTTATCAAGATGTTTCATTAACTCTTTCAATTCCTGGAGTGATGAGGCAGGGTGCGCTTGATTAGCAGTGGCTTCAGTTTGTAGTGGTAAACAAACTCCCATGGAATTCACTTATGTACTGTGAATAGCCTTGAGCCAACAATGTACTGTTGTATTTGATGTATATTTTCTATTTTGGATAATTAAATTTGGATAAAACCATCCATTTTATACACAACTCTTGTTAATGAATAATCAAACCATTCATTCTAACCAGAGTTACTGAGATTTCATTTTGTGGCATTCTATTTTCTGCATAGGTAGAAAAATTTAATCAAGTTGTTGTTACTCTTCTCTTCCTTACAGCTCTTTAAACTGGTAGTGATTCCGTACTGACAATTTTTCCAAAAATTATTTCCCAATAGCATGATGATTTGGGGAAAAGTGATTTCCCAGTAGCATGACAGTTCTGTGTGATCTTAGCATGGCGAACAGGGAAACTCTGTAGGAAATGTAACGGATGACATAGTCTGTACAGCCCAAAGAAATAGTGTTATACCTGTTGCTCAACGGGCATGTTACTCTGAAGACTTTAATGCTATATTTGCCTGTATGCCCAATATGCTTCTAGTGAAGTCACACCAATATTTTACTATATCAGCTTGGTCAGTTTTATAGTTTGTACATCCTTGTCTAGAATAAGGAATGCTAAATGTAATATCAGTTAAATGCCAGTGGAATAAATTTAATGAGATGGCCTACATTGTAACTGTTTTTTAAATCCCTCATATCCCTTATCCACTGTCTAATCATATGGGATAAAATAGTTGATCTTTTACTATGATTTTTAAGGCCAGCCATGTATTTTGAAAATTGTACAAGTTTTTTAGGTTTGCAGGAAGCTGTTACTTCTTACAGCAAAATCGGTTGTAACGTCAGGCTGCTACTGAAAGTAAAACAATATCTGCATGTGCCTTATACAATTCTTTTAACTCCTGTGTATCCCTTGGCTTTGCAAAAGTACTTGAAGATACTTTCTATGTGCTATAGACAATGCAGTTGTGATAGCTGGTAAAATTAAGAACTTTCCAGTAATATGCTAAAGAGTACTCCAGGTTTCAGGGCTTTCCTGAGCTTGTGCAGTCTGTCATCCATTGCCTTTTGAAGGTCAGAGTGCCCTAAAGAGATTTTCTAGAAAGCAAATACTCATTGACTCAGAGATTGCTCAGCTGAACTTCCTTTCCCCTCCCCCCCTTCCCAAGTATCTTTGATGGTCATGTTCTATCCCTTATCTCGTAGGCAGACTGCT
This sequence comes from Mesoclemmys tuberculata, assembly GCA_007922155.1. NCBI lineage: Eukaryota > Metazoa > Chordata > Testudines > Chelidae > Mesoclemmys > Mesoclemmys tuberculata. Next base: position 95,528,638 of record ML675616.1, on the reverse strand, counting down.
AATCTGTTTTCTGTTTACTTGAGTAGATCTTTCTATTCTGCAATCCTCTCTCTTACTGAATAGTAGTTTACTATATGGCTTGTAATCTGCAGGGTTTCAGAATAGTGATGGTACCTTTGTCAGTAAAATCAGTCACTCTGTCTCTGGTACTTTATATGGCACCATTTCCATATTATCTGAGCACCTTGCAGTTTTTAATGTGTTTATCCTCCAAACAACCCTTTGAGGTAGGGAAGAGCTATTACCCGTTTTCCAGATGGGAAGCTGAGACATAGCTGAGCCCAAAATCTAGCCTAAGAACTAACTTCAAAGTGCTGTCTACACCACTATTTTTAGAGCGCTAGTGCAAGGCCCAGTAGCCCGAGTCTGTTGACCCAGGCTGGGAATCTCATATGGCTCACGGGCTGTGTATATGTACTCTGAATCATTTAGCCACAGGAAGTCACTGGTGGATCAGATATTGACCCTGGGACTCACTCTTTCCTAGCCCCCTCCACTCCGCCCCCACACCCCTCCCATGTGTGCACACAGTGGGAGGAAAGGAAGTGGTTAAGAGCTACCACTGCCAGGACGCTGGGGCAAGGGCAGGAATGAGCAAGGGACTCTCCTTTTCCCCTCCCTCCACCACCCCTACGCACTATGAGGAGGGGAAGTGGCACAGAGCCACCTTCAGACATTTGGGGAAAATTTTTCCTGGTTTCATGTGAGTCTCTGAAAACCAGGCTGAATGCTTTCTTGGGGGAGGGGTGTAGGGAGGACAGTCAGGTTGAGCCAGGAATATGAAGAAACTAGAGACTGGAGGTCAGCAGGGAGGGGTCTCTTACATATGGGAAATGGAGAACAAATTGTATTCTACTTGTAGCAAATTGCTTTTGTGTGGTTTGTCTTGCATCTCTTTTGTCTGATAGATTATGGGCTCTTTGGGGTAGGGAACTATGTTTTAGTGTGTGTTTGCAGGGCCTAGCACAATGGGCTCCTGACCATGGGTAGGAACATTGGTCACTATTGAAATCCAAATGAACAATATGAAGAAATGAACACAGGTTTCCCAGACCAGCAAGCTAACCGCTGGACCTCACTTCATCTCTAAACGTGGTGCTAAATTTGGTACTTCGTAGTATTTCAGTTACCTTTCATTTTAATTTCCAGCAGTATTTGTTCATTTGGAGGCTTTTGGGCTTCTTTCTCATTTAGAACCTCAGGGATGAGGACTAGCAGCCTCTCCTCTTTGTATTCTCCTATTTAAATTTACCCAGTGTTAGCTCCAAGGGTTCATCAATATATTGATTGCCTTGTTTAGTCTACAAAACGTATTTCAGGGTGTAAAATTAGGCAAATATCTAGATGAGTTGATGTACCCCCTGGAAGATCTCTGTGCATGCCCTGGGTACCTATACCCCCTGGTTGAGAATCACTATCCTAAAATATCAATAGGGCGTGAAGGTAAGGGAAGGGGGGGTTCTTAGCAAACTAGACTTGGGGATCTTCAACAGTTTGTATGTAAATAGTAACACTCCTCTTTCCAGTTAATTTATCCTGTTTACTTTTGTAAGATTTGCATTTACACGATTCAGAGCTGCCTGTGACTTCTCTCTTTTATTTACCCCCAAGCAAAAAGACAGAGGCTGAAGAGAAGTGGCTGAGAGAGGAGAGTGAAGAGCAAAGCACAGTAGGCTTAATGCACTAACAGTGTGCTGGCTTCATCCCCTGACCCTGCTTGCACTTTATATCTGCAGTATTTGTGGCAAGTCTGTTGCTCAAGAATTGGACTTCTTAGCAACTCATTGTGCTGCAACATGACACGCAGGCTTTTGAGATGCTACTAAAATATGTACCCTGGGGTTGCCAAATCTCCAGGATTGTCCAAGAATCCCCAGGAATTGAAGATAAAGATTATATTGTGACGAAACCTTCAGGAATACGTCCAACCAAAACTGACACCATAAATTGTACCCCGTATTATTTTTAAACTGGATTCATTCCAATGAGTTGTACCCATTCTGTCTACACCGAAAGACTACCGTTTTATGAATAAATTACATAATGCAGTCTTTTTTGCTACACCACTTCTCTGGAGTTGTAATCATCATGTTTACTTTAGTTCAAAGAAGCAGTGTAAACAAACTCTATTTGTACAGTGAAAGGAATATTGGAAACAAAAATCACTTAGTAGCAATGGGAATGTAAGTACCAACCAGAGGAAAGGGCTACTGATTTTATCATTTAACCTTGCTGTTTTATACAGGGTGGAATTAATATAGTTGTAAAAACTTCCAAAATAGCTGAAGCATTAAATGAAAACAACTTACTGTGTTCCCCTGTGCTTTGCTACTATAGTTTGAAGGTTACATAAGTTGATTCCCTTGTTTTCCTGTTGAACAGGAATAAAACCTCCTGTGACTGACTGACCGACTCTCTCTCTCTCTCTCTCTCTCTCTCTCTCTCTCTCTCTCTGGTTAGTTTTGCTTCCTTGCACACACTCTGTTTCAGATAAAACAGGCATGCCTTCAAAGAGGTGGGGCGTATTACATTGTATGTCTTTCAGTATATACGGATTAGAACTCCTCAATGGTCTACAAAACTTGTAAATGGTTATATGTGAAACTCTCATATGATCATTACCATTGTGAAATCGATTACTGGTGAATACAGCAGCATTAGAGTGAATTTGGTTTCTGCATACATGAGAACCATGTCTTTTCATCTAGGTAAGGCTGGTTTGTTTGGATTTTTTAATTGTTTTTTTTTTTTTGGTTGATTGTTACTCTTGTGATTTGAGTTGTTGCCTTCAGAATAGTTAATACTGTTTTAGTCCAAAGACAAATGAAAAACAAAGTTTTGTATCTGGTGCCTTAGAAGTATAAACACAATACGAATTCAGCTGCTTGATTGTGTAATACATTTGGAACATTTTGTTTTAACTGACTAATCAGTTTGTAGTTTTTGTTTTTTTCTTGGAATGTTTGGCTAATTCGCTATGCAAAAATGTAGTTTCAATTGAGTTTGTAGATATTTAAGTGCTTTCTGTTTCTAGTTTGTTATTGAGCTGACAGCAAGAATTCTGTTTGCGTTTGAAAGGTCCCTAGGGTATGGTGCTATAAATCAGTATTGAGTCTGAAATGTTTATCTTTTCAGTGGTTTATGAAAATAGCCATACCTTCTTAATTTGGGAGAAACAAGTTTGCTTTGCCAAGTAATTTGTTATATGTGGTCTTGCCATGGTTACTTACTTTCACTTACAGTACTATATGCTTAGTTTTCTAGCTGGCTTTGCAGTAAGGAAGAGTGTTAAAAAATTAGTTGCATTATAGTTATAGCCCTAATAAATGTTCACTGTGCAGGACATAAAATGTAAACATTATCTGACCCTAAGAGTTTACAATAATTTTTTTTAAATGAAATCTAATCCAAAATCAGAGATGAAATAGGTCTCTGAGGGGGGTGTTGTAAAGCTCAACTCCCTTGTCTGTTGTGAAAAGCACAGAACCGGTTGGCAGAGGTGTGTGCTTGGAGTCGTGGTTTGATCTGAGGTTTTGAAAACAGTATGCTGAGGAATAGCGGGATAAACCAGCTATGCAGCTAACTCTGCATGACTCCATTTTCTGCATGTCTATCCACCACAAGCCCAGCTCTCCTGACTTCGCTGGTGTCCGCCTTTCCCACACACAGTGTGACATGTCACACACATCCTGCAATTCCACTGGCGGCTCATTCGTTTCATGTGCTCTTGCTTCTCTCCCAACTGCCTCAGATGGTTGGTGTTCTGCCTTCTCTGTACCTTCAGACAATCTCATCCATGATTAGGGTTACGAGACGTCCATACCTTACCAGACATGACCTCTTTCTGATCCTCCATCCTTGTCCGGGTGCAGGGATTTTCATAGAGCAGGGATTGCAGCTCAGAAAGAATCCCGTTTTGGTCCGCTTCCTGATTGGCCTTTCCCCAGCAGCTGCTGGATTCTGCCTACCCAGGCCCCGGCTCCCAGCCCTGGGGAATGGGAGAGGCCTGCAAGGTGCTCACTGACAGTATGATGTGGCGTCATGGGCTAGCACCAGCTGCCCTGCCATTGTGACAAGGAGCAACATTGCCCCCCACCTCAAGAGTGGTACCCCCTCCAGCACCTCCAAATACCTTCTCAGTACACACGCAGCCTTCCAACCCCCCCAGATTCTCCCTCTTGCACCCCAAATAGCTCCCAGTGCACCCCCAAATACCCTTCCCAATACACACACTCACAGCCCTCCCACACCCCCATACACCCTCTTGCACTCCCAAATATCTCTCCCGGTACACACACCCCTTTCCTACATCCTCCAAATACCCCTCCCAATACACACAATTGGAATGGCAGGAGGGATGTGTATCTTCTCCCCCCTCCCCCCTTTCTCCCTCTGCCAGTGTTCTCTTTTTGAGAATCTTGGAAATATGGCAACCTGAATCATGATGGATGCAAGAACCTTTCTTCCTAAATTTTTTCCTCTCTGATTTTGTCGTGTGTCATGTCCCCCCCACGCACGCACACACACCGGGGACACGCTGTGTGTGAAAGAATATGCTTCCTAAAGTTGTATTGTAAAACATTACTGCCAAAAGGAAGTAGGCAGGATGAACAAATGTTGGAAGTCAACAATTGTATTGTGCAAGGCCCGTGTATATAAGATGCATACATTGTTTGCTTTTTGAGGGGAAAACCTTCCTAGGGTGGCTTTGTGGTCAAATTCTGTTCACCTGGTGTTTTGGCAGCACAGTTCTGTAAGGTTAGCTGTCATCTGAGTGATGTGGTAGAACAATTGGTGATGGACAATACTTGCCTTTCAGTTTATGGAAGCAGATCAATATTAAATAAGGAAACTAGCCGTACTTGTTTGAGGAGCATGGATTTCTGCGTTACAGCAGTGCTGTCGTAGCTGCTGTTTTCATATCATTATCCCTCTCTCTCTCTCTCTCTCTCTCTTTTTCAGGAGTTTATTATTTGGCCATTTCAGTTCACATTGGGCTAAAATATGACCGATGCACTGGTAGTCTGGATGCAAACTGGATGGATGAAGTTTGCGAGTCTTGATCTTGAAAGGTCAAATATTAAATGGACTCTTACATTCCACAAGGGAATTTAGTATAACCTTGCCCAAGTGCTACTAGGAGGTCTCAGTTAATAGCTGGCCGAATTTTCTTGAGCTTGTGCTGCATTGTGGCTAGGTTGCTTGGGATCTAGAGATAAAGCAGAAGTCATGAAAGTCGGACATAGACTTCACACACAGGGGGGAGGCCTTACTGTAAAACACTGATAGGATCAATACTACCATGTTGTGAAATTCATGTCTGAGTAAATGCAAGAAGCTGCAAGTAGAAAAGAAAGTGAGCTAAGAACAGTGGGGGTGATTAGCCAAATTCACTCAGGTTGTAATATCTCCAGAAAGCACCACCACCTGGAGAGGCTCTCTTATACTAGTTCAAACTGGATTCTCCAGCAACCAACTGAAACAGAAAGAATTTTGGATAAACAGCCTGAGTTTAAACTGATTCAGGACCTTCCTTCTGATCCAGAAAACAGATAGAACCTTCTGTTCAAGGGGGCCCCCAATCCTTCCTAGGAGGGGTTGGAAGGAAGGCTGCATAAGACTGATGGGTGACCCCTGGTAAGCTATTAGCATGCATATAGGGTCTGTACTGTTTTTAATATTTTTCTCTGTGATGCTTTCATTTGAAGAATAAATGTGCTTGCTTATAAAGACCTGTGCAGTAACTTGTGACTGCACTGTTGGCAGTTACAGCTGTTCATAACCTTCGAGGAGAAAGCAAAGTGCAGGTGCTGGACTGTTGGGGCACAGTGGCTTGCTGGGGATATAACAGTGTAGACAGGCAAAACTGTGTAGCTTGGAAAAATCCCCAGGCAGGAGGGAGAGAGACATGGGTCTCTGCCCAAGAGAAGTGATGGCTGAGGAGCTGGGAATATAGAGTGGGGTACCCTCGTGCAGCTGCCATGAAATACTAAAGCTTTCAGAAAAATTCCAAATATTGTGAGTTGGCAACAATCTGTTGGTTTTAAGTTGCCTTTTTACCTGACCAAAGGTTTAGAAGTTTTAATTTTATAAACTGAAGGGGTGGCATTTGCAGAAAGAAGGGCTTGGGGGATTGAGGACCTTTCCCAGACAAGTTGTTGCTGCATGGGCTTTGGCAAACTTCACGCAGACACTTGCTTTCATGAAACACTGATAACTTTACAAGGAGGTTTATTTCAGCACATGTTTTTCAGTAGCATGGGATTTTGTGTGCAGTTCCTATTCTTTATTTTAGGAATACTATAAACACCAGGACAAGAAAGTGATTTAAAATGTCACATGACACTTCAGTGGTTTTCCTGTATAATGCTTCCAATAAGCAATTATCAAAGTCTTTTGTATAAAAAAATAAGTTCAAAGGTTTCCAGTCCTGGAATTAATCAAGTGGTGTGTGTCAATACTAGCTGATGAAATAAATACTTTTTTGGGCAGCAACAGGGAGAGTGGACAAAGTAAAATCCTTTAACTATTGGCCTTAGTCTTTTCTGGGCTTCCATTATGTGTGTCAACTTGATCATTTAATAAAATTGAAGCAGGGCAATTTAGCATTTAATTACACAGAGCAGTTAATCAAATTTGCACCAATTCTTGCATTCAAAACATTCAGCCTGAAAGTGAGTATTTGAACAGCAAACTATTCTCTGGTGGAAGAGATTGTTTTAATTTTCCTTTTCAATCCAAGACAATACTTCTGTGATTATGACTGACTTCCTTAATGATTGTCATTACACTCTGATGATATGGTGGGCTAACTCTTCATAGAAAATGTCCACATCAAAACTGGCAAGTTTAGTAGAGGAGACTGCAGGTGGGGTTTCAACTGAATGCTTTCACAGGAAACCATTGTGCTTAAATCAGCCATATGAGGCTATTCTTACGCTATCTCCAACCAGGTCAAAAGCAGGAAGTACTGGAATTGTTGTGAGGGTTGCAGCTTGAGTTCTTTATATGTCTGAGCTGGCGCTCCCAGGGAGCTACTGCTTGCTCTGTGTTTTGGAGCTGCTGGCTGTTAATTACTTGGCAGCAAGTTGGGACTACTTAAGTAGCCTGAAAATGGGACATGTGCCCCAAAGATTAGAGAGAGCATGCTAAACAGAGCAGCTGTAGTGCTGCACAGAGGCAATGGCGGTACCTCTGTCAGGGGCTGGTGGGCACAGAGCTCACAGCCTGCTTCAGTCTGCTCTAACAAACGGCATGATTTTCTAAGGTATACTTCACTCTTTAAATGATTGTTTTTGGGGTTTTTTTTGTTTGTTTGTTCCTTTGGTATTTCAGCAGTAAAAGTTAGTGTCTGGTCTTCGTTTTGGCATTAGCCCCAGTAAATGACATTCTAAAACTAAGGCACTGCTTTTAAAACTTTACAGATTTTAATCCACGTTTTAGTGATGGTGTTCTTTACTGCTTGAGTTACTGGGGCTATAAATCGTTATGCCATATGTATGTTATCCCCTTCTGCTATTTGAAAGAAGAGCTTAGAAATGAGAGATGGTTCATGCTATTATTAACAGCTTGGCTCAAGTGTTAAAGTTGTTTTGACTTTTTCTTTTATGGCTCTTTTGTGCATCATCTTTCCTTCACAACTTATTTTATGTGATATAAAAAGGCTCAGTATATAATCGGCTTGAAATAATCTTCAAGATTTGTAAATTTGTATTTAAATCAGTCAAAGGAATAGAAGTAAGACAGTCAGCATTTAAAGCTTCTTTAATTAGTTGGTTTTTCTCTTCTTGGGGCTGAGGTATGCAGCATCCTGTTTCTAAAAATACTACCTAGTAGCACAGAGCTTTCTATCGGAAAGATATCTGTATTCAGCTTTTAAAATATATGTAGCTATTTTTAAAATAAGCAGGTTGCTTCAAAGTTGTCTTAACTTCATGGATCACCAGCCACTAAGACTGAAGGTTACAAAAAACATTAGACACATTCAAAATGTGTTCTAATGCACCGTTTTCATATGATAAGCAACAAAGGAATGAAGAAATCTGAATTTGTATTTAGCAGTTGTTCTTTTTTCGGAAGCCTGTTGCCCAGTGTTTGAAAATCTAAAGCTACCATTATTCTATATGATCTTAAAAATAAAGAAAAGGGAAGTGTTTCCTTGCATGCAAATACATTAATATTTTCACTGTGTTTTAGAATCTCAACTACCATTGTGACAAGTTATTTGTATTTTGGTGACATTAAGAATTCTCTCCCTTTTTTTTTCTCCTTTTATTTGTTAAACTAGTGCCTCACTGATAGTGTTTGGGTGGCCGTGCTAAAGTGTGTTAGATTTTACTCTCAGTTACAGAGGGTAATTCCATGCCAGCTGTCTTGTATGTTGTTGGTATCCTGCAGAAAATAAACAAAGTGAAAGATACACTTTAGGGCCTGATTTTGCAGCCCATATTCATGCAAGTAATTCCACTGAGTGTAATGAGTCAGCTGGTGAGAGTATGAGTTCCTCATGTGAAGGATTGCAGAATTGAGCTCTTTAGAAAATGATAAATCAGTACATTTGGGGCCTGATCCAAAGCATATTGAAATCAATGGAAAGATTCTCTTTGACTTCCCTGGGATCCTAGCTATAAGCATTAAGTAGAATGCATACGTTTCCAGTGGGGGAAAAGTGATCTAGAAAGAAGACATTCACAGAGTTATTCACATTGGAGAATAATGCTATGAGGATAAAAGGAAAAATCCACTGGGCATCATTACAGAAATGCTTCCTGTTAATGCTTTCCAGCAGAGGTATATTTTACAATTGGAACTGTCATTGATGTAGGGAGAGACTTACAAAAGCAACTGAAACTTTACTGGCTTCCTCTTTTCCCAGTCAAATGTGCAGGAAGCTGTAAAAGCCAACAGAGAGATAGGAAGGAAGAGGTAGAAGGAGAGAAGCAGCCCTCAGACACAATATTCAGTGGATTAACTATGTCTGCTCTCAGTACAGAGGAAGAGATGACAGTAAGTAGTCATAACAGAACTGCTTGCTTTTGAAGACTGGGAGACACAAAAACACTCCTAATTGTTGGGCCTGAACTATGTACATTATTCTACATTATTTTATAAAATCAAGCTGTGGAAAGTCTAACCCAAATAAAAATCATTACTATATAATCTTTACATTTAAAAAAAAGTTTGGGTCTTTTTGTTTTGTTTTGGATATTTCACTCCCTTCCCCCCAGGCTTTGAACGAGTCACAGATTATTTGAGGCAAGATTCTGTCAACGGGAACTAAACATGTGAAAGAAGAGTTTTTGATGGGTTACATAAATAATAGAGGTAAAGCACACAAAGTTAAGCTGGGGAAAGGTCATAAATATGACACTTATAACAAGGTCATTAATTTCTAGCGCCACACGATTGCAGAGCTTTGTTCCGATTTAAAACAAACAGTTGTAAGCATAATGTCATGTTCAAGGTTAACTAATGTAACTGAACAAATGCTGTGAATGAATGGCAGCCGTCCATCTTGAAGGACAGTGGTGTAAGTGCTAAAGCAGTTGAGTTACCATGTGCCGTGTTACAGCATTATAAGTGTCTAAAATGCCCAATTCTCACATGGCAATCCTTGCAACAGGTAATGCAGGCATAAAGTGAAGGGCCAGAAAATGAAGCTAGTGCACTGTTAGCCCTTGAGGTCTGCTGTGCTTTTTTCTTTACTCTCTTGGCTTTCTTCTCTCTCACCCACCTCTCTTCAACCTCTTTGACTCCCTCCTCCAGCATAGCCTGTTGGTAGCTGCTTCTTCCCAGCTTGCGATGTCAATGTTGAAAGTTTTCAAGTCCTTCAACATGAGCCTAGGTTGGTCCAATGGCTTTGAGCACTTTCAAGTTCTCCATACAGGAGAATGTACAAATGTTGTAATGTGGGTATAGCAGGAGCAACAGAAAATATTATAGTATGACATCAAGATGAATAAAAACCTGGAAAAAAGTAACACTACCATGTCCAAAATATATCTGGCCTCTTTTAATTGTATGTTCTTTGTAATGGTGGTTTGAAAACCATTTGGTTCTTTTCACACTAGAAACCAAACAATTTTCAATAAGTTGTTGAGGAGGGCCTGTTGATAACCACTGTCATCAGTAGGTCATTATCCTAGTGCATGCAGAATGTTTATGCAGATTACTTCCTCCACTACTGAAATGCCACATATGAGGCTTGATGTAAAGGGGACTTGTTCATTGCCGTTTTGGTTTTGGCCTTTAGGTTGGAATGCGCATAAATTTCAGTGACATTCAAAATGTGGAGTCACAAGTGACTCTTGGAGAGCAAAATGCAGTTCCAGCACTATCATCCTACCCCACTGTCACACTCTAAATATGATTCACTTTGTTTTTTGTTTAATTTTATTAAACTATAATAATGAAAAATCATGTATGACCTGGACTCACATTTCGTTTTGAAACATGAAACTCTTATTGGAAAACCTTGCCCTGGTTGATAAGAGTCAATTTCACCTGTTCTGCATCTTTGTCTTCATTTTTTTGCATTTTCTTATCTGACCCCCATATATTATTTATTTATATTACCTTAGCACCAAGGAGCCCATTGTGCAAGGTGCTATACAAAGAGAAGAAAAAGATGCTCCCACAGAAACTGTACTGTAACAAATGAGTGTGTGATCCCACAATGGAGGGAAATTTCATTTTCTGTGAAACACATGGATTTCAGTGTCAAGCTTCCAAGGGATTGTTTGAAATCTTGTGGTAATGCTTTTATCTTATTGAAAGAATACTGAGCGATAGTTGTAACCATAAGTACAAAAAATGTTGAAAGATAATATATGCAACCCTATTCATTGGAGCCCTCTTCTTTTGACTGAAGCACAGAATGAGCATATAGGTCTGCCTGCATGGAACAGTTGATGGGATCAGTGCCAAAGTGAAGAAGATCCATACAATACACAGAAGGCTGCGTTGATAAATTGACTCTTGGCAATCTTCTGGATTTTATAAATTACCCAGTGTCAGTGTAACACCTCTAGTAAATTGGTATTGAATTTCCCCTTTGGTCACTTAGGCTGGGTCCACACTGACGGCAGTAAATTTGCCGCCGTCACATCGATTGCTCTGGATCGACTGAGCTGTCTGTGTAGACCCACTCAGTCGGTCCAGGAAGCGATGCAGGAAAACCACCTCAGTAAGTGACGCAGCGCAGTGTGGACGCCATGCAGAGGAGACGCCGCGAAGTCGACGGGAGATATGCAAGTGATTTACATCACCTGCATATCTCCCATCGACTGCTGCCGAATCACAAAGGTAAGCGTAGACCGGGCCTTAGTTTGCATAATGCACAGTACATCAAGATTCCAGGTTGGGATCTAAAAACCTGTTGCTATAAATCTTGATCATGTTGGTGTTCTACTTTATCCTTAATGCTTAATCCTACAATTCTAAGAGAGGCAAAACTCGTATTGATCTCTGAAAATTTGCCTCTGTCAAGGCTGGAAGATTATGCAAGTGATTATGATCAAGAAAACCTGTTGGTTAAATAAAGACATAGATATTGATAGGTACAGAAAAATACTAGGAAGTCCAACTATTTAAAATTCCTCAACTCAACCTTTTTCTGCATTGCTTAGGTGTGTTTCATAGTAAAATGATCTATCTTGGTTTGGCAGCTTTCTTTGTAGATCTGGGTGAGTATTGCAGAAATAATAATTTTCTGTATACACTCAAATTATTTTAATAAATTAAATTCTACCAGGTTTGTGGGTGTTCTGGGTTTTTTTTTGTGAGGGGTGAAGGTGTTGTTTGTGTGAGTGTTTTTTGTTTTTGTTTAAGATCTAAAACTGATTTAAGCCTTTTAGGGGTTTTTCTCATGATGAAGGGAAATTTTGTCTTTTCTTACACTTATGGAAGTCTGTAAGAGATTAGTAAGGTTATTTTGTTAATTGTTTTTAAACTGTTCCATAGAATTTAAGAGCACTTTATCAGTATTACAGAATTTTGTGGAATACTTCAAAAAATAAATAAGCTTGACATTTTCTTATATTTTAAATAAACTTTTAAGGATAATTTCTATGAACTTCTATGGCCTTTTCTCCATAAAGCTATAATGAAGGTTGTGAAATCAAGAAGCTATTGAAAATTCCGCTTGGCTAATTGTTATCACATAATTGCAACAGATATCTGCTATTTAAAGTATGGGGCAAAATAGGATGATACCCATATGTGATAACTGTTGGCAAATGTTGACATTTTAATAGCTACCACTGTGAATAACATCTCTGTATTTCAGCTGAGTTAACTTCCAGCAAGGGTTTATAACAGTGCAACATGCATATATGCACACACAACCTATCTCCTTCATCCTCCTGTGTCCAACTCCTGAGCACCAAAGGTAGTGAAGATTACTGCTCATAAAACATCCAGCCTGGTATTGAGCAACCTTGAAAAGAAAGAAAAAGTAGTTTGTGGATTTTGGGGTCTCATTCACATGCATAAGCCAAAACAATGCCGTGGTATCTAATTTTAGGCCTACCAGCCTTAAGTATCCCATTACAATCCCATATTTCTGTTAGTTCCATCTATATGCTGCACAACTTCTGTTGAAACTGAATACTTACTACCCATATGACGTTGCAACAGTTGGAGTAAAACACCAGATAATTATTTCAAGGTTAAGTAGACTGACTTGTTTACCCACATGTGGTGTCGACCGGGCCCCCAAAGAAGGAGCCGCCCCCTGCTGTTTCAGGTAGCAAGGGCACTGTGACGGCACAGAGTGTGGTATCGATTAATTAGGACCTATAAGAATCTGAGACTGTTCCAGACCTAGGTCCCGAAGACTAATAGGTCCTGGTTATTGGTACTACAGCGGCAGCCGAGGGCTCCTGCAGCGGGTGGGAGCAAGCGTCCTCCCGACCCCTCTGCCCCCACACCAGGCACAATGAGGGAGCCACAGGGACTAGAGCCTGTCACATCCCCCCTTCCGCGGACACCCTCCCTGCGGGACATTGCTGCTGACGTTGGTGGGGGCACAAATGAAAATGTTGGCCCCCGGATGCCGGAGACCCATGGTACGCCACTGGCCTCTCCCTGAAAACATTGGGTAGTAAGTATTCAGCATCCAGCTGCGGCTTCAGTTTGAATATATTCTGTGTGAAACTGACCCTCAGATAAAATAAAACAATATTTTGGAAATGCACAATTAACTTCTGTCAAAAATGGGGCTAAATACTGTTACTAAGCAGGAAGCCATGTAAATGGTTTCTTGCTTCCTTTAAGATGATATATTAACAAACCTGATGAGAATTGATTTATTTCTTGCAGCAAATAGTATAGAGCAAAAGAAGGGGGAATTAATGTAGCCCAGAGAACATTAGCAGGCTGCGTAACATATGCTTAACCACTGAAAATAAGGAGAGGGGGGTTGGGTGGAGGGGATGTGCTTCTGCTTTCTATAGCAATATACAAAACCTCTGTCTGGAGACTAGTGTAGTAAAAACTATATATCAGAACTAATGCTTACTTGAATTTGCTCTTTGGCATATATTTTGCCATGAAATAACTGTTCAGTTCCAAAATTCAATCCTTCAGACAAGCTCAGATATTTCCCAGAGGGGAAACTTACACAATGTTTTTACCAAACTAGGTTTTTTGCAGAGAAACAAAACTAGTTTCCTGAATAGCCCACCTGTAGCAAGATTTCTGGCACACGTAACGAGACAGACACTGAAATGAGGAAAACAGCAGTTTATTGTTGCCGGCAACCGGCCCAGCGGAATAATTTCCAAAGGCTGAGCCCCGATTATACTGGGGCACTGCCTTATATACATTTTTAAGATTACATGAATATTCATACATGATATTACTACATTCTACATAACATGATTGGCTTCTACTACTTTTTACTTCTGATAAGGTGGCCACCATACCTTAGGAATGTGGGAGAGGATGTGCAGTGTGATTTTCAAGCAAAACTAGTTTCCTGAATAGCCCATCCACTAGTCCTCTGACAGAGTCCTGGTCTATGCTTAAAAATTAGGTTGACCTAGCTATGTCCCTCAGAGCTGTGAAAAATGTGACACCCCGAGCGCTGTCATTGGGTTGACCTAGCACCAGGTGTAGACACATGTAGGTTGATGGAAGATTTCTTTGGTCGATCTAGCTACCGCCTCACGGGATCACACTTTCTGACTTGAGGTGTTCAGAATTATGACATGCTTGCATTATGTGCTGTGTCTTGTTCTGGGTTATTGGATTTTCTTACTGCCGATATCACTCTATCAAATGATACCTTTGGGGAAAGACTTATACCTTACAGGGCAAATCTTTCACCCCTTGCTGCAGTCCCTGGCAGTAGTAGAACTGGTGCAGCTTTCTTAGATAAGTTTAAGGGCAGGATGCTGGAACCCCATATCAGCTCGTCATGCCTGTCTCCTGTGTGCTTAATGAGCTCACCTCAGTTGGAAGCTCAGTATATCTAAGTGAATCAGAAACTAATTCACTGTTTCCTTTCCTATAACCTTCCCTTTCCGAAAGCAAATCTGGAGTAGCTGGTTGGAAAGCTTTTGCAATGTTATCATCTTTTGATAAACAACCGGCCTTTTTTTATTGCAAATGATGGTCATCAAAATTGCAGAATATATAAGAAATCAAGACAGTGGTGTAATAAGAACATTCTTATGACTGCTAGTGTTTTCAAAACAATTCGACAAACGTGGTTTTATTCTGAAATTATTGGTCTTTCAGTGTATCTGAAATTAAGTCTCTTGTTTTATCTATTGGATTAGCTTTCTCTCGGATTTCAGCCTTAGTGAAACTGCCCTGCAAAGCAAAAAAGAATATTTAATTAAGGTCTTGGGTAGGCAGATAATTAAATTGCCTCTCTTGTTTTGTGACATGTGGGAGAAAAAAATTAGTAAAGCTTACGGAATATGTCATTTGAATCAGTTTGGCACTACAACTGTGAGAAATCATATTTAATGTGGACAGTGGGCAAGGGAACGTACATATTGTGAGTTCTATAATCATTAATGTGACTTTAAAAAATGTGTACTCATAAATTGACTTTGAGATTGTAATAGTTCTTCCTCCTGAAAACACTTGACTTTTTTTCTTTCATTTGTGACAGAATAAGTCTACGTGTCCCTGTTGCTTAGACAACATTCTAAAAAATTGCATTTCTGTTTAGTTCAGCATGAATAACTAAGAATAGGATCACTGGGACAGCAAAAATAAAATGCTGTTCGAGATACTTAAGCATCTTGAACAGGATTGAAAATAAAAAATCTGATGTATAGGTTTCATCTTCCTATGGCCTGCAGAACCACAGATTGAGGATCTGCACTTTGCCAAAATATTTTTTTCACTTTGTACAAATGCAAATCAGCCCTTTTTGTTGGTGGTGGTGCTCCTAATTAAAATTTTCTGGAAAATTAGATACTGCATCTCCTAGCCTTGAACAGATGAAGGGTTCCTTTTAATTTCATTACAAGTGACAGGCAAAAGTGATTAGTGAGTACTCATCGAATTTGGTTTTCCTGTTGGTTTTGTATATATATATTTTTTTTCTTTCAAACTCTCTCATTCTTACACATCCCAGTACGATTTTCCAAATCTTTCTCTTTATTTGCCCTCCTCCAATATATTAGTTTTACCATTCCCAAAGTCATTACTGTATTAATACTGTACAAGTAACTAGTAATATGCTGGTATGCAACTGAAATTCTGGGGGTTTAATTCAAGATTTGTGAATAATCAATGCAGAGAACAAAGTTGCAGGTGTAAACAAATATTCTGTTTTCTTCAGTCAAAAAGAATTGCAATACAAACCTATTGCAATCCACAAAAAGCTGTAGCCTTTGTTCTATATTTTGCATGCCTAAAAGGATGGTACGTAGTACTTCCATTGCCTTCCAGGCTAAATTAAGTTTGACACTTCTTTGAAGCCAAAGTTGACATTTCTTGAGAGTTACTATACATTAAATGTCCCCAGGGCCTCACTGCTTAACATTGTATAAGAACATCTTATGGCAAGGTTTCCTCGCGCTCCTTCAGTTCAAGTTCCAGCCTTCATGAAAACTAAGTATAATCTATTAACCATGCCAGGATAAATTACACTTCATAGCAGGTAGCTCATGTACTTCTAAAGAAAATAGCACCATAAATCTGAAATGTAACCTATATTTTCTAAATAACTTAAAACTCCAGCAAATGTGGTGTAAACAGGACAAATTTTTCTTTATTTTGAATAATAGATTGTTCGCTTGAGAGGAAACCTGATCTTAGCCTAGCCCATTCATAAACCAGCCTTTTGATGGAATATTTTTTCAGTGTTTGTGTATGTTTTAGATCTTTAATAATTTATTAACCATCAATTTTGCAGTGGAAACGATTCTGAAAACCTTTTATGCTAGACATTGTCTTTTATTACTTTGCAACTAGGGTTAAGAAACCATGATCAAAATTTTCAAAAATAAAAGCCTAAAGCTATATTTAGACCACCTGCCTCTTTTTCAAAAATGCTGAGCACCTAACAGCTCCCACTGACCTCACTAAAGGCTCTTACTTTTTAGAAAATTTTGATTCAAGATCTTAACTATCTAATGATCTTATTTTTTTATGATTCAAGTAGTGGAATTGTACAAGTAGTTGGTCATGAAATACTTTCTGAGAATGAAATATTAATTGAATGTGAGATGAAAAGAGTGAATTCCACTGCATTGAAGGTACTACGTCTGATATCACATATACAATGTGATCTCCTATTGTTGAGACTTTTTTAATAGCGTGTCACCAATCTCAGTAGGAAACGCCACAAGTTTTTGCTTGTAGCTAGTGGGGGTGATTGAAGAATGACCCTGATGTAACGTTACTTTCAGTTTTGAAAACAGGAAATGGAGAAGCTAAGAAATAAATGTGAAACGCTTAAGTAAATATTGTCAGACAACAAATTATGCAGGACTGTATTCATGGAATTAGGAACAAAATAAAAATAAAAATTCTTAATCTCTCACTAGCCCGTTTATCATCTCCAATGTATTTTTGAAACAAGGATCTCAACTCTGTGGTATTGCATCAAGCTTTCTTTAGACAAAGAAGATAACATACTGATGTTTTCACTTGTTGACATAAATTAGATCTTGTTGGGAGAATCATAGCAGGTTTCCTTTCAGATGCCTAGAATATAATGCTTAGAGAATGAAATAACAAATACACTTAGATGAGATAAAAGAGCGTTTTAAAGTATCTTCTTTGTGTACATAGCCTCCTATCACCAGTGTGGTGATCATATAGGAAAGCTGTTACATTTAGTCAAATGTCCACAGTAGTCTTTATTGAAATATCTATTTGCCTGTCCAGGTAGGTCAATGTGCTATCTTGGCAAAACCAGAATAGAGAAAAGGGAAATATTTGTTTGGTCAATCTATATACATATCTAAAGCAGTTCACAAAATATTGCTAGATATGAGAGCATTTGTGAGGGTTTCTTAATGTGACGAGAAGTTTTTTTTAAAACTAAGTAATTTTCTTTCATTTTACCAGGAAAGAGCACATATCTAGGATGGTACTATTTATAGACATTTAAATGGAATAGTAACTGGAAATGTGAAACCTGGTACCCAGGGCTGCCACAAAATCATTCATAACTTTCTCTGTGGAGATAAAATGATAGAACATTATTATCTTGCTGCACTAAGCATTATTCATGCTTGCTTTTTTTCTTTTTTTCCCCCCGACAGATTGCAGCACCTGTCCAAAGATCCTCATAACTAAGTCTTGCTCAGCAAATAGCACACCGAGGCTAGTCAAGCAGAATGTATGCAATGAAGCGGCTCAGGGAATAAATGGAAACGTGCCAGTTAAAAAGTCCCCACGTTCAGCTTCAAGTCCAAAGCCACAAGGTAAGTACAGATGGAAATTCTCTGTTTACATAAGTTGTTCTGCAACTAATTGTCCAAACAAATTGCTGACGTAAAAGATAACTATCTGTGCTGCACTTCTGATCAATGAAAATACCAGCATAGAAGAGCAATGATGGACGTCTGCCTATTGCTCTGACTGTGTGCATTTTGCAAAGCAGCATTTTGGTAGAAAATGGCTTTCAATAAGTATGCGTGTACTGCTGCAGATCACGAAATCTAGATAAACACAAATATTCTCTCTGACCCAAGGGTCTCATGGCTCACCCTGCACTGATATGCAAATAACAGTGGTTCAGTTATTTGTCTGGCCCAGAGAGCTATCGGTAGGTGGAGATGAGAGGGTATGTTATGTCACAGTGGCCCCTCTCTATATTAAACCAGCAGCATCACTTGCTCAGGCTGTAAGCCACTGTTACCGCTCTGACTCAGGCCTGGTCTACGCTGCCGATGGCGGCAAGACTTCAACCCCTTGGTTGAAGCATCAACTTTCTCAGATGTTATCCATCTAGGGACGGAAAACAAAACAGCTTTTTGCTTTTGCTTATGTCTTTCCCAACTTTGCTGACCCTGTTTTGAGAGGCAGGCAGGCTTCCTGGGGATGCAGCCTCCATTTGTCTTTGAGATTATTAAGTGGTCATTGTTCCCCACTTGTTCACCTGATGGCTTTGTTTACTCTATAGTAAATGTCTTTTGTCATTGTCTTTGGTCTCACCTTGCTCAATTTCCATTGGAGACGCATCAAGCCAGAGAAACAATAGGTTTACGGTTTAGGCACTGTCTGCCAATCACATTTAGGAACAGATCATACATCATGCAATAATATTGATCAGCATGTTACCAATTTGCATATGACACCTTACCTAACACCTTTTAGCTACAGATTGTGACAACAGTGATTTGGGGTAATGAGTGTGTCAGGCCTGCTGAGTTATGGTTTGGTGTGACCTCTACCAGTTGGCACTGAGCAGGTTCCTGGGTCACACACTAGTTTCCAAAAGGAGTCCTACATTCCTGAACTGGAAGGATATGATCCTATAGTTGAGCTACATAGTGAACATGATAGTCCAACTGATTAGGAGGAGTGAAGGAGCAATTAGAGTATTTCAGGTGTTAGCAGAAATGGGAACACTTATGTAGAGGAGGGTGGGAGGAGAAGGACATTTTATATTGAAGGTTTTATTCTTTAGTCTTTAGCATTATGCAAATATGCATGTTGAATGGAGGAAGTATATTTCCCTCACTCCTGCCAATGAATTAAATATTCACTTTGATTTACCTTCTAAAGATAGCTAAAGGATAACAAGAAAACATTTTACAAAGACATGAGATGCAAGAGGAAGAGCAAGGAAAGGGTGGGCCCATTACTTAATGAGGCGGGAAAGACAGTAACAGAAAATGCGTCAGTGGCTGAAGTGTTGAGTGCCGTTTTCAGTTTTCACCAGAAAGGTTAGCAGTGATCAGATGACTAATATAGTGATCATCAGTGTCAATGGGGTAGGATCTGAGGCTAAAATAAGAAGAGAACAAGTTAAGAATAATTTAGACAAATTAGAGGTGTGCAGTTTGGCAGGGCCTGATGAAATACTGAAGGTACTGGCTGAAGAAATCTCTGAGCCATTAGTGATTATCTTTGAGAACTCACGGAGGACAGGAGAGATTCCACAGAACTGAAAAAGGTAAATGTAGTACCTATCTATAAAAAAGGGAATAAGGACAACCCAGGGAATTATATCCTGGTTAGCTTAACTTCAGTGCCTGGAAAGATAATGGAGCAAATAATCAAACCATCAGTTTGTAAGCACATAGAAGAAAAGTAACAGTCATCATGGATTTATCAAGAATAAATCATGTCAAACCAACCTAATATCCTTTTATTATTAGGGTAACGAACCTTGTGGATGGGGGGAAACAGTACATGTGATATAAACTTGGTTTTAATAAGGCTTTTGGTATTGTCCACACGACATTCTCATAAGCAAACCAAGGAAATATAGCGTAAACAAAGATGCTATAAGATGGGTGTACAATTGGTTGAGAAACCATACTTAGACAGTAGTTATCAGTGATTCACAGTTGAGCTGGAAGGGCATATTGAGTGGGGTCCCTCAGGAAACTGTCCTGGGTCTGGTTCTATTTAATACGTTCATCAAGAATTTGGATAATGGCATAGAAAGTACACTTATAAAATTTATGGACAATACAAAGCTGGGAGGGATTGCAAGCATTTTGGAGGACAGGATTAGAATTCAAAAAGATCTTGACAAACTGGAGAAATAGTCTGAAATAAATAAGATAAAATTCAATAAAGACAAATGCCAAGTACTACCCTTAAGAAAAATACTCAATGGCATAAATAGAAAATGAGAAATGACTGCCTAGGAAGGAGTCCTGCAGAAAAGGATCTGGTTGTTATAATGGATCACGAACTAAATATGAATCAATAATGTAATACTGTTGCAAAAAAAGTGAACATCAATCTGGGATATTTTAGCAGGAGTGTTGTAAGTAAATCACAAGAAATTATTTTTCCACTCTACTCAACACTGATAAGGCCTCCTCAGGAATACTATGTCCAGTTCTAGGCATGACACTTCAGGAAACATGCAGACAAATTGGAAAAAGGCCGGAAGAGAGCAATAAGAATTATTAAAGGCCTAGGAAACATGAACTATGAGGAAAGTTGAAAAAATTGGGTTTGTTTAGTCTGGAGAAGAGATGATTGAGAGGGGACATAAGTCATCTGGGGCATAAAAGGTTGTTATGAAGAGGGACAAGACAAGAAACAACGGGCTTAAATTGCAGCAAGGGAGACTTCTGTTAGACTTTAGGAAAAACTTTCTAATTGTAAAGGTTGTTAAGCACTGGAATAAATTACGTAGGGAGGTTGTGGAATCTCCATCATTGGAGGCTTTAAAGCACAGAATTGACGAACACTTGTCAGGGATGGTCTAGATCAGTGGTTCTCAACCTTTCTAATGCCGTGACCCCGCAATACAGTTCCTCATATTGCGGTGACCCCAAACCAAAAAATAATTTTGGTGGCTACTTCAAAACTGTAATTTTGCTACAGTTATGATTCGGAATGTAAATACCTGATATGCATTATGTATTCTCATTGCTACAAATCAAACATAATTTAAACATAGTAATGCGCTGCTATGGACTGTGGAGCGGTCCCCCCGCTTCCCCTGCCCCTTAGGCCCCGGACGGATGATGCAATCACGTCTGCGCATGCGCGCAGGCATTCAGTTTGGAACGTGCATCCATAACGGTGTGCGTTCCAGCTGAATAGCGCTGCTACAGATGGTAGCGCGACTTCTCAGCGGCTAAAGCCATCGGAAATATGTATTTTCCGATGGCTTTAGGCGACCCCTGTGTTTTGGTCGTTCGGCCCCCGCCGGGGTCGCGACCCACAGGTTGAGAACCGCTGGTCTAGATGATAGTTAATCTTGCCTCAATGCAGTGGACTGGACTAAATAACCTATCAAGATCCCTTCCAGTCCTACATTTCTATGATTTCTTAGCTATAAGTTGAGTTAAAATATATAAAACACAAACCGTGTTTTTGTGATGTATACATTTTCATGGTATACAAAAATGTCAAAGCTAGGAATACTGATAGTGGGATATAGAGCTTTTCACCTTTAGGTCACTAGTTAATATTTAACTCAGGTTTATACTGACAAAAGGTCACTGCAATCCAAAACTTCTTACCTTCCAGAAATAAACTGATCTCCATTTACTTCCTAATGGATGTGTCCTTAGTGGCAATTGTGACAGCAATTTCTTAGATAATTAGTAAACTTTCATTTCTGTATGGAGACTGATCCTGACTTCCTAAGAGAATACCCATCCAGGTTAGGTGGAAGCATGTTGCTGTAGTGGAAACCAGCACTGATAGTGCCTGTACTGTGGATAATGGGGGAATTCACTCTCTAGAGGTGTCGCTCCAGCACTGTTCATAAATACTAAATTAATCTTCTATTTGGGGGAGGAAAACAAATCAGTGGGTATCGAGTGCAAGTTTTGGTCTCTTCAAGAAACCTGAGCAAAATAAAGCTGTGCTTTCTGAACATAGAACTCCTGGTAAAATAACATTGTTTACAGTGAATGGCATATATAAACATTCCTCAGCTTAATAGCCTTTCTGTATGGCCTCAATGTTCTGTTGTAAACCAAGCTAAAAAAAATTTTTTAATGTTTTTTCTAGGTCTCTCGAGATTTAAAAAAAAATTAATCATGATTAGTTGCACAATTTAAAAAAAAATCAATTGTTAAACAACAATAAAATGCCATTTATTTAAATATTTTTGGATGTTCTTCTACATTTTCAAATATTGATTTCAATTACAACAGAATACAAAAGTACAGTGCTCTCTTGATATTAATTTTTATTACAAATATTTGCACTGTAAAAGAGTATTTCAATTCACCTCATACAAGTACAGTAGTGCAATCTCTTTATCATGAAAGTTGAACTTACAAATGTAGAAGTATGTTTAAAAACAAAACAAAACTGCACTCAAAGATAAAAAAAAGAAACTTTTTAGAGCCTACAAATCTCCTCGGCCCTACTCAGTCAGCCAATCACCGAGACAAACAAATTTGTTTATATTTACAGGCGATAATGCTGCCTGCTTCTTGTTTACAACATCACCTAAAAGTGAGAACAGGCATTCACATGGCACTGTTGTAGACGGCGTTGCAAGATATTTACATGCCAGATGCACTAAATATTTGTATGCCCTTTCATGCTTCAACCACTATTCCAGGGGACGTGTTCATGCTGTTGATGAGTTCTGCTCTATAGCAATATAAAGCAGCGTGGACTGATGCATGTTCATTTTTATTATCTGAGTCAGATGCCACAAACAGAAGATTGATTTTGTTTTTGATGGTTGGGGTTTTGTAGTTTCTGCATCTAAGTGTTGCTCTTTTAAGACTTCTGACAGCATTTTCTACACCTCGTTCCTCTCAGATTTTGGAAGGCACAGCAGAGTCTTAAACCTTGGGTCAAGTGTTGTAGCTATGCTTAGAAATCTCACATTAATATCTTATTTGTGTTTTCTCAAATCTGTAGTGAACATGTTTTTAAATTGAAGAACACGTTCTTAAATTTAACAACACGTGCTGGGTCATTAGCAAAGATTGCTATAACATGAAATACATGGTAGAATGCATATAAAACCACAGAGCAGGAGACTTACAATTTTGCCCCAAGGAGTTGAGTCACAAATTTAATTAATGCATTTTGTTTTTTAACAAGCGTCATCAGCATGGAAGCATGTCCTCTGGAATGGTGGTCGAAGCATGAAGGGGCATATGAATGTTTTGCATATCTGGCATGTAAATACTTTTCAATGCTGGCTACAACAGTGTTACACAAATGCCTGTTCTCATTTTCAGATGACATTGTAAATAAGAAGCAGGTGGCATTATCTCCTGTAAATATAAACAAACATGTTTTGTCTTAGTGATTTGGCTGAACAAGAAGTAGGACTGAGTGGACTTGTAGGCTCTGAATATTTACGTTTTGTTTTTGAGTGGAGTATGTAACACAAAAATCTACATTTGTAAGTTTCACTTTCACAATAAAGATTGCACTACAGTACTTATGATGTGAAATGAAAAATACTATATCTTGTATTTTTACAGTGCAAATATTTGTAATAAAAATATAAAGTGAGCACTGTACACTTTGTATTCTGTTGCAATTGAAATCAATATATTTGAAAATGTAGAAACATGCAAAAAATATTTATAATTTAAATTGGTATTTTATTATTGTTTAACAGTGCAGTTAATCACGATTAATTTTTTAATTGCGTTAACTCAAAACAAATGAATTGCTTGAGTAAACTGTGATTAATTGACAGCCCTAGTTATTTCCCAAGAACTTAAAAAATTAATGGATGAAGAGAAGTAGGACATCTATAAAAATAGCGTGACTTTTTTTAAACACCAATTTGTAGAAATTTATTGTAGATTATAAAATCATCTGCCTGTTGAATAGTAGTAAACACGATTAATTCACATACTTCTATTGCTGATACTGCTTCCTCTGAGCCATGTTTCCAATGTGTTTATCTCAGAAAAACCTTTGCCAGAAAGGACCACTTCTAGCAATATTTTTGCAAGCTGAGAAGTACAGATTTGCGGATAAAAAGCAATAACGCTGTTGTAAATAGTTTTGGGCCTGGTGTGTGTCTCTCCCTCTGTCTGCTTCTCTGAGTGCATTCAAGTATCAAAATTATCTTAAATTTTTGTATTGGCCTTGGATGGTCATAAAAAGCAAGAAGGCAAAGACAAGGGATGGAATGAGGTGTATCTGCGTGAATGAAAACCATTCCAGTGTCCTGAATTGTTTGGATTGCTCAGTTCAGAAGCTAATTTTTTAACAGTATGGTAGCTTTAGTTTATAGGTATGGTACACTTTTTTCAATTGCAGCACAAAATGTTTTTCAAAATTCTTTTTTGGGAGGTTGCTTTAGTCTTGCCAACCTTAAATGTCTGCCTATGATGAAATAAGATCATAGACCTGAACTGTAATGCCAGTTTCTTTGCTGTTGATAGATAACTGCCACTTAGTGATTAATCTAACCTACCAAAATGTAGGACATAGTTATAACAAGAAGTAAATATGAAGCCAAGTGTGTGTTTTAATTCATCAAGTCTGTTTTGGCAAATATATTTACCATTTGCTAAAGTATAGAATGTCCACAGTCCTACATATTACCCAAGATTTGGATTTGAAACTAACCCTGGACCTTGAACCTGTCTTGGTTCAGTGCAGTTTCTTGGTGTCTGTCTGGAAAAAGTAGCTTCAATCTTTGGAAACTAATCACTAGTCCTGAAGCAGCCAGAGCAAGTGAATAAATCATCCAATATATAAATCCAGTCCAGAATCCAATATAAACATTTCCTGCCTCAATTTTGGTTATGCTATTTTCTCTCATTTTAAGCAGAACACAAGTTAGTCGGACTGAGATAGTGAAGATAAAAAGGATCATTCTTGTTCTTGAACGACTTCTTTCAGCAACAAATAGGCCCAGCAATTCATAGATCACAAGGTCCTCATCTGAAAGGAAGAGGTAAAGTTCTCTAGCAAGCTAATGATGCTCAAGGTCACTGGAGCAGAGTGTGTTAGGCAGTTTGGAATTTGCTTCCATTATGGATATGTCTCAGTCAGATTGTCTGTCTGCTGATTGCTTGTCTTCCTCCAATTGTGTGATGTATCTCACACGAGTTCTTATTTTATACCTGATGAAATTTAATTCCTGTTATGTGGCAAACCCAAAAAAAAAAAAAAAATTACTGCATCTCTAATAAACTGTCTTGCAAAGATGTGTCTGCACAGCTGTAGCTCTGGAGGATGTTCTCTTCAAGTAATTCCTCACCTAACACTGAGCTTTCACATAGCAGCAACTGTGAGTGACGCTTCCTGCCATCTCCAGGTGGTGAGGAGACTCCCGTCCTGATGAACGAAGACTTGGTCTCAATCATCCATGGTCTCAGCTGGACTGTAGCACGGCAGTATACCTCAGCATGAAGACTTCATTCCTTAGGAAATTCTGGCTAGCGTCAAATGCTGCAGCACATCTCCTCAGCTATGCAGGCTACTGTGAGCCCCGTCAAACCAGTCCTCTGCTCTGGACGCTGGTTTTCCATACAATTTTAAATAAAGTTTCAGGAATCTGTCCTTCTCTTCAAGATGCTGAATGACTTAGATCCAGGGGATCTAAAAGATCTCCTAAAGCCTCAGGATGGAAACCATGGCACTCCTCTGGTAAAACAGGAGGTTCCCCAGTCAGGGCAAAAACTTGTCCTTTGCAGGAAACAGAGCTTCCCAGGAGCCAATCCAAGGCTTTGGACTGATTCAGTCACACAGTTAACTCTGTGAGGTTGGGCTGTTGCTGGCCTATCCACACTGTTGTAGGAGGCACCTGCTGGCTGCATATGGCACAACACATTTCTCCATCCATCCCAGGGTTTCTGGGAAGTGGTTTCCCTCCCTGGTGGGTGTGGGTCTCAGCATGGGTCTGATTCCTGTCTTCTGATCCAGTTCCATCCCTGTTAGGTTTTCTCTCAAAACCAGGATGACTATCCATATCCTGACCTGTCAGTTTTCTAGCCATCGTAACATCTCTAGGATTATTGCCTGTTAACATGATTTCAGGTTTTATACTTATTACATGAATTACTATGAATTAATAAGTATACTGTTTTATACTTATTAATTCATAGGCCTCATCAACTCCCCAACAAGTTCCCCATTTCCTTATATAGCATAACAACGGCCATACTGGGTCAGAACAATGGTCCATCTAGCCCAGTATCCTGTCTTCTAACAGTGGCTAATACCAGGTGCTTCAGAGGGAATGAACAGAACAGATAATCATCAAGTGATCTATTCCCTGTCACCCATTCACAGCTTCTGGTAACCAGAGGCTAGGAACACTTCCGAGCATGGTTTTGCATCCCTGCCCATCCTGGCTAATAGCCATTGATGACCTATTCTCCATGAATTTATCTAGTTTTTTTTGGAACCCTATTATAGCGTTGGCTTTCACAACATTGACTGCATTGTTTGAAGAAATACTTCCTTGAAGAATACTTGTGTTCGTTTTAAACCTGCTGCCTATTAATTTCATTTGATGACCCTTAGTTCTTGTGTTATGAGCAGGAATAAATAACACTTCCTTATTTACTGTCTACACACCAGTCATGATTTTATAGACCTCCATCAAATTCCCCCTTAGTGATCTCTTTTCCAAGATGAAAAGTCCCAGTGTTGTTAATCTCTCCCCATATGTAAACTAATCCCCCTAATCATTTTATTTGTCCTTTGCTGTATCTTTTCCAATTCCACTATATCTTTTTTGAGATGGGACAACCAGATCTGCACACAATATTCAAGATGGGGCGTGCTATGGATTTATAAAAAGGCAATATATTTTCTGTCGTTTTATCTATCCTTTTCCTAATGATTCCCAACATTCTGTTAGCTTTTTTGACTGCCGCTTCACACTGACTGGATGTTTTCAGAGAACTATCCACAATGACTCCAAGATCTTTCTTGAGTAGTAACAGTCAATTTAGACCCCATCATTTTATATGTATAGTTGGGATTCTACCTCAAGCCGATGATGGTGTTTTTGGTCTGTCTGGCAGAGTCTCTCTATCTTGAGCTGATAGTTAGAGCCCTGCAGATCTGTGGATGTCCGCTGACCATTTCTGCAGATCACAGATCGGATACGGATACAAATTTTATATCCGTGCGGGGCTCTCCCAGTGGTGCCCCTGCTTGTCCTTTTCCATCTCCTCGTGCTGGTACTGGCGCTCCTCTTCTCTCCACTGATACTGCTGCTCCTGATCTGCTCTCTCTTGCTTCTGGTCCGCAAGCTGCTGGGTTTCTAAATGCACTCTGTCTCTCTCCACTGCAGCTTTTCTCGCTCTAGTTCATGGGCTGTCTACAGCTCCTGCTGCAGTGGTGTACTCGGTCTGGACAGATACACAGTTGTTGCATCTGTCAGCCTCTGCCCTGTTTCTTTCCAGGGAGTTGGCTCCAAGAGTCTCCCATCTGCTTAATCCCTTACCAGCAGTCTGGAGGTTCTTTGCACACCTGGTCTAGTCGTCTGCTGCTGCTCATTAGAATATGGCTAATTTATAAGATGCGGTTTTGTCTGGTTCTCAGCTGCCTTTTTCTGCATAGCTCAACCAGCCAGTTCTTCAGCTGCTTATAAATTCATTTTCCCGTCCCTTTTCGCTGTCTTTCCTGAAAGGACTATTGACTTTTTTCTCTGTGCTTTTATCTTCTAGGTAACTTGCTTTCATGGCTGTTGGGACTCACGCAATTCACAGTTCCCTGCCTTCACTGTTGTTCCCAATACAAGACAGGCTGCCTAAGCAAGCTTCTCTTGTCATCTCTTCAGAGACCAATAAATGTCACTGCCCATAGTTTTGACTGCAAGTTCTTCCTGTGCAAGCCTATTTTTATTCTTAAGGTGAAGCACTACACGGAAAAGATATTAAAAACAACAAAAGAACCTCCACGCCTGCTAATAAGCTTACTAGAGTTCACCCTGATCTGGGCTTTCGCAGGAGTAGTCCTTCAAAACTGCACTCCACTCCTACGTTTTTGGGTTTATCATAGCTTCAATGCAAAACAAGTACCCTCATGATGAGTTTAGTCCATCCTTTACACCAGTGGTCCCCAAACAGGGGAGTGTGAAGGCATGCTTAGGGGGCCGCATCAGGGCCCAGGCCAGCCCCATGCGGGGGGAGAATGGGGAGAAAGCACTGGCCAGCCCCCAGCTCTGCTCTGGCCCCGCCTATGGCACCAGCCCCAAGCTGCAGCTAACTGTGGCTTTGGGGCGGGGAGGTGGGACCGAAAATGTTTGGGGACCACTGCTTTATACAGTTCAAGGGGTTTTTATCTGGCGTTTCTAGGAGCAGGTAATTAGCAGACAGTTGATTTCGCTCCCAAGGGTAGAGCTTCAAAAGGCTAGATTCAAGTGGATCATTTGTATTCTCCTCACCCCAAGGTATTTCCTGCAAAATTCATTTTACACATGTTGTTCCAAAAAATCCTTTAGAGTTCCTGATATCTTCCAGAGATTGCATTAATTTTGTCCTTCTGGTAAAGAAGTTCCATGCAATCCCACAGTAGTACGTAAGCATTTAGATTTTTAATACAATGGACCCCAATGGTATTACACTTAAATCAGTAAGGTTCAACTTAATTCAATAAGGCTCATCCAGGATATTGTCAGTCGGTCACACTAAGGACCATCACAAACCTTGCTGTCTTCTGCTCCAAACACAAGATACATTTCTTTGACCTTGCTTTCTTTAACATAAACACATAGCAACACATCTTTTAAAAATAAACAACAAAAAAGTCCCTACCAAAATAACACTTCACTGCACACACTCTTCTCCCCCTGGGTAGAGCATGAGAGAAGTGACACATGACAGATGTTAGTCATGTTGCTTAATGCACTGCTGCCAGCTTCTCTGATGCAAAGTTGATGAGCATGGTATAAGGAACAGAATAGGTGGGGGTAATTTTCCTCACTACTGGACTTAGGCTATTACTCTGCATGGCTTTTTCTGGCACAGATTCTATGGCATCTGTTTAACCAGATTCATTTGATGATTTACTTGCAGGTAATTGAGGGTACAAGGGGATGACTGACAGATCAAGTCATCCAGGGCAACTAGTGTAAACACTCCTGAGTGCTGGAACTTCCCTATTATCACTGAATCAAGATGTTACAAATCTTCTGGCTAATATCAGTGAGCCAGAGAGAAACTTAAAGTTTTATTTACAAAAAATCGCACAAGCTTCCCAGAGTAAAAGCAAGAAAAAAAGCAAGGCAAGTTCAGAGGTATGCAGAGAAAGGAAGAATTCCTCTCATGCCTTGGAGATATTTTTCAGTGTTCTTTGCAGCTTTTGCACCTACTTTATCTATTCATGACCTATTCACACAAAATTGATTGAACAGCCATATATTACATATTAAATCCTGATTAGCTGTTTTGGTCATTAGTGTAGGGAAGTGGCCACTTAAGCATTGTGTTAGGTTTTCTTTGGTTTAGATATGCAGCATTCATCCTGTAATGTGCTCATAGTTGCCCAGTGTAAAAGATGGGAGAAATGTTGATTGCTGAACAGAACTTTAAATTATCTGGTGGTGTATTACAATGGTCCAATCTTTTCCTCTTTATTTTTCAAGACACCCAGTGTGTGCACACAGGAGAAATAATCTGTGTTTAAACTAAATAGCTACAAAAGGTACATTGAAGAACTGATTAGAATTTGTTTTCCACAGTCCCTATTAAAAAGGTTCACCTTATTGAAAGATTTTTAAATTACCTGTGTTACATTCTTATTATCAATAGCTTTCAAATAGTGATCCACATGTGGTTACGTCCCATTATGATCCACAGACTTCCATGCAATAATGACAGTGCTTGGTTACAGGAAAAATTCATAGGCAGTATTTATTAAGGAGATAC
Organism: Mesoclemmys tuberculata; assembly: GCA_007922155.1. NCBI lineage: Eukaryota > Metazoa > Chordata > Testudines > Chelidae > Mesoclemmys > Mesoclemmys tuberculata. The sequence continues at coordinate 95,498,699 of ML675616.1, read as the reverse complement.
ATTGAAAATAAACTAGCTTTAAAAGGACTAGCGTGGCTGCCTCGTTTCATGCCCCGTGTGTCCTGGTACTGACAAATTTTAATATCTTCAGGTTGATCAGGTGTCCTGAAGTATTGTCATTGTTCTAGTTAGCTAGGATGGTCCCAGAATGTCAATTCTACTGGAACCAGGATTTTTGCTTGATGTTGTTATCAGCTGGAAGAATGTCTGACCACCTCTGGCCATTGTCTGTTTAAGGATCTGGAAACTGATTTTTCCCCAAAGGGATGTAGGATTTAATGCAAAAAAAAGGTTTCCTACTTCAAACATACACAACTTTTATTTGTTCCACACAGCATTAATGACTTCAACACTGGCAATTTTTTATGAAGTCTCGCTTTGGTATTAATTAATTTTCAAACTGATTAATTGGTTTCTACAATGGCACAAAGCACATTACAATCACTCTACAAAATGCATCACAAGAAATGTGGCTATACATCATTTTAATTCGGGTCTTAAATCCACCCAAACTCCTCCCTTCCTTCCATTACTTTAGTCAGGGAAATTGGAGTGCCCACACCCAGTTGTGTCCTGCTTCTTCCCAATCCTAGCCAGACTGTTTTACATTTTTTAGCTGTCTCATCACTTTTGTGAGTTCAACTAGCTAGCTATTCAGCTCTCTGACAATTATCTGATGCTCACTGGCCTAGATCTGCCAGTCCTTCTGAGAGCTGCATGAGAGGAGGGAGAATGGTAAAGAGAAAACAGTGCTTCATTATAGTAAGCAGGTAGATGGAACAAACATAATTTTTCTGGAAAGGCTCTCATTGTACAAAATGCTGGTGAGAAATCTGTTCCCCTCGTTCAGTGATTATAATGCAATCATTTAAAAATGTGGCATGTTGAGTTGAGTGGCATCTCCACTGTTCTTAGTCTAGTCTATATCCTGGACCATAGACATATGTTAATTATAAATTTTAAGAGCCAAGGTTAGTTGTATACATAATAAAAGTTTCTCATCTCCTACTGTGATCCTTATCCTTTGATTGTTTTTTGTACATCATTTTCTTTATCGACCTTTGATGTTGATATGATTGAAGCTATAAACTGTTAGGGAAAGGGTTCTGGTTATTTAAAGTGACACGTACACTTTTATTTGTATTGAAGTTGTCACTAAAATGACTTTTTGATAGTGAAGTTCTCTCTTGGTAGCAGAATTCTCTATTTCCTCCCATACATTAATATAAGGTAGAGATGGAAAAAGCGCTGCTAAGTCAAGTCCATCTTCCTGCCAGAGCATGGCTGTTCCAGACAGTATGGTATGTGGAATTGTTTTGTTCAACGGTCTTTAAATCTTGGGTGATAGGACTTAAACTACTTTCTGTGAGGAACTGTTCCAGGGTCTAATAGTAAGCTTTTTATTGATAAGGAGGGGTAAAAAATCTGATCTTCCTCTCATGGCTGACCAGCTATGTCTGTAAACTGCCTTAAATGATTCCCCTTTACATGTCTTCATCATTTAAATAACTGCACTGTTTGTCCACCAGTCTTACTTGTCCTTCAGTTAAACTATAGTTATTTATGACCTAAGTCTTCAGTCTGTCCTAAGAATGGATTCCCTATCCCTGTTTAAGAACTTTGTGAATAATTGCAATCTGAAAGTCTGATGTTCAAGCATAATACACGCAAAATCAATAGAATCACAGAGAAAGGAGAGTGTCAATACAGCCAGGAATTGGTGGCTTTTAACCATGTACAGTATCGTATATCAGGAGCTTCTAGAATGCTTACTCTTCTTAGTCATGGGTGACATATACCCCTTCCCTGTGCCGCCATCTATCACCTTGTGGTGGTATTTGATTTCCTGTGGGAGTCGTGTTTTATTGGGGGAGTTTTCCATGTCTCATGTTGTTGCCTTTTCCCCACAACTAATTTTGTGCGGTTGTTACATGTGATTTTCCCCCCTATATCTTTCCTTGCCACTCAGAAGCAGGTTTGCTGCTCTGAAATGATAGCGGGAAGCAGAGTCAGGCAACAAGTGGAAGCACTGTCACTCAGTTGTGGCGGGTGGTGGTTTCAGATAGGGATAAGATTAGTTTGAAAACCATAAGCAACTGTGACTCTGAATAGCAGTGCTTTCCATGGAGCTGGCCTTCTGCCTTTTGGCTACTGCTGTATAAAACCAGATCTGATTAGTAACAATTCAGGAAACATTTGGCTGTTGTAGGGATGAGGAAAAGGGAGCAAAAGATTTCTGGACACAGTAAGCAAATATCACTAACTATTTTGGTGGGAGGAGGGAGGCTAAGTTCACTGTAGAGCTGGGGAGGGCATTGAAAAGCCAGGATTTGAGGCAAATTATAGAAAGCAAAAGGATCCATGTTGGCTCATTTTAGATTAAGAAACTGTACAACGGTTGTTTATAACTAGCAAACTACCTGTTCTTGCTGTTATCTTCTATGCCCTGCCATACAGCTTCTGTTGGTTAGTGAAGGTACTTGACCTGTAGCTCCATTAATATAAACAAGGGAGGTGCTAACAGACCATTTTTCTCTAGGGACCCATGACCTGGGAACTCACTCATCCTTCTGGGTTTGCCAAAGGCTGATCTCTTTTCTGGTTTTAAAGAAAGGAGGTGATCAAAAAGTGGGGCTTGCTGGATTTTTTATTCGTATCTAAGCAGTCATTTCTATTGTACTTTGTTTTGTGTATGTCAAACGGTCGGTATCGATAAAGGTTAGTATAAACCTAAATTAGTTACCTAGACCATGTTGTTATCCAGTGTAAATGGGCACAGTTCCAGTGACATAAATGGAGCTGCACCTGTTCACATCAGGAGACAAGATGGGTCATAGACTTTAGTCCTAGTGATTAGTCTCTTGATAATGGGCAACCAGAACTGAAGCTTTCCTGAATCAAAGCTGTTCTAATATCAGCTTCTGCATGCATGTGTGTGGACCACATTTTGTTGAGCCCCCCCTCCTCTTTTTTTAACTTCTACTAGCGAAGGGTGACTGAAATAACTCCTCTGCCCTTCAGCATAGCTAGATCGTGGCGTTATACTAGTTCTTTGTTTGGGTAAAACCACTGGTTCTGGGATCAAAACTGCTGTCCTTTTGTCTACAGTAGATTCTATAAAGCAATTTTATTAGCTTGTTAAAATAGCACATTGACTGGCTTCTATCCAGTAACTAACTGGATGTCTGACAGCATACAGTAAATATTGAAATCTGCTATAAATTGGTAGAGAACCATTATATCTAGGTAAGCTCAAGGAACCAACCTTTCATGGCACTCCTGGGATCTCTGTTTCTGTACGTCTGTCTATCTTCATTTTAGCAGTGCAAAGCAACAGCTGATGTGTCTTTCTTACAGTGCCTCCAAAGCCAATACATCTGCAGAATTCATTTTTATCCATCGCCCATCAAACCCCTACACGTAAAGCTTTACCTAGTGCACAACCAAGAATGGAGGAAGTTACACCTACCTCTGCTTCTTGTGTCTCAAAGGAAAAACCCAGCAAGGTGTCAGATCTCATCAGTCGTTTTGAAGGAGGCAGGTAAGTCACTTGCTTTCTTTTTAAAGTAGAGGGTAACAAATAATGTGTCCTAATTCTTTTAACAGCGTTGTGTGCAGATTAACGAACTGTAATGTATTGCGTAAACAAATGGCATGTGTTGTGAAACGCTCTATGTAGCCAGATGTTGTTCTCACTGAAGTCAGTGGGAGTCTTGCTACAGATTTAAATGGGAGCAGAGTAATGCCCATGATAAATATTTGGTTTCTCTGCAGAATTAGCCACAACACAGTACTCCTTGCTTTACAATATATTGTCTAATTGCAGTATTTTATGAAAAGAAATAACATGTTTAAGCAAGCCTAACTTGTGGTGGTCTGCCATTTTTAGGCCTTGGAATACACACCTTTTACAAGGTTATTTTCTCAAGTACAATCTGAAGTGAAACAAAGAATTTGCATGATTTAAAATGGGTTCTCAATCGGGGTACTTGTACTCCTCGGGATACGCAGAGATCCTCTGGGGGCTACATCAGCTCATCTAGATATTTGCCTAGTTTTACAACAGGCTACATAAAAATACTACTAAAGTTAGTACAAACTAAAATTTCAAACTGACAAATAACTTGTTTATATTATTCTATATATTGTACATGGAAATGTAACTACAATATTTATATTCCAATTGATTTATTTTACAATTATATGGTAAACATGAGAAGTAAGCAATTTTCAGTAGCAGCATGCTGTGGCACTTCTGTATTTTTATGTCTGACTTGTAAGCAAATAGTTTTTAAGTGAAGTGAAACTTGAGGGTACGTAAGGCAAATCAGACTCCTGAAAGGGGTTACAGTAGTCAGGAAAAGTTGAGAGCTGCTGACTTAAAGCATCCTGAAAAATGTTCATAGTTTGGAATAAATATTATATTTAAAATGGAAGTGCCCAGGTATTTTTAACTCCTTTTGTTTGTTAATAAACAACTCGTTACAAAAAGTGGCATAATTTGAAATCCTGATTTTCCTTTTAACTTGTGGTTTACCCTTTCATACATCATTCAGCTTAAATAGGTAAACTCAATGGGTCACTTTCATGATCTGTTGATGGTCTGTTTCACTTTCTGGTTGTACTGAACTAGTAAATTGCCGCTGTTCCTTTTCCAAATCTGCAGAGCACAGGAAAATATTTAGAATACTGAAAAATATCAGCTGTGATGTTTATGCTCACTAAAACATCCTGTTCATATACCATTTTTTTATATCAAAATGTACACGAAGGAATTAAATGCTCTGAAAACTCACTTAGAGGCAGTGAGAAAAAACCTATTTCTAAAACTATAACAAAATTTTTATATCCATGTACCAAGAGGTTTCTGTGGACCTGTATGCACATGAAAGATCAGTTCCTCTACTTAAGATGTGATGTGTGAACATAAGTTTAAAAAAAAGTCTAGAAGAACTACCATCAGAAGATGGAGTAAATTTTAAGTGAATGTAATCTCAGGTGTTACCTTTGACCTAAAAGGAGATGTATCAAATGAAAACAAACCCCAGGTAGCTGTTTGTTTAAACAATTGGATAAATGGTCATAAATATTACACACAGTGACCTTTCAGAAAGCTGTTAAACCTCAGACTGGGGCAATTCTAGAAGAAGCAAGAGTTGTGTAGTGGGTATATATGGCACTGGCATTGGCCTTTGGGTATTTTCAGGGCATTAACATTTTGAAGGAACATTAGCTACATGAAATATCTGATTTATTTATGTGTCACCAATCTAGGGCCAATGTCCACACATGTATCAGAGGTCAGCATTTGGTCTTCAGGGTGGGTAATGCATCCGAAGACAGGAGCAGTCCAGTGCTGCAAGGGAAGTCTTTGTTTACTAGAAGATCAAGATCATCACGCAGATGATGCGCTTGATCTGTGAAGGAAAAAGGACCTCCTAACCTATTGGAGCCCTCATCTCACTGCTACATTGCCATGGCAGCTACTAATTGAGAAAGAGGAAATGTAGTGTTGGAGGATTTACCGGAACTCTTTCAATTTAGGTCCCCCAGTCTCTTGTTTTGTTTTGCTTTTTAGCATTTTCCCAGGTATCATTCTCAGAATTCTTTAACAGTATGATATCCTTAGAAAAGCTATTCTTACTCTTCCATCTGCTTTAAGAGTTATCCAGTTTGTCAGTGACCTACTGTGGGGCTTGTTTAACGAATGACCAGAAATGCCATGGAGCTGCATGCTACAGGATGGGTTAACTGACTCATTACCCCAGAGAATGAATTTTCACCCATCTTTCAAACTGAAATTTTTGGTTTAAGGAGGGAAATAAGTGATCCAAACATAGCCTCTTACACCCCTCCCAGCTTCTTCGAAGATTTTATCTTCTAGAAAGAGTTCAGATGAACTCATGCATCTCCTTGATGCTGAAAAAAAAGCCAAATTGCCATATATTATGAGCAATGCAGTAGGATGACTGCATCATTTATTACTTGAATGCAAAATAGTGTTGGCATCAGAGTTCTTGGTTTTTATTTTTTGGTAAATATGAATTTCAAGTAAAACAGCAATGTGCAAGTATTCCTTTTTGTCCCAGTGATTTTATACTCATGCTTTAAAACTTTATTTTATAGAGTACCTTCAACATTAACAGTAGCCAGAATAGAAGCCCTGAAAGAATAGCATGGAAAGATAAAATTGGGGATACAAGCTGGGAACAGACGTGTTTGGAGCATTGATGGGGCACGGAGAAAAAGAAGCTGCAGAGGAGAAGGCTCTCCTCTCGATAGTGACAAGGATCTGAAAGGGCAACACTAAATAAGTTGACTTACCAGGGACAGGACTATAGAGATAAGCTTGTCAGAGCTACGTTAAGAATATAAAGCTTTTACTGGGGTGGCCAAACTGTGTGGCTGGTGAGCCTCTTTTACAGTTAAAGTGCAGCTTGCATAGCCCACATATCCCCTAACGGACTGAGGTGTGGAGCTCTGCCTACCAGACTGGGTGAGGAGCTCAGAGCTTGTGGCAGAGTGTTGGGGCTAAAGAATTTTGCCCAGCGAGGAGGTAGGTTTTGGGTGGGTCAGTAAGTTTGGCCACTCCTGCCTGGGTATATTATGATAAAGTGAGGAAAAGGGGAAAATTAAAAGGGTGTTTCTTGCACACTTAAGTGTAACCACTGGAACACTGTGGTTTATGGATAGAGCGTTGGACTAAGATTTAGGAGATCTGGATTCTATTCCCAGCTCTGCTGCTAGTCTACTAAGTGACTTGGGCAAGTCATTTCACCTTCATGCCTCAGTTTCCCCATCTGTACAATGGGGATAATGATGCTGACCAACTTTGTAATGTGCTTTGAGTTCTACTAATGAAGAATGCTATGTAAGTTGTTCATTAATAAGCAGATAATGGACACCATTTTAATTTCTAGGAAGATGCTTACTGTTGCTTATGTGATTTGTTGAATTAAATATGGCATTACAGCTTGGAAGGTTTGGGTCAGAGAGGCTGCATAACTGAATGTTTCTAATATTAGCAAAGAAAAAATAGTTTTGAAATGCAAAGTTGTGCAATATATAAATACACTTCTCCAAAATCAAACACTTTTTCCCCCTTAACTCTTTTTTGTCTATTTTTTTTATCTTTTAGCCCCTCAAGTCCTAGTGATTTGAAGAAAGAATCCTCTGTTCTAAATGTTGCTAAATCTCAAGGAAGATATGGGTCAGCATCACCTCAGCTAAAATTCCTCTCCCAACACCCACTACAAAAGCAGGGAAATAATACAGATCAAACTCAGGTTGTACAGAAACACACGGCCAATGGAATAGTAGCACAAAGCCAGATGGAATGCAAGGCCAATTCATTACCGGAACCTAGCACCAATACGTCCACTCAAGCTTTAGATATTGCAGTCAACAGTAACTTAGTAAATGGGGAAAGAGAGAGCACTACTACAGACTCACTGCAAGCTACAGCTGCCTGCACAGGACAAACTCTTAATTGCTGTAGGACTGCAAGCAGAGACTCTCTGCTCCCATCTGAAAATGAAACTGTAGAAACTAATACTAATGGAGAGGAAAAACAGAATGAGGAACTCAATAAACAAGATGAGCATGTAGAAGCAAAGGTAAAATAATAATTCCATTGTATATTTTTTCCTTGCATATAATTGTGCCTGCTGTTCCAGGTGTTTCATATTAAAAAAAAAAAGTTTTATAGAGCCGTTCAAAAAAGATATTTTTTGAATTTTTTTCCCCAAATTATTATTTTGAACTTTGAAAAATTGTGACCAGCTCTGCAAATATATAAAACAAAATAAAACCAAAAACCTTTCAGCAATAGATTAGCCTTTTAATGAGGCACGTCTGAAAAACATTTAACCTGTGGAAGTACACCCAGGGTATGTGCTGAACAGTGACATTATGATGTCCCCGTGCACCAAAACAGGGACTCCTCAAAGATCTTGAATATGCAAAATTTGGCGACCCCTCCAAATTGTTTGGTGAAGAAGGTAAGAGGGTATTTTGGGGAAAAAAGCAGGGTCTTGCAAAAGAATAAAATGTCAACGGCTTTTGGAGGGGCATGTTCTGCCAGCTACCCACATGGCCCAGAAGGAGCTGTCAGCTCCCACCGCCAATAATTGCTCTCCCTTGTGCAAATGCCTTGAAAAGAGTGTAACTGATCTGAATGTGTATGTTTTCATGATGTTTGTGCTGTGAGAGAAGGTGGAGGGAACAAATGGTTGGAGTGGCAAAAAACACAGTAACACAGCAGCATCAGGACATCTGGAGACCAGATCTCACCTATGAGAGTTTAGCCTGAATATAGCCCTCTGAACAGATTTAGCAAGACAATGGCAAGCCATTGGATGTCCCAGTTAGACACAGAGGATAAAGAGATACATTTATCCCTTGCTGAAATCCCATTGAAGTCAGTAGAATTACACTGGGGATGAATCTGAGATTTCCTAGTAGGGATGACTTCTGTTGTTGTCATTAAGAGGAAAGGAGTGGGTGAAAGTGAATTGGTCTTGGAAAATGTAACTGCAAAAAAAAATCACATCCTGTTTCAGAAATACAGATTTTGTAGTCCATGAGTTGCTATCTTGTAACAAAACCATGGCCAGCTAGATTGGTGTGATTGCCACTTCACTGCACACCAAGGTCACTTGGAACTTCAGGGGATGAGGGGGATAGACCCAAGCTCTTGGTCTTGAAAGCACAGCCCACTAACATTTAAGGAAAAGACAATCTGTGGCAATGCAGGGTCATACACTTGAACGCTGCTAATTCTGTCTCTCACACATTCTCACTTCTGTCTCTCTCTCTCTCCCTACAAGTCAGTTTGCTAGAAGACTGTGTTTTAGCAGTTTGAGGATGGAGACTTTGTTCTGCATTTTTTTTTTGTCTGCTGTGTTTTTCGTTCCCACAAATTTTGTCTTGTGTATTTTATTTTGGGTTTTCACTTATGGAAGAAACAATATATCACTGGGCACTTAATTTTGAGTAGGTGGTGATCCTGGGGGTATGCAGGATAAACAGTGTATGGGAAAGGTAAATCTCAGATTTTCACATGTGCAGTGTTGAATATCTTAGCCACTGAATGAGAGGCTATACTTGTTACTGATGAAGAATGGATCCCATCTGCACATAGGGGTTTGATAGGAATCCAAGGCACCTTTGCCCTGCCACACCTTCTATTATATTTCTTTGCCTCCTGTTCTGTGGTGCCTGTTTTTTTTATATGCATATCTAGGTCTGTATAATACACTGGATACTTCACGTCTCAGGCAATGCAGAATGGGAATCCAAATTATGCAATGGGTATTGGCAGTACTTCACTGAAAAAGGCAGAAATGTGAGGCTGCTGGAACATAAACTACAGGAAGGAACTGGGCGAATGCCTGGAGAAAATGCTGACTAGCAATCCCATCTGTGCCTGCCCTTGGCCTCCTGAATAACCAACAGATGTTATCTGGCCTAACCCAACGAAAAAGAAGAGGTGTCATATTTGCACCAATTATGGCTAGATGTATTATTACCTTTTCATACCAGAGGAATAAAGAAGCAAACACATAGTCAGAATGGCTAAAATCGAGAACAGCAATACCATCACTGGAACATTCAACACACAGTATATTACATTAGAGATGATGGCTGTTTCTGAACTATATAGTCATTTGCAATATGAACAAGACCTTCATTCAGTCTGGGATGCACACTTGTTACCATGTTCAAACAACTGCAGTAGTAGATTATGTTGTGAAAAGAAATTGGAAAAGAAATGTGTGCGTGCACACACCAATTTAGATAGCAGCAATTTTATTTTTGCCTAACATGTCAACTTGACAGCAAGAAACTATAACTGGCGCGTGTAAGTGTAGTCTAATGATTAGCGATAGCAGTAACCTAAATTAGTGTTTCCCAGACTGTGAACTGTGGTTCCTTTGGGGAGCAATGAAGGGTTCATAGCGGAGCTACAAGTGTTTGGGAATACATTTCAATCGATACGCCAGTTTTTGTTTGTTCCTAATAAGGACATCTGCGTCCTACCTATCGGTCTGTGTTTATGCTGCTGTTTGGGCTGGGGCAGGCTTTGTGCCCTCCACTCTTACAGGGGGCTCTTGGCAGAGGCTTCCTGCTGGAGCAGAGGGCACAGAAGGTATGTCTATAGTGCCCATTGACTCTCCGTGAAAGCAAGTGCCTCCCCCCCTCCCCCCCAAACCAGATCTACCGACAGACTAGTGGCTCTTGTGCTAGCACTCTAAAATTAGCTGTGTAGACAAGTGCTTTGACGTTGTGGCTTGGGTTGGAGCTCAGGCCCTGAAGCCCATCCTCCTCCTTACGCATCAAAGCCTGAGCCACTGCCTGTGGCAGTGAAACTCCTGGCCATAGCCACAGTGTCTGCACAGCTTTTTTGTTAGCACAGTAATGTGAGCCCCGCTAGCTAGGGTTGCCCATTCTCCAGGATCGTCCTGGAGTCTCCAGGAATTGAAGTTGAATCTTTTATGTCATGATGAAACTCCAGGAATACGACCAACCAGAACTGGCAACTCTACGTGCCCGAGTCTATCTACTCGGGCTGGGCAGTGTAAACATACCAAGAGAGGCTTCCAGTGTTGGCAACCGCCCCAGCACTAGCAGATAGGGGAAGGAGAGTGAGATAGAGACAGGTGCCTTGTCTTGATAATGGAATGAGTTTTACCAAGTGCTAAGCATCCACATAGCATATCTTTGGCTGAAAAAGATGATTTGAATAAAGTTATACAGAAGAGGAAGACAAGTATATAACATGATGATAGTTAACATTATGTCTGGATAGTCACATTCACATAGTCATATTTACTGCAGAAAGTCTACAACCACAACATGTCATTTATTTTTAAGTGTTAGTAACTGAAAGTGTGAGGCCAAGGAAACTACAGAGATCTTTACAAACCAACATCTGGAATTGATGAACAAAAGCCATGATTTTTTCCTTCAGAAACTAGAAGCATTAAAGCAGTCCAAAAAAAGGGGGGGGGTTGGAGGGGCAACTCTTCAGCAGCATCTTATCCATGCAAATTACCCAAGGCAAACAAGCACACATCATTGGTGAGACCCGTCTCCTTCCGGTGGTAATAGACGTGTTGAATTACAAATGGAGAACAAGCAGCCCTGACACTGAAAACCGTTGCTATGGCATATAACGCCATCCATCAATGCATTCATGACCTTGCAGAAAACATCCAGGACCAGTTGATAGAATAAGTTTAAGAAGAGTCAATATTTGCACTACAGCTTGATCAAGCACGAACATAACTAACCTGACTCAACTTCTGTGTTGTTTGAGATTTGTAAAAGTGAGTACAATAATTGAAGGACTTTTATTTGGCAAAGAAATCCCAACCTGAACAACCAATAAGGAAATATTCACAATCCTCAATAAATTCATAGTGGATGAAGGACTTAAATGGGTGATGTGGGGACTGGAAGGGCTGAGCACTGACAGGGCTGCAGCTGTAACTGGAGAGACCCGTGTGGTTGCGGCATGAGTAAAGAAAGAGGCACCAGCAGCAACGTGGAAACACTGGCTGATTCATTGCCAAGCTTTGGCATAAAAAATATTGCACATAGAAATACAGGGCGGCCCCCTCAACATTATTAAAATCAGTATTTTAAAAACCTGGGCAATGAATACATCATTTCAGTATAATGTGTTGAGAGAGGTTCTGACCATGCTCACTTCTCTCTCCCATGAGACACCATCTGATGTTAGTGGGAAAGTGTTAACACACACCTTTAAATTGCATGACAAAATGAGAATTTTCCTTTTGCAGATTGTCTTATAATGAGGGCTGCTTGACCACATTTAGTTTACCTGTCATATATCTGGCAAATTCAATTTACAGAACCTAACATTTCAAGCTACAAATACACTAAATATTAAAGAGAAAACCGGGGGATTCGTAAAAAGCTTTCTTTGGAGATGCCACATAGAAAAGGGAGTTACTGAAATGTTTCCAGATTTGGAGACGTTATCAGATGTTTTGAAAAGGGTAAATGATCAAAATGCTATTAAGACCAGGTATTGACTAATTTGTCTGGATTATATTCCATTTTGATGAATATTTTCCCGAGTTGAACATGAATCTCTAAATCAGGCATGTCCAAAGTCCGGCCCCCGGACCATATACGGCCCTTTATGCTTTTTAATCCGGCCTGCCGAACAGGTCCCAGGGTTCTTAAAATCGGGCCCACCAGTGTGCATGTCCAACCTGTTCGCAGCGGTTCGCGCGAACCGGTTCTTAAAATGGTATCTTGCCCGCCAGTCTGCAGCTCCGCCGCGGAATTTGACAGCGGAGAGTGAGTTTCAGGGTGGAAATTCTCCGCTGTGAGTCCCTCTCTCCAGCTCTGCTGCCGAAATTGACAAGGGAGAGTCAATTTCCGGAATTGACAAGGGAGAGTCAATTTCATGGGGGAGACTGTACCCTGCGATTCTAGCCCCGCCGCCGGGGAGGGTGGAGGGTGGTCTGAAGTGCTGGCTGCTGGGGTGCAGTGTGTTGGGTGCTCTGTGCATAAATGTGTTTGTTTATGGCCCGGCCCCTCTGTCAAATTTTAGAACCCATTGTGGCCCGTGAGTAAAAAAGTTTGCCCACCCCTGCTCTAAATACTGATTGGATTTGAAATCTGAACTCAGTAACAGTTGACTTCATTTCAACCTTAGGTATTTCAGCTCACAAAAATCTTAGAATTGTCAAGTGATTACACTCTGAAGACCAAGTTTTCAAATCTAACAAACTAGGAATTCTGGATTTCTGTTAAAGGAGAATACAAAGAACTCAGTAAGGAAACTATGAAAATGCTGCTTCTACTTGCTCCCAGTTATCTCCGTAAAGCTGATTTTTCAGCAGTGTTTTCTGTGAAAACTAAACATAAAAATTGTTTAAACCAGGAAACTATCAGATATTTAACCAAGCGTTGCAAACAATGCAGTTTTAAATGGGCCCACTCATCTCACTAAAATCTTAGGATGTCTGAACATACCAAAAATTCCATATAATCAAATTATAGTTTTAAAAACCCAGATTAGATCAGATTATATAATTAAACAAATTGTAGACATTTTAAGTTGCAGAACTGTCTGAACTCTAAGATTCCTCTTGAATCTAGTGTCAAATACAAAAAAAAAAAAAAAAAAAAAAATTTGGTTGTGGGGAACCACCAAGTTTTAAAATAGCTGTAATGAAGCTGCAATACTAAAAGCTAGAGAACCACTATGTTAAACTATCCGCTACATCTCTTGCACAGAAATTTTGAAGCTTTGAAACATGTTCCTAAAATTCAAGAAAGGGGAAGGAGAGGAGGGAAATGTCCTCACTTTCTGAATTTATGTATCTAAAAAAGATAAGTAGAGTTGATCTACTGCTTGAGAAATGGGGTGAGTTTGAGGTCAGGACGTGGTGTGAAGCCGAAGCTCAGAATTCTTTTAGAATGGAAAATAAGAGCTAATTTTGAGATAACGCTCTTGCCTGTTCCAGAGGGGTAGCCATTTTACAGGACTCTCATTGTGCTTGCCTGTTCCTTTTCTCAATTTATAGCAGGTAGATCTGACTAAGGCTTTATGGAATTACAGGTTGTGGAAGGGGTCCAGGCAAAATGATGACTAGACTTAACACCGAGTTGTTCTGTTGTTGCTACCAAAAATAGTTCTGTATGGAACTTGCTGAGTTTTAAACACTTTACAGGAAATAAGAGAATATCAAGAACTGTAAATATCACATGGTAAAGGACTTTTAAAGACAAGATCTCAAGAAAATTGCCAGTTTTGCTACTGCAATACTTTCTGTGATGGGATGTTTGTCTAAAATATGAAGGCTGAAATAGTACAAGAATGCTTCTGCTGTATGAGAAGAGTTCCATTAGAACTAACTGAAGACCAAAAAAAGGCTCAGAATACGCTTTTCAAATGCAATGGAAAATCAGAACATGGACTACTTGTGCTCTAGAGAGATTAAAATCAATTGTATATTTTCAGTAAACAAAACATTTGTTTGACATGTGCTTTTAATGGCAGTGCTGCAGGCTGCAATATTGTAGACACATTTAAATATCATAACATTCAAGCATGCTGCAGATGTGATGTGGTGCTTTTGGTCTGTGAAGAGGGAGGGAGAGTGTTTTCTAAGATGAACTTTCTGCCAGAAAAGGACATACCTTTTGCCTCATTTGTGTGATAGAGAAAGCAGCTCTCCTTTATCTCTATGCTCCCAGTTCTGCAGCTTTGTCTTCCCCGAAAACAAGAGTGTGAACATAGCTGCATTTCCCTAGGGAAGAATATTCAAAATTTCATCCCATTAGCGTCGTGCATAGAGGAGACAGCAGTATCTTAACTTGTGCCATTACATCTTCAGGGGTAATGAAGTCTTTATGCCTTTTCTTGGAGGTGGGTAGATGTATGATAAATTATCCAAGTAATATCTAGAAGCTGAATAGAGATAAGTACTCAGTAAATAAATAAGATAATATAATAGTGTTGCCAACTCCCATGATTTTATTGCAAGCCACATGATATTTGATGTTTGCCTTAAAGACCTGCTGCTGTGACGAAGAGATTCCATGAGAACATCAGTTTTCATTTAAATTATATTTCTAGGCCACTTGGTTGCAGAGAAAAGCTTGAAAATGTGGTCAGTGTGACTTAAATTCTCAGACAAAGTCAAATAAAAAGGAACTTCAAATGTATTACATTTTAAAATCTCATTGCTTTTAGGCCACTTGCGGTTTTTTTGGGGTGGGGGCAACTTATAATTTTTGAATACTTGAGTTTGGCAATAGTGATTGTATATAAAAGTTATACATATTTTGGTTTTATTTTTGTTCCCATCCTTCATATGTTGCTTGTTTGTATTATATTGTAAATTCTTGGAGGCAAGGACTATGTTTTGAAAGGAAAGAATCATTCTCTATCACCATACCTCTTCAGGTTTATTGGCAGTATTGGAATTGCTTCCTTGGTAAGGGATTGATATTAGTTTACTTTGATCTGCAAATTTCAGTAGACGCTGCCTCAGATAAATTGGAATGTAGTTAATACAAACAGTTTGATCTAAAGTCTCAGGATTTGTAAATTATTGCAGGATTCTCAAAAATGTCTGCATACTGCTTATATGTTAAGTATGGAAGTGCAGTATGTTTTTAATCTCTGCAGGCTTCTTTCAAATCGTGGCTTAATGTTCAGGCAATAAGTTAAATGCAGACTATTTGTTTTTTCTTTTTGTAGCACAGTAAAATGATTCTAAGGGGAGTAACACTAATAACTTTGTAGTAAGAAGTGTATCCAGACTACACAGAATGCATGTTTTAGGCTTCATCTGTAAACTGATGAATTATTTGCAATCCTGTCTGATGCATGGATTTTGTCAGTTGTGTTGGATGGAACAGGAAAGTTGTTCTGGTCTGGAGGTGAAATGTTTTTAAAAAGTGACCTATTAAAAGTGAAATCAAAAGTTGCTGGTTGGAATTGTTAACTCATAGCAGCAATTGTTACTGACTTGACTTTTATGCCTCCTCTTCAATGCACAATAAAATACTGTCCATTAATTGTACATTTGTGCTTGGCACAAGTCTTACTGCCTTGTGAAGAGAAGTAAAATCTATGATCTTAAATTTCTCAAAGTCTCTGGTTATTTCATATGATACTTTAACAAACTGTTATGTAACCGGTTACCTAAAATTACAGTTTGTGAACGCAGCTTTCTACCAGGCAGATCAGGGGCAGAGTTTGGCCTTAATATTAACTTCGGAATGGAGTGTAGAGCACTGCTCCGTAATTCAGTCATCTTGACTTAAAATGGGAAAAGATCATGTGTAAAATTTTCAAAATTGCTTAAGCTGGTCAAGCACCTATTTAAAATATGTCCATGACTTAGGCTCTGAAGTTCCATTTTCAAAACGTTACCTCATGCTCTCAAAGACGAGATGAAATTGTTAATCAACAATTTGGAATCTTACAGCTTTCATTTAATATCAATATTCTGTGTATAATGTAAAATGCTTGCTTTTTTCCTAGCGTTCCTCTGTGATATTTCCTGTGATAGATAATGTACTAGGGCCACATTAAGCCTTTGTTGAGCAGAAGTTGCTATTGACCTCAGTAGGGAGGTCTGCTTTAAAAAACGTTGCTAGCTTGATACAGCCCCGAGAAATTATCTATCTTGATGTACTTATTTGTATGTTCAATTTTTGTTGTATACAATTTTAGATTTTTTGTATACAACTAAAAAAATCGAATTATGTCATTAGTAGTTTGGCACGGTACTGATCATAGTCAGAAGGGGAGGAGGCTTGGGTTTTTTTCTATACCTTGTTTAGAGTATGCAAAACTGCCATTAAATATATAAAATCGTTTATCCATTTTCCTGAAAAAATCATTATTTCCCCCTCTTTTAATATATATTTAATGATTTTCCCATTTGTGAAGAAACACATGTTCTCTGCACACACATGTACATAGCAGACTATGGAGGTGTTGCTACACCTCCATTGTTAAGGCTGAGATTTGAGTTTAAAGTAGGTCTGAAATCCCTCTTTCACCCTTCTTAGTTAACGATTGTAGTTCTTATATTTAATATCCTAATTCATCACGGCCAAGCTGAATTTCTCATAATTTTTGAGCTAAGTCTTTGACACAGGAAACATTTAAAAATAGGCCCTTTATAAAATTTCCCCATGAGAGTCTAGTTCTTTTGCAGGCTAAATGACCGCAGTGACTAGAAACCCAACTTCACACCGCTTCGTTTTCATAACATACCAGAATTAGAGACCTATATTAAAAACCTAACCTAAAATCTAATAACTTTTAGGTTATTTCCCCTAATTCATAATAACCAATTTTAGATCTGCAAAGAAAACCCGCTTACCTTCTCCTACATTGCCCAGTCTAAATACTTACTTCAACTCCTCTCGCATGGGCTTAAAATGGAGTCTCAGACTGGGGAGCCCAGTCCTTGTGAGCCTAGGCATTGGCTTTTCAGGTGTTCTCATTGTGCCATGGTGCATAGAAGCTGGGCCTAGCACATCAGATCCTCCAACACAGACTTGTTCCAGCTCTATTGCCAGTCAAGACCAGTTTCACCCACCATCCCCATCCTCTCCAAGGGCCCTCAAAACAGAGGACACTATGCTAGTGAGGGACCTCCCTTAGACAAACCATCTGTTTCTAAAATGGCTATGATATTTGTAATCAGCACATAACTGTTATGGCTTTCTCGTATGACCAGCCCAAGCCCTGATTTTAACATCACACCTTAATATATTCCATGTGATATATACACATGTCTGGGTAATGTTTGTGTAGAAACATTCCAAACATGGACATCATAGCAAAAACATAGAGCAGATTTTCTATTGGCTTGCGTTTTTAATGTACTTAAATTGGTTGAGAATTGGGTTGTTCATTAGAGGGCACTGTTGCTTATTAAATGTCTGTATCTTATATTTAGTAAAGAATAGTACATTTCATTGATTAGCTTCACTTAAAAATATTTTTTAGCACTCATTTTTATTCTCACTAGTTTTAATACTTGGTGTGATGTCGATTTAAAAGGACTTTGTTGTGTTTTAGTGCACACCCTTCACATCACTTTCTAGCTGCAATTCCAGTTGTAAACTGTAACAAGAAGGGTTTCTTCAGGTATGTTATCAGCAAGAAGACGATCAGGGAAAGTGTGGACCCCTTACTGAATGGGGAAGGCAACCTAGTGACATGATGTAGAAAAAGCTGAAGTATGCAATGCTTCTTTTGCCTCTGTCTTCACAGACAAAGTCAGCTCCCTGACTACTGCACTGGGCAGCACAGTATGGAGAGGAGGTGAGCAGCCCTCAGTGGTGAAAGAACAGGTTCAGGACTATTTAGAAAAGCTGGACATGCACAAGTCCATGGGGCCGGATGCAGCATCCAAGGATGCTGAGGGAGTTGGCTGATGTGATTGCAGAGCCATTGGTCATTATCTTTGGAAATGCGTGGCGATTGGGGGAGGTCCTGGATGATTGGAAAAAGGCAAATATAGTGCCCATCTTTAAAAAAGGGAAGGAGGAGGATCCAGAAAGTACAGACAGGTCAGCCTCACCACAGTCCCCAGAAAAATCTGCAAGGAATCCGTTTTGAGGCACTTGGACAAGAGAAAGTTGATCAGGAGCAGTCACCAAAGGCAAGTCATGCCTGACCAACTTGATTGCCTTCTATGATGAGATGACCGATTCTGTGGATATGGGGAAAGCAATGATATAGCTTGACTTTAGCAAAGCTTTCAGTTACAATCTCCCACAGCATTATTGCCAGCAAGTTAAAGATGTAGGGGCTGGATGAATGGACTATAAAGGGGATAGAAAGCTGGATAGATCATCAGGCTCAACGGGTAGTGATCAGCGGCTCGATGTCTAGTGGGCAGCCGGTATCAAGCAGAGTGCCCCAGATGTCAGTCATGTGGCTGGTTTTGTTCAACTTCTTCATTAATAATCTAGATGATGGGGTGGATTGCACCCTCAGCAAGTTTGTGGCTGACACTAAATTGGGGGGAGTGGTAGAAATGCTGGAGCATAGAGATCGGATACAGAGTGACCTAGACAAATTAGAGGATTGGGTCAAAAGAAATCTGATGAGGTTCAACAAAGACAAGTGCCTTAGGATAGAAGAATCCAAAGCACTGCTACAGACTGGGGATTGACTGGCTAAGCAGCAGTTTTGCAGAAAAGGACCTGGGGGTTACAGTGGACAAGAAGCTGGATATGAGTCAACAGTGTGCCCTTATTGCCAAGAAGGCTAACAACATATTGGGCTGCATTAGTAGGAGTGTTGCCAACAGATCGAGGGAAGTAATTATTTCCCTGTATTTGTCACTGGTGAGGCCACATTTGGAATTCTGTGTCCAGTTTTGGACCCCCCATTATAGGAAGCATGTGGATAAATTGGAGAATCCAGAGAAGGGCAACAAAAATGACTAGGGGACTGAAACACGACTTATGAGGAGAGGCTGAGGGAACTGGATTTATTTAGACTGTAGAAGAGAAGAATGAGGGGGGGATTTGATAGCAGCCTTCAGCTACCTGAAGGGGGTTCCAGGGATGATGGAGCTGTGCTCTTTTCAGTAGTGGCAGATGACACAATAAGGAGCTATGGTCTCAAGTTGCAGTAGGGGAGGTCTAGGTTGGATATTAGGAAAAACTTGCAATAAGAGAGTGGTGAAGCACTGGAATAGGTTACCTAGGGAGGTGGTGGAATCTCCATCCTTAGAGGTTTTTAAGGCCCAGCTTGACAAAGACCGCGCTGGGATGATTTATTTGGGATTGTCCTGCTTTAGATGACCTCCTGAGGTTCCTTCCAACCCTAATCTTCTATGAACAGTTTTTGCCAACTCCTAGTAATTTTATCACAAGTCTTGCAATATCTATGTTTATTTAAGAGTCACGTAACATGGTTCCTGGCTTTGACTTGGCAAATTTTCTGTGAGTCAAAACAGCTACCATCTTTCATTGCTACCAATGAAAAGACACCAAGTTGTCCTTGAAGAAGATGGCTGCCATTTCACTATAGTCTTCATTTAAGATAATGAGGCTGCTCCTACTAAGATGACCGCCATTCTTGTTGTTTTAGTGAGGATGAAACCAGGCTGATCTTATAGAAATAGCTGCTGTTCTGAGGTTGGGGGACTAGACAAGAGAACATGAGGAAAATGGGAATTTGGGGAGCAGGGAAGAGTGAGGACATGCATAGAGATGGCTGTGGCAGAAGAAGGGTGAGAATAGCTGAATCAGGGTATGAGGTGGGAGACTAAGGGAAGGTATGGATGGAGTTTGAGGGCTTGTCTACATGGGGAAACTTACAAACATAATTCTAGTAAATTGTACCAAAATAACTTCCCACATGGACAATCCCTTTCTGGATTAAGAGTGCCTTTGTCTAGTCTACCGTATACCATTTCCAAATTGATGTAAAAGTAAGTGATATAATTAGAAAGGTAAATTTCCCTGTGTAGACCTGCCCTGAGGTGGGCACAGAGAAGAAGGGAGCAGCAGAAAACTAAGGAGGTGCAGCTGTCAAGAGCATACTTAAGGGAGATGGGGGAATGTGGCAGCACAAGAAGATGAGGGGATGGGAAATGGAATGTCAGTGGACCGTAGGGTCCAGAGAGGAGAATGTGAGGTGTAAGAAGGAGGCTGAGGTGGTTTGGAGGAATGTGAGAGGTGGGAGAAGACTAAAAGAGGGGGAAAATGAAAAGGTTCAGGAAGAGATTAATGGGGATGCAGAGGAAGAGAAGGTAACGGTGGGGAAAATACAAAAGAAAAGGGAAAGTATAGGAGCAGACAAGGAAGACTGTGTGGGATAGAAAAGGAAATGGTGCAGGAGGGAGAGACCAGGGTGGTGATACATCAGAGGACCAGAGATGATAGAGTGGCAGCTTCTTCACCACATGGGTTAGGAGGCAGCTCAGAAGGGAAACTCATGCGTGTTTGATAGGTGGGTAGATTGGTTGGATTTTGGACCTGAACTGTACACTCACCCTTTAGTTGTGGGCAGCTTCTCCTTAAATGGTCAAAAAGCACATGGCAAACTTTTTTTTAAACTTTTTTTTTTTTTAAATCTTACCATTTTTAAGCCAATCTCATATGTCTGGGAACCTGACTTAATGCTTTGTGTCTGCAACATTGCAGTTGCATTATTTTAACAAGTCAGTTCCTTTAGCTGCTTGCTTTTGCCTTTTAATTAGGTTCTGTAATACTTAAAAACATGCAAATAATGTGGACTAAAATAGTTGCCTGAAAATACGTAGTGAAATGGTTCTTCAGAAGCCCTTGGGGTTTGTTTTTTGTCACAATAATATTTGCAGAAAAACCCAAGAATCTTCATGGCCTCTAAAATCTAAATGGACTGATTTTTTTTTTATCTGTAAATTATCATGCTAAACTCTCTGTAGTTGCTTATTAACCAGGATGTATGCAAGGAGAGACACTCAGGTACAGACCCTCCCCCAAGATCTCCCTGCAGCATGGGGAGGGAGGAAGCAACAGGATGGCTGGCTGCTTGCTGAACTCCTCCTCTCCCCACTTTTACAACTGCAGCCTGCTGCTTCTCCTTCCCTGCTGGCGTTGCCTCTGCTGCCACCCCTCGACTCACCTCAGCGGGCGCTCTGCAGAGCGGGCAGCAGCACTGGGACTCTAGCAGAGAGGAAGGAGAAGCAGCAGGCTGCAGCTGTTGGGACTGGGGGAGGGGAAGGGAGTTCAGCTGGCAGTCAGCCATCCTGCTGCTTCCTTCCTCCATGGACTGCAGGGACTCACTGCTGGGCTTCCCCCCCCCCAGAGCCGTCCTGAGAAATCTGGGGGGGAGGAGGGGTTCACCCAAACCTCTCGTGTGCGTGTTTCATGTGCCCCTCCAAAAAGGTTCAGATTTAAACTTCGGCGCTTGCCCCTGCTTATTAAGCTTTTCTGGTCTCTGCGTTGCTTCTGAGAACATGTAGGCAGTAGGCTGGACCGGCCTTAGGGCTGGGCAGCCTTGGCTGCCACCCAGGGCACAGTGCTCAGGGGGGCGCGTGCTGGTACCTCCCACCTGGCCTGCTGATAGCCAGCGGGCTTTGAGGCAGTCAGGCAGGCATAGCAGCATCTGGAGAGGGTGGACGGACCAAGCTGCAAGGAGGGCAGCTGGACCATCCAGGTAACTCTTCCGAAGCTGAGGTCTCCTTCCTCCCCCCGCTGCCGTGCTCTGCTGCAATCTGCAGCCACTGTTGCTCCTGGCCTCCCACACTGCCCATGGAGCCTCCTTGGAGCCTGGCTCCCATCTGCTGCGCAGAGCACGGTGGGGGAGGGGCTGCTGATGTGGGGGTGTCCCACTTTTCCCACCCATGTACCTGGTCTCCACTGAGCTGGAGGGAGGGGGAGCGTGTCTGTGCTGGTGCCTTGGGTCCCGAGCGGATGCTGCCAGTGCTGCGATTCGGGCTCCTGAATCCCCAGCTTAGAGAGACAGCATGTTGACACACTCCCCCCAACACGCTTTTTGTAGTTTTTTGACTGGTCTGTGCATTTCATAGTTTTATGTCTCCTAGGCTAAAATTTAATTCTTTTGAGTAGTGAGTTCTAAAATGCCTAACCTGTCCTGTCTGGAGTAATTATTACTTTTATTACCATATTGTACTTTGTCATTAATTATTTAAAGTGGTACAATCAAATAGTCACCTTCTAGAATGTAAGTGTAGCTGGTACTAACCTTAGTAATGCCGATTTTTAAAAAATAACTAAACCCATCGCTTTAGACACTGCAGATGAAGGTTGCTTATTTTGAGATGGTATTTTTAATTATATCTGTAAAACAACTTAAAATTCATATGAAAATAAATGTGGTTCCAAATCTGATACTAATAATAATGATGGAATCAAATGTTAGTCATGAGCATGATTGTAATTGGTCAACATAAATACCAAAATAATTAGAAAAATAAATTCCCATTTTTATAGTTCAGGGGGAGGGAGGGGAACCTTAATTACGTATGTTAAAATTAAGCAAATATCTTTTTGGTGGAGTGAAAAGCAGCTGACTAAAATAAAGTTAGATAATGGTAGTATCACAGAGTGTGTCTGTCACAGAAAGTAAGCTGGTTATAAGCAGAATTTATTCCTTTTTTATTTCTCTCTCCTAAAGAAGTGGACAAAGTATCAAACTTGTGTTTCTGATATCTGTTAAAGCTCCAGAACTGATACCTCAAAGCTTGGGATTGGGAATATCTTGCTGTATGTGTCTCCTGCTCGTTCTACATTTACGTCTAAACTCCAAAATATGGCTTTACTTGGTGTTAGGATATATTTTAGTTTCTTTATATAGGAATTAGATACAGTGCTCCTGTCACCTAATTTCTAACTTCTTATCTGCAAAAACAAGGTGGCTTTCAGGTTAAAGCTGCACCTCCCACCCTGCCACCAAAATCTGAAATGGCACCCCTGGTGAGTCAGGAGTAGACAGAGGGCTGTGGGCTGGCCATGAGCTCTGGCAAGGTGCAGCCCCTATGCACGGAGCCTACCTGGAGCTGCAGGCTGAGCACTAGGCACCGTACGTCACAGCAGCAGTGCCGAAGTAAGAGTGGCAATACACCGTCTATACCATGCCACCCTTATTTCGGCACTGCTGCTGGTAGTGGTGTTGCCTTCAGAGCTGGGCGACAGGCCAGCACCAATCACCCAGCCCATAATTAATTTCTGCCAGGGCTGAGCCCCTGCACCTTTTTTAATAGAAATTAAACACTGGAGGGAGGCAGCAGGACCTGGAGGCAATGGTGGGGGTGGATGGGGAGCTGTGAGTGTTGGGGTGATGGGAGGGTGGGGAACCATAGGAGGCAGGGGTGATGGTGGGGTGGGGAGCCCATGGGTACCAGGTGCACCAAAATACAAGTTCACTCAAGGCGTCCTGTTCCCTAAAGCCAACCCTGGCAGTAGGATAGGCTCCAGTAGTACAGTGGTCATTATATGGGTAAATGGATTTAATGGAGACTATAATGTCAAAGCAGCTACTTAAGTCTGTAAGGAGAAGATTTGGCATGCAGCAATATGATTGCTCAGGACAGAAGTGTGCTTCAGCTGCTGACAGATGTTACCATCCTTGTAAATGTGACTAGCATTGAAGTTTGGGTGAATACTACAAAAATGAGCCACTAAGAGACTATTGAATAAAAGCTATGTACTTCAGTGTTCTGCAAATGTTTGCAAAACTCTCTGCAGAGCATGTGTGTCTTAGTCATGAAAATGTGTATCCTGGAAAGTTCACACCAGAAATGACTTATTCAAGCCCTCCTCTTATAAAAGATTTACTCCTCCGGCCAGGTAGGAGAAACAATACCTTGCATGAAATCCTGGCCCCGTAGAAGCCAATGTCAAAACGCCCATTGACTTCAGTGAGCCAGGATTTTACTCCATGGGAATAAGTAGAACAGCCACACAATGTGAATAATAAAGCTGGTCCAAATTTTCCACATGGAATGTTTTTCTGTTGGAGAATGCCATTTCATCAACATCAAAACATTGTGTGGAAATGCTGATTTCAATTATTTTATTTATTTATTTTAACAATCAGAATGGTTGAAACCTTCTGTTTCAAGGTTTTTGTAGTGGAGTGTTTCAAAATGACTTCATTGCAATTCTTTTTTTGATTTTTTTAAAGTTTAAATTAGAACACAATGTTTCAATCTATCCGGAATAATATTTTTTAGAATTTCATGGGAAATTTTTAAAATTAAGTATTTGTTCCATTTCAGAATGGGGAAAAAGTCAGAATTATGGAATTTCTCACAAAACAGAAAGTCCAGTTCCTGCACAGCTCTGGTGAATATTCTAACTGCAGCTAACCTTTCATCAGGAATCCACAGACTGATTTTCTACATAAAATGTTTGTGCAATAATTTTGAATAATGAACAAAGTCATGCAAAGAACAATCAGTTTAAACAATATTGGAAACAGAAAAAAAGGTCTGAATTCATCTGGCAAAAGAAAACTAGTTAGTTCATCGAGCTCTGAAATGTTCAGAAAAATATCTGAACAACTGGGTAGGAACTTTGGGGTGGGGAACAGAGAGGGATTTGACGAATACCTAGTAAAAATACAAAGCCATCTGCACAAACAGGAAAACTGTTACATGTTTTATGTTTGTTCGGCCGTGCTCCTGGTTTTATCCTTCTCCTCCTGTTTTTTTACTTCCTCATAAATCCTTCGGGAATTTTGTCATTTTGGATTTGTTTGTGTTTGCAAAGAAGTTATTAATTAAATATGGAACTTGACTTACCCTCAAATATTCTGAAAAATAATCTTATGTTTTTCAGGAGACGGATGAACAGAAACGTCACAAAATTGCTGATGAGCTTTTGCATACAGAAAGAGCCTATGTCAGCCGACTTGACCTCTTAGACAAGGTGAATTTTGCTTTAAGAAATGCTTCATTCTTTTACTTACTTACACTGCAGTTCATGAGAGCTTTATCTGTCTTATAAAGAAATTGTGGATGTTCGCCTTCTGCTAATCCTCCTTACTAAACAGTTATTTGCAACAGCCTTTTAATTTTTTGTTTTTTAAAGAATGTTAATGTTTGTAAAACATACTAGACCTTACTGGACACCGAAACTGAATTCTTATATTTATGTAGACCACAGTGTGAGCAATGGAAGTGCAAGCTTCCTTACCAGTGGGACAGCCTACAAGGAGGAGGGTAGGGTAATTTCATCTCTGTGCTCATTCATTTCTTGGCCTTTGCTGAAACTGCCAACAAGGGTGTCAATGTATGTGTCTGACGTAATCACCTGTGCACTAAGAATTGGACTGAGGTCACCACACCTGTTGCATAAAAGCCACTGAACAGTCTCTTTGGTAAAACTTTTGATATCTGCTGAGGTTAGCCAGCTTTCAAACAGTGACCGAGAAGGGGAGTATCCCATCTTACACCTTCACTGCTCTATTCTTCCATCACGTGGTCTGATTAATTCCAGTTATAGTGAATGGGAGTTACTCATATCCTGTGATGGAAGAATTGAGCCCTCGCACTTTTCACAGCTTCAAACTTTAGTTTTTATTTATTAAATGTCAGACTATCTGCAATTCTTTCATTCTTTCTTTGAGCCTATTTGCTTTCTTACATCTAGGTATAGTAGATATATATATCTGATCATGCATTGCTGTGTCAGCTGACATTGTTCTTCGTTTTCATAGCATGTTGATGTTTCCCTGGTCTAGCACGATGACTTGAAAATCAAGCTCAGGTCTGAAAAGTCCTAATTGCTATATTAAACAGCTGGTAGCTGTCAGACTACTTAGGGATATCAGTTTTGGCTCTCATGAATATGGGGGAAATGATTTACATAGCTGTCTCACATGAACCTGTTGTGTTGAAAATAGACCCTTCTTGCAAATAAAAGCTTTGTTTTAGCGACAGAAGAAATCATAGTAAAATATTCAAATTTGCTTTTAGTCTCTTATGACTGGCACTGTAGAATTATTTTTACTATCCCAATTTTAGATGCATTTCTGCATGCAAGTTTTTGCAAATATCAGGCAAAATTCTGAGAAAAGTTTACTGACATAAAAGGAAAGGAGGAATAGTGGAAGTTGAGTTTATTTCCCTAAATTTGGTTAAAATAATACTTGGATAGTGTTTATAATCTTTAAATTACAACACCAACATGAATTGATAATCCTCACAAAATCCCAAGTAAAGGAGATAAGTATTGGTTTGTAAGAATTGCTCCAAAAAACAAAACTGTAAGAAGGTGTTAGTGTCAAAACTGGGATTAGCTAGAACTCATGGCTGCTAATCTTCTTCCTCAAACCACTAACCAAGCTTCTGAGCACTTGGGAGGAGGTGTCTATTGTACATTGTACTGACAGACAAGTGGTTGTTTTTTCTAATTCTACTCATAGACTCATAGACTCATAGGTCAGAAGGGACCAATATGATCATCTAGTCTGACCTCCCGCACAAGGCAGGCCACAAAACCCTACCCATACACATTTATAACAACCCCGAACCCATGACTGAGTTATTGAAATCCTCAAAAGTGAGATTTGAAGACCTCAAGCTGCAGGGAATCCACCAGCAAGCGACTCATGCCCCATGCTGCAGAGGAAGGCGAAAAACCTCCGTGGCCCCTGCCAATCCGCCCCGGAGGAAAATTCCTTCCCGACCCCAAATATGGCGATCAGCTAAACCCTGAGCATGTGGGCAAGACTCACCAGCCAGCACCCAAAAAAGATTTCTCTGCAGTAACTCAGTTCCCATCCCATCCAGCATTCCCACAGACCATTGAGCAGACTTATCTGCGGATAATCCAAAATCAATTGCTCAAATTAAACTATCCCATCATAACATCCCCTCCATATACTTATCAAGCTTAGTCTTAAAGCCAGATAAGTCATTTGCCCCCACTACTTCCCTCGGAAGGCTATTCCAGAACTTCACTCCCCTAATGGGAGCAGATCTCTGTTGGAAGAGTAATATGGCAAAACACAAAATTTCCAGTAATTTCTTGGAATGTATTAGGGACAACTTTTTGTTTCAGAAAGTAGAGGAAGTAACCAAGGTGACAACCATTTTAGACCTGAATCTGACCAACAGGGAAGAATTGGTTGCCAATCCAAAGGTGGAATGCAATTTGGGGAAAGTGATCATGAAGTGATAGATGTCATGATTCTCAGGAAAGCAAGGAGTGAGAGCAGCAGAATAAATTCAATGGACTTCCGGGGTGGAGGGGGAAGAGCTGACTTCAGCAGACTCCGAGAAGTGGTAGGTAAGGTCCAATGGAAAATCTAAGAGAAAAAGTACTGCAGGAAAACTGGTAGTTTCTCAAGGAGACAATATTAAAGGAACCGCTATAAACTATCCCAATGCAAAGGAAAGATAGGAAGAATAGTAAGAGGCCAATGTGACTCCATTAGGAGCTCTTCAGTGACCTGAAAATCAAAACAGAATCCTACAAAAAAAGTGGAAGTGGATGAATCATGAAGGA
Source organism: Mesoclemmys tuberculata (assembly GCA_007922155.1). NCBI lineage: Eukaryota > Metazoa > Chordata > Testudines > Chelidae > Mesoclemmys > Mesoclemmys tuberculata. The sequence goes on along the minus strand of ML675616.1, from coordinate 95,471,204 downwards.
GGAGTACAAAAGGAATAGCACAGTCATGTAGGGAAAAAATCAGAAAGGCTAAGGCACAAAATGAGTTATGCCTAGCAAGGGAGATATAAGGCAAGATTCTTTAAATACATTAGGAGCAAGAGAAAGATGAAGGAAAGTGTAAGATTTCTACTTAGGAGGGAAGGAGAGCTAATAACTGATGACATAAACATTAAATACCCCAGCCTTCTCTATTTTCCTTCAAATATCACTAAAAAGATTAATGGCAACCGGACATGCAACACAATTAACATTAACAACAAAGAGGAAGGAACAGATTAAAGAATATTTAGATAAATGTAGATGAATTCAAATTGGCAGAGCCTGATGAAATTAATTCTAGAGTGCTTCAGCTAGTTCCTTAAGTAATCTCGAAACCATTAATAATTATCTTTGAGAACTCTTGGAGGACAGGTGAGGTCCCAGAGGAGTGGAGAAGTGCAAATGTAGGTCTATCTTTAAAAAGGAGAACAAAGAGGACCTGAGGGATTATAGACTAGTTAGTCTAACTTTGATAGTTGCAAAGGCATTACACCAAATTATTAAACAATCCATTTGTAAGCACTTAGAGGATAATAGGATTATAAGGAATAGCCAACATGGGTTTGTCAAGAATGAATCATGCCACACCAACCTAATTTCCTTCTGTGTGCTGTTACTAACCTATTGAATTGGGGCGAAGAGGAAGGAGAGAAGCAGTAGATGTAATATATCTTGATTTTACTAAGGCTTTTGACACAGACCTTCATGACATTCTCATCAGCAAACTAGGAAGAAGTAGGCTAGATGAAATTACTAAAAGGTGGTTTCACAACTGGTTGAAAGATGATACTCAGAATTGTTATCAATGGTTTGCTGTCAAACTGGGAGAGTATATCTAGTGGGATCCTACAGGGGTCAATCCTGGGGCCAGTGTATTCAATTGAATAGTACTTTTCATTGACAACTTGGATAATGGAGCGGAGAATATGCTTATAAAATTTGCAGGTGACACCAAGGTGGGAGAGGTGGCAAGCACTTTGGAGGACTGGATTAGAATTCAAAACAACCTTGACATATTGGAGAATTGGTCTGAAATCAACAAGATGAAATTCAACAAAGACAAGTGCAAAGTACTACACTTAGGAAGGTTAAGTCAAATGCACAAATACAAAATGAGGAATAACTGGCTAGGTGGCAGTGTTACTGGTCATTCTATATGATCAATGTGAAGTTACCAGTGAGATACGGTACACCTGATTTGCAGATCAGTAAGGTTTAATGTGTAAGGATTTCTTAGATAGCCAAAAATTAACTACAACATATCATACTCACTAGACCCAAAGAGTTAGTGCTGTGTTCACTCAAGAGGCTGTACACAGGAACGGCTTGCTTCAGAAGCTCTGCCAGGGGATCAGGCCGACAGCATCTCCTGCAGAATCAGGCGGCCACGAAGCACGCTTCTTGCCTGGGTGGTGACTCTTTATACTTTCCTGTACACATAGTCCTTTCATTAGCTTATCTTGGGTGATGTTTTTATATTCTTCACTTTCTCTATACTTCATTGTTAATTCTAACTATGTATTTATGTTCTTACCATGATAATTGGAGCAAAACAATATCTGGTAGTGGAAGAGGTGGTGAGAAAGAATGTGCCTTAATATAAAATGAACAAGAACAAAAGTTTATACATCTTTATCTATATGCAACTATAAACTAACAAACTATTTCTGTGTTGTACAAAACCCACACTATTTACTATCTGCTGAGGTGCGTAGAAACAGATACCACAAGGTTACTCAGCACTCTATATCGGTCTCTGTCAATGGTAAAAAGTCAGGCTGCTGAGGCTAGGCCTCAGACAGTGGTCAAGCAACACACCATTCGTCAGCCAGCTTGGCGGTCAAGCAACTCAGTGCAAGCTAGGCCTCCAACAGCAGTTCTGCTGAAAAGAATGTGAGGTTTATATGGACCACAAAACAAATATGCGTCGATAGTGAGACACAGTTGTGAAAAAGGCTAATATCGTTCAGAACTGTATTAACAGAAGTGTTGCATATAAGACACAGGAGATAATTGCCCCGCTCTCTGTCTCAATACTAAGGGCTCTGTTGGAGTATTGTGTCCAGTTCTGGGCCCCATGCTTTAGGAAAGATGTGGACAAATTGGAGAGAATCCGGAGGAGAACAACAAAAATGATTAAAGGTTTAAAAAACATGACCTATGATGAAAGATTAAAAAAACTGGACATGTTTTGTCTTGGGAAAAGAAAACTGAGAAGGCACCTGATACGTCTTCAGATATGTTAGGGCTTTTATAAAGATGATGGTGACCAGATTTTCTCCTTTTCCACTTAAAGGTAGGATAAGGAGTAATGGACTTAATCTGTAGCAAGAGAGGTTTAGGTTAGATATGAGGAAAAACTGTCTAACTAGAAGGGTAATTAAGCTCTGGTATATGCTTCCAGGGAAGGTTGTAGAATACCCAACATTGTCTAATCTCATTCTTAAAAACCTCCAAACACCTGTCAGAAATCCTTTAGATATACTTGGTCCTGTCTCAGTGGAAGGGGCTAGATATAACTTTCTGAGCTCTCTTCCGTGCCTACATTTCTGTGATTCTATAAGTGGTGTTTTTTTAATTCTACTGTACCAAAAGACACAGATTCAGAATCAGAACCCAGTTCTTGATGTCTTAAAACACACATGAAGGCATAGCCCCTGTCTCCAAAGAGCTCACATTCTAAAAGGACAAAGGGATCCAATGTACAAGCAAAGAGATCCGGGTGGATGGCAACCAGAATGTCATGCTGAGTTTAATGTTTTATGAGACACAGTGGGGGTCAACAAGGGAACCTCTATGGGATGAATTAACAGGAGCATGGAAGTAGGAAGGGAAAGGAGGTATTTCAGGAGAGGCAAGGAGAAGAAGATAGGCTAGAGAACTGGAAAGGAGGTCAGAAAGAATGCTTGTAGTCCAAACTCAACAAAAGCAAAGTATGACATCACTTGCATCCAATACATTCCAGAGGGTACTTTACCCCACAGGCTTCACTGCTGTTATGGCTCCTGGCGGGCAAACTGGGGAAGGGAGCTTCACTAATATCTGAAGGAGGTGAAGGGAAGGGGGATGACGATACTCAAGACTATTTCAATAATTTTGGCTGCTCCCCCAGTTTTGCTACAAAAGCAACCATCATGAAATGCTTGTTTGTTTGGGTTTTTTGGGTCTCCTGTGCCCTACTTACAGATACCCGGAATGCACATTGGCCTGTTAACTTTTAGGTCCTTCTTCTCCATTGCAGGTATTCTATGGCACACTGTTGGATGAAGCTAACAAGGGCTCGTTTCCAGCTGAGGTGATTAATAAAATCTTTTCTAATATTTCATCGATCAACGCCTTCCACAGTAAATTCTTGCTTCCAGAGCTTGAGAAAAGGATGCAAGAATGGTAAGAAGTGTTTTGAAAGATATTAAACATTTTGATAATGGGTCTGAGCTAGCATAGAAATTATTATATGACTGAGACAGAGGATACTTCACCATTGAAATGCTCCAAGAAAGTTCAGCTACTGGTAAAAAGTGTTTTCTGCTCTATTATTCATCAGAGTCTCATTTAATAGAGGAATTGAGCATGTCCTTAATGAAGTACATTGATTGTCCCAATGAAGTCAGTGGGGTTACTCACATGCCAAGTCTTTTGCTGAATGGGGGCTATAAACCCTTTAAGATTACATGCTACCTGGTGAGTCTGTTGCTTGAAATACAGAAATTGGTGCAAATGAATGTTTATACAGTTATTGTGCAATAACCTGATGATGCATTAACTTTTATTATTGCCCTCTATAATAAAGCAGAATTATTATTATTTTTTTTACATGTTTTAACTTCATCGTTTAGTAATTAACACCTGGTTCTGGATTATTTTTAGGATGGTTTTGTCATGGCTTTTTTAAAGGAAAAGTCATGTTAAAAGAGCAAGCCATGGTATTATGGGTGTTAAAATATTGTGTAATGGGCATTTTGTACTCTAGACAACCTTTTTATTTTCCCCTTTTAGTGCAAATAACTAGAAGTGTGCTTGTGCTGTGAATGATAACACTAGACATACTTAAACATAGCAGTTGTCATCACAAACTCAATTTATGTAATCCAACCTAATTCTTCAAATAAATGTAAAATTTCTTTCTGCCTCAAGAAGAGGTAACACCTCATTACCAAAAGAAAGATTTAAAGTTTTCACCAGCAGTTCACTGGTCTCATCCTACGTCATCTTCGTGTTTTGCTGAGCTCCTACTTTTTTTAACCTGCCATGCAAACTGGAGTTTAGTATGGCAGCCTCCGTAGGTTCCATTGTTAACTGTCGCATCCAGGCACCCATTTACAAAGTACTTCGCATGCCAAAAATCATGGGAATTTTTAGAAGAATTAAGGAATTCTTGATTCCTATGACATCCAAGAAAATCCTAAAATGCCTGCTTGTCTCAGTCCAGGTTACAGTTGGAAGAAGAGTAGATGGGAACTGGGGTAGAAAAGCCCTAAGGGTTTGGTGCACAGACCTCATCCCTGGATTGGCAGATGAAATATTAATTTTTCTACCAAGTGAGGGTCATGACCATCTACAGGCATTGCAGACACACTTGCAATGTAGGGTGTGCATGCATGCATGATTTTTATGTCATGTGCAAGGCAGGCGATAAGAAGCAGGGCCTGTTGCTCGGGGGAGATGCAGGACTGGGAAATTCCTGGTGTGAGGGTCTGCACAGCAGATTGCAGAAGAGCCGCTGCCTGGGAAAGAGCCACAGTGGGAATGGCATCACTCCCTGCCAAGTGGGAGCTGGGCAAGAGCTCCAGAATAATGCAGGATGCATTAATAAAGTGGCTACTGAAGAAGCCTGCTCTGAGGATGAACACACTGGTTTATTAACAAACCAGAGAAGAGTCTAGTTTCAAATAACAGCAGTTGTGTGGCGTGACTTTCCCCAGGGGCACAGAAGGAGGGAAAATTGAGTCACAGAGCACCAGGTATCCAGGCAGGATAAGATGACCCTCCCACAGGCTTCAAAATAAAATTGCTTAACATGCACCAACACAGAGAGAACTAAACAATTTCTATGAAGCAAGGAAAATATCGTAGATAACACCAAAACCACATAAAATATAGTAACACTTAACATTAAGCTTTCATTCCTTACAATATTAATATTTTATTATAATGGAATATATGATAAATTCATCTTTTTGTATTGATCAAATAAAAAAGATTTGACTAAATGTGAATCCAAATATTAATTTACTCAATTTCAGGGAGAGAGATAGTATGGCTCACTCCAATAATGCTTTAAAAGCTATGTAAACAAAACTAAACTACATAACAATGCTTTGTGATTAAACTAAAATGCATCGCATACGTAAACTATATTCTGCCTAAGAAAGACAGTACAAAATATAGGAGACAGGCTGTGCTATTTGTCATATTATTAAAATACAAAATTGCATTTTATGGTATATGTAAAAGCAACATACATTAGTAATGTAAATATTCAGATTATTTTTTAAAAGTTAAAAACCGCCTCTCTAAATCAACTTTTAATGTTTCTAAATTCATAAATTGCATTTTAAGAACATACTTCCCTGGTCATGTGGAGGCAATCAGCATCTGTGATTGGTGTATTGTAGATAATTTTGAAATTGTTTAACTGCCTTTCATAGATCATACTGCTGCACACATTTGAAGAAAGGCTGTTGCATTGGAGAAATGTTTCTGGTATTTCTGAAAGAGAAGTCTGATAGATTTCATTTTCCACCAGTCTCTGTGACCTGTCCTCTGGCAGATTTGAAAAAAAAAAAGACCCTTTGTTTTCCTTAGCGTTGCCATTAGCGAGAGCCAGAAACTCTAAATATCATCTGGTAACTCCAGGTATTTTATGGTACTGTCTCTGGCTTTCTACACAAATTGCTGGATAACTTGTCTGTTTGTCACTCCCCAGATGTTTTCTTTTTTTGTTTTTGTTTTTAGCAGTTAGGATTATAAAAGATAGATCTTAAATTTGGGAGTCCAGCACATAGGCAATTCTCCTAACTGTGCTGTGTTGGCAAGGCTGACATAATCTAAAATGGAACTTTCACATCTGACACCTTCATGTGTTATGCCACTATAAGATAAACTGTTGGTACTCAGACCATAGGGTCACCAAATAAAGTTTTGCTTGATCTGCGGTGATTTCATGGGTGAGCCCTCCAATGGTACATCTTCATTGCAGTTAGCCCAGGCTGTAGCGTGGGTGTTCCCCTGAACTCCTCTTTTGTACACACTGGCAAACCTGTAACCTGGGTTTGAGGATGTTTTAAGCCCAGGCTAGCAAGCACAGCTGAGGGTATAGGCTTGAGGTCGAGTTTCAATGCAGTCTGGTCTGGCAACCTGCCTACTTTGCCATGAGAATACAGACTAATCAAGCCCAGGTTCTGTTAGGCCTCCAGTGCTATTCCACAATTCCACCTGGGCTGTGATTTCTTGTCCACTACTTTCCTTCCTTTTGCACTGAAGTCAAGTGCATTAACCTCACATTTGACCACTCCATTGTTGCTGTGCTTCCAAAGAATTAGAGCAGAGATGCAGTCCAAGAAAGTGTCTAAGAATCATTTTGTGGCTTGCAGCCTGAATTCCTTAGTGATAGTCTCATTAAAAGTTCCTGATGCCAGATGCTGTTTTCTTTTGTGTACAGAATAGTCTGCATTAATAATGAGTAGCTGCACTTGGAAATTAGTTACAGAAAGTGTTATGTCACTGCCACAGAAAGCAGCTCCATGCTAGGTGAAAGAGAATACACTGCAATTGAATTCATGGAGCAGCCCAGTTTAATGATTCCCTAAGAACCATGGGATATCCCACCAGAAATCCCATCCCAGCACACAGATTAGTGCAGTACCATTGTGGATACAATTACACAGGTCTGGCACAGGTAGGACTTTGCAGTGAGGATGCACCACCAGGGTAGGCTAGTCTGGACTAACTCTGCAGTGAAAATGTGTACCCTAAGTGGCACCAAGACTAGAAGGATGAGATCTACAGTATTTCACTGGGTTGTGTTTGGTGGATTAAAGAAGGTGGTTGTTTTGAACAAAATGCAATGAGAATTTGTGTATATTACATCAGGCATTTAATCATGAATAAATGGTGTCCAGATGGTCATGACATCTTGAGTCAGCTGGTTACAGCTATATCGAAGTACCTCTTTTATGCTGTATAGCTTGGAGACAACAAAAGAGGAGTGTGAAAAATGTTCAGCCAGTCTTTAACTCACTGCAATAAGTTCCCCATAGAAGGTTGGTCTGATAATGCGGAAATATTAGCCCTGTTGACTTGGGAATTGTGAGGATGCTACCTCTGGTACCTGGAAGTTCCTCTGAAATTGGAGTTTCAACAGATCCTAACTATTCTTATGGAACTGTTGCCTGTCTGCTGTGGGTGCTCTTAGCCCACCAAAATGGGTATTGCTTTAAGTCTGGTAAGTGAGTAGCATTTGTCACTAGTAAACAAGCAATTTCAAACATGGACATATGTTGAGGATAACATTAAGATTAAAGACTTTATGGTTTGGGAACTGGTAACAAGATTCCAGTAGTTTTGATGAGCCAGTGAAAGCATAAGTTGTTTGTATCTGAAATGGACAGGGTATCTACAGTCATCAGTTCACCTGTGGCAGTGTGTGTTCACTCATCCTCAGAAGATTATTCTTTCCAGGCTGCCTCTGTGCTGCATGCTGTTCCAGAGTACTTTGTGCTGTGCTTTGTGGAGGTGTTCTGAAGTCAGAGTGGACTTCTTCTCTTGCCAAGACTCAGCGTTCTGGACTTTTTTGGACATACCTGATAGGGTCCAGTGCCCAAGTTTGTAAAAACCAGACACTTTCAGGTCTGGCATTAGAGCCTTGAAAATTCAGTTTCTCTAAAGGGAAAATGAAATCATACTGCCTTAGATGAGCTAGCAGCTATAGATAACCAGCCCATTTCATTTGTAGGCTATTCTTTCTTTGACTGGCTCATAAAACTATTGGAGCCTTGTTGCAAACTCTGTCCTAACAGTGTTTGTGAACAGGTCTGTGCAAAGCGATATTTCAAATGTTGAAGTAGTTAAACACTTCTTGTTTGCTGTGAATTTAAAGCAACATTGCTTTACTACTTTAAGCTTCTAATTAACTTAATTTTTTTCAAAATATTTTTCCCATAATATAACACATATATAAAACATAACATATAATAAAACTGATTTTTTTAAAAAACATTTCTAATCTCAGTTCTGCATTAATTGGCCTCCTGAGTCTTCACCTCTAGTTGAGAAATGCTGTGTTTATATCGCTTAAAATGGCAGCTCAGAGCAATGCTGTTCATTAAATGGAAATAATGAAAGAAGAATTAACATTTTATGTAGTGCTTTCTTCATTACTTAAGGCCTTTATACATCATCCAGATATGGCCCAAAGATTGTTTTCATTTTTGCAGGTCTCCTTTAAAGGTCAGACTGGGATCCTTTGTGTAGCAATATTGAACTTGGAGGATTCATTATTTTAGATTTTTAAATAATATTTTCCTCTCATTCTGTCAACTAGTTAATACCTTGTCAGCTTTTATTTATTTGCTGTGAAGTTGAGACTCTATCGTCTGGCTCTACAGGGCTGCAACCCCTAGAATTGGAGATATTCTGCAGAAGTTAGCTCCTTTCCTCAAGATGTATGGAGAATATGTGAAGAACTTTGATAATGCAATGGAACTGGTGAAAATGTGGACTGAGCGGTCACCTCTATTCAAATCCATTATTCAGGACATTCAGGTAAGGGGGACCATTTCTTGAAAAGCTACAAAGGGGGGAGACAGGACGGGAGGGAGGGGGAGGGGAAGAGAGAGAGAGTGTGTGTGTGTGGTTTTCTATATTTCTTTAGCAATATCTTTTTAGAGAGAATAAAATAACCAGTCCCTTAGAAAGACAAGGTAGGTAAGGTAATATATTTTATTGGACCAACTTCTGTTGGTGAAAGGGACAAGCTTTTGAGCTACACAGAGTTCTTCCTCAGGTCTGGAGAAGGTAACCAGTGTCATGAGCGTAGTTTCGGGGGAGAAAAAGGGGTAGGTACAGAATTTGCCCCTCCACGTGCAGCCCATTGGCCTAACTGGAGCTGGGCCCCGAAATAGAGAAGTCAAACAATGTCTATAACCAGAGTGTTGGAGCTAAATACAAGGTGGACAGATTAAGATTAAGGGGTTCACACATGCTGTAGAAGACAACTTGCCCACTTCATTTTAAGTAAAGGGTGAGCAGCTTGTAAAGTATGTTACAAATGGTTGCAATAAGCCGTAAAACCAGTCTCTTGTTAAGTTCATGGTATTTAGTGTCCAGCAGAGTTATGAATTTAAGTTCCTCGTCTCGACTTTTGAAGGTGTTGTATAGGTTTCCTTTGAGCATGAGGACTGAGAGGTCAGCTATAGAGTGATCACTTTGTGAAAAATGTTTGCCGTTGGGTGATAGGGCGTTTTTCTACTTTTATCATTTTTCTACGTCAGTTCATTCAAGAGTGTAGTGATGGTCTGTCTGGTTTCACCTCTGCAGTTGTTGTAGGAGCCTTTGATGCACTGGATGAGGTATATCACATGTAGGTGTGTTGGAGGAGGGGGTTAATAATCATTGCAACAGTGGAGTAGTTCTTCGAGTGCTTGCATGTGTCGATTCCATTCTAGCTGTGTGCATGCCTCCTTGCATGGTTACCAGAAATTTTTTCCCTTTAGTAGTATCTATACGGCCGGCTCTGGCACCCCCTGCAGTCCTGTGCATGTGTCACGGTATAACAGGCACCACCGGCCCTATGCCCCCTCAGTTCCTTCTTTCCGCCTGTGACGGTTGCTGGAACTGCTTTGCTTGCTTCGCAAGTGCTTCTTCAGTACCTTTGGTGGTAGTTAGATAGATAGTTATTGTTTAAGTAGTTGTTAATAGTTAGTTAGGAGTAGTCCCCGCTGGGACCCTCGCCTGGGAACAGGGCATGTTCCAGTCTCTGGGTTTCAAGCTTTGCGTCTCCTGCAGCAAGCCCTTGCCTCTTAGCTAGCCCCACAATAGTTGTCTAAATTGCCGGTGGGAAGCTCACAGGAAGGAGAAGTTTAAGATCTGCAAGGCTTTCAGGCCATGTACTCAGAAGGAGAGGGAAATCCACCTGAAGATCTTGCTGATCACCAGCCCCACCATGGCCCAAGCCTTCCTCTTCCCCATCAAAGAGGAAACAGAGGAGAGAGGCCACTCCCCCGGCACCGAAAAAGTCCGAGGAAGTGAGGTTAAGTACGGGACCTGTTCCAGACCAGCCGCTGAGGGTCTGCAAGAGAGGGGATCGCCACCCAGAAGTGCCAGTCTGATAAGAGAGCCACCCCCAACTCCTGGGAGCGGACGGAAGACTCTTCAGCTTATGGTGCCATTGATGCCAGAGGCATTCCAGGCGGCAAGGAACTTGATGGCCTTGCCTTTGCTGCCTTCTCCTTGGCCCCCAGTGCTGTCGAAGGAGAAGGCTGTGGCCTCCTAGGGGAAGCCCGTGATGGGTCCCCCACAATGACTGCACTGCTCCCCTGAACAGAGGCACCCTCTCCTGAGGGCGAAGTCCACGCACAGGGAGTAGACATTGTGACACCAGTGCCCAAGAGGGCACTCCCAATCCCTGTCTCCAGCACCAAGGAGTTCGCCCATACCAACATGGTGCAGAACCTGGTCCCAGGAAAGGGAGCCATTGCCTAAAGTCAAACAATGCTGCAAGTCCTTAGTTCCCAGGCACCAATCTTTGACATGGCACTGGTCCTGCTCATCCTCGGAGCATGGATCCCTGGCAGCCTGGTGTCAGTTGGATGAGTGGCAACACTGGTCATCTTCCTCGTGCTTTCCAACACCGAGGCGGCAGTCATCAGATTGCCATGGTACTTGGGGATCAGGGTGCCGTTCCTCCACCCTGCGGCACTGCACCGCCGGGGAGCCAGCTGTGGCCCCGCCATTGTCGTCCAGTAGTGAGTCCATTTCCCCAAGGGAGGACAGGCACTCTGCTACCCGATTAGGGCACCCCTCCCCCACCCCAAAAGACTCTGCAGCTCCTGCTTGGCCCCAGTGGCCATATTGGCGCAGTGGCCATATTGGCTCCCAGTGGCCCCAGGTCCTCTGGTGTACAGTCAGTGCCAGCGCCCCGGGAGGGGGCGTATGAGTCAGCTTCGGAGGAGGACCTCCAGGAGGGGACGTTGTCAGCAACTCCCCATCAAAAGGAGGGGATGCTGCTGCCCTCTGTGCCAGCTGAGTTCTCATTGTCTTCCCTGGACAAGGTGGTCGTGTTGGGGCTGCCTGTGCCCCTGGATGATTTTTGGGCTCACCAGGAGCTCCTTAAGAGGATAGCTTCGAATTTAGGATTGGAGGCAGAGGAGCTGAAGGAGGCCATGGACAGCCTCTTTGATGTGCTGGCAGTGGCGGTGCCAGCCTGGGTCGCCCCGCTTGTGCACGAAGGGTTGCTAAAGGTGATGAAAAGCCCTAAGGAAGGTGCCGTTGTCTGTGCCAAGAGGGCAGACAAAAAGTACTATGTTCCTGCTAAGGGGTTTGATTATCTGTTCACTCAGCCCTTCCTGGGTTCCCTGCTTGTGGCGGCTGCCAACAAGTGCAATAGGCAGGGCCAGCCTAGTTCGACTCCCCAGAACATGGACAACAAAAAACTAGACCTTTTGGGGAGGAAAATTTATTCAACAGCAAGCCTGCAGTTTCACATTGCTAATCAGGTGCTCCTGGGCAGGTAAATTGTTTGTCCCTTATTAACTGAATTAGATGTTTAAGCTCAGTTATTACAGAAATATTTGAAAATTAAATTAAAATATAATGACATTTGTGGCCCTATTTATGAAATATGAAATATGGTTACAAAGAAAATAAATACAGTGACTCTCCCTGCTTTACAATAATTAACTTTACTTGCTTTTAAAGTCATTGGAAAGGAGTTTAATTATTTGATATGATTATCCATTTCCTGCCATCAGAAGTTCTTATGTTAAATCCCAGGTTTTTGTAGTCCTTTGTTATGAAAATACAGCATTCTTAGATTTAGGTCAGTCACAGCTTTATATTGTGTTATCACATGCTATGTTATGGAAAATATTGTCCAACTGTTGTATCTAAATATATTTAAATTTTCTTAGACACAAAAAGTCTGTGGGAGTTTGACACTGCAACATCACATGCTAGAACCAGTGCAACGTATTCCACGCTATGAGATGCTACTGAAGGATTACCTAAGGAAACTGCCTCAAGATTCTCTAGACTGGAAGGATGCTGAAAGTAAATATTTTCATGAATTGTGTGAAAACTTGATCTAGCAATAACAAAGCAGTAATAAAAGGACTCTGTAAATTAAAGCTATCTCAGTAAAAATGAGGTAAAGGAACACTGTTGCAGGGAAAATGTTATTGTAGAATTGAAAGTATTCTAAGTGCAACTCTCTTCTAGTATAGAGTTGTACGATTCTCTGAAAAAATGACACATTGTTTATGTCGATTTCTAGGCTAGCATTAGGGCCACAAGATTTACAATTTGTCCTTCCTGGAATATAGAATAAAACCTCTATTTTTGTTTCACATAATTTTACACCCTTTTCTGAAACTGTCTTATGCACAATTTTTATGAAAAGGCTTGTCTGCCATATAAGCACATTTTTGTGTGGCTTTTTATACAGAAATGGTCTTTGGGGAAAAAAAACTCTTGAAAATGGGATCCATATTTTGTTTTTGTTTTTTAAATATACATTTCAGCAATTTTTTGTGAAAACAGGCCCTATTTTCAAATTTTATTTCTCCATTATCAACTATTCAAGAGCAGATCATATTTTTTCTTAAATTATTCACAATTCTTTACCAAATAACTTCTGCAAATAATTCATGGTCTGGAGTAGCTTCTTGAGAGCTTTTGAAATTTGAGCTGTTTTGGTTGGATCTGTAGGTCATGCTGCATGTTTCTGCTCCCTGATTGGAGGAGCCATGATTCTTAGAATCATGTTTTGGATACAAGTACTCAAGTTCATGTATTTTGAAATTCACTCCACAAACACGCAATTTAATAATCAATTAAAATGAGCAGGGATTCCTGCAAGGCTTCCAGCATCTAATCAGCTACCTCTAACTTTTTTGTACTTTACAGTCAATTAAGTTAAAAGTACCCTATTGGACAAAACACTTACTTTAGCTTACTTTATTGACAGTTGTGAGGCTTGAGAAGGCTGGCTTGCATATGAAATGTACAAGTATGCTATTTGAGCTAGTAGTCTGTGTACCGTAGTACATGACAACGTATTTTCATTTGTTTTCCATTTTTGGTTCCATCTAGAATCCCTGGAAATTATATCCACAGCAGCCAGTCACTCCAATAGTGCTATACGAAAAATGGTAGGTTGCTTTTGTGGGGTTCTGCCTTTCTTAATCCTGTATTCCTAGTATTGTCTATTAAGCAGCATGCACAGCTAGGAAACTCTGTGAATTTTACCAGGTATGTGAAATGCAGATTTTCCAAACTTGCAAAATTTGGGTTCTCTGCTCCAAAATGCTGCTATTTATATTACCCTTTTTACAGTCAGCAGGAATGCTTGATAAAATATGATATTGTAACCTTGGGACTGGGAATTGGGATTTCTGTGTATTATTCTTGTCTGCCAGTAAGACCTTATACTAGTCACTTAACCTTTCTGTGTTTGTTTCTGCATCTGTAAAATGGAGATAAGACTTATCTCCCTCATAGGGATGTTGTGGTACATCAGCAATTAATTATTTGTGAAATGTTTTGGACATGAAATAGCACTATATAAGTGCATTTAAAAATACTGGTTACATAAATTAGATTACTTGAAATGGCTTATGCCCGCATATATGACGGTTCTAGCAACCTACATGATCAGCTCGTGCATATTCTTTTAAACTAACATTTTTCAGAGTCTTACATAATCTTCGGCTAAATCTTCTTACACTAGTAAAATCATTTATTCACAAATGTAACCTTATTTTAATTGAAAAGGAGAATCTAAAGAAGCTGTTGGAGGTGTATGAGATGTTGGGAGAAGAGGAAGATATTGTCAACCCCTCAAATGAGCTGATAAAAGAAGGACAGATCCTCAAACTTGCTGCTCGTAATACATCCGCCCAAGAACGATACCTTTTCTTAGTAAGTATCATCACCTCTGTGTGAGCGGTGTTAGGCCCTTTTCAAATTCCAAGGAGCTGTGTGAAAGCCAAAAAGGGGTGAAATCGTCTCTCTATTTAAGTGAATGGGGAAATCTTGCCTTTAACGTCATCTGGAGCCAGGGTTTTACCCACAATGCTTGCAGAAAGATGACAAAAATAATTTAGAAAAAAATATGTGGTTTTTAAATAGATTTAAACCAAGATCCAGTAACATCTCAGTGTAAATGCAATATTAGTCTTAGTTGCTGTAGCTCTCATAGAGGTTATTAATTTCTATTGATAGAATCTAATACTGTATTTGTAGCGCTTACACTTTTAAAATAAAAATATTTAAGGTTCTATTCTAATTCTATATTATTAAGATGTATAATATAGCAATAGTGTTACAAACACCGGTGTTATGAACTGACCGGTCAACCACACATCTCATTTGGAATTGGAAATACACAATCAAGTAGCAGCAGAAACCCCCCCTCCCTTCCGCCCACCTCCCCAAAAACATACACGGTATCATGTTAAATGTAAACTACTTAAAAATAAAAAACAAGTTTTTAAAAAAATTGGTAAGATAAGGAAACTGTTTCTGTGCTTGTTTCATTTAAATTAAGATGGTTTAAAAGCAATGTTTTTCTTCTGCGTAGTACAGTTTAAAAGCTGTATTAAGTCAATGTTCAGATGTAAAATTTGAAAGAAAAACCATAACCTTTTTCATAATTACGAACATTTCAGAGTTATGAACAACTTCCATTCCTGAGGGGTTCATAAATCTGAGGCTCTGCTATATATGCACCAATAGATTATTTAGCTAATCTAGCAGCATGACTGAACATGCATGAGTGTTTCAGATACAGTAGATGTCCTTCAAAATCCTTGATTGTGATTTGGCCAAATGAGTCACGTGGCCTTGTAAGAAACTAGTATACTAGAAAGTTCATATCCTCTTTTCAAATACTCTCATTGATTTATCTCATCATATTTCCTTGGTTCTCGTACTCAATGCTGTCTTTATTTTAGCACTGCTGACTCCATCAGTGATTCTTCATTAAGTCTCTCGTGGAATGTTTGTTTGATATAATTCACTGCCTCCAGTGTATTCAAATGGCAAATTCAAACCCTGATTGTGCCATTTGCGATATGGGCCAATGCATGCTTTCTGGATAGTAACGTATGTAATTTTTGAGGGACATGCTCACCAATGTTTCTAGCAGAGGAAATGAACAACTGATCAGTAAAAGTCTCTGAATAGTGCTATACATAATATTAAAATGAAGGACATGCATGTTTAAAATAAGGGAGAGAAGAAGTTCAAATGTGCCATATCTGAGATACAGACTTCAGCTTACATGAATATGGCTTAGACCCTCAAAGGAATCAAATAAAATCCTTCACCAGCCATTTAATCTAATCCATAATGATTCTCTACTTGAGTGGTTTTAAAGTGTGCTCCAGAAATAAGCAAGCCCCTAGACAACAGATCTTCTGAAGCTCTACGAAATATTAAAAAGGCCTTAAATCATCTTAATCAGGCAGATTTAATTGGGTTTTTATGAAATACCATTTAAAAACACAAGCTTCCAGTTTTAATTATTAATAACAAAAAACTCTTAACCATTACAGATCTGATTTAAATCTTCAAAAACAAACTCATAATAATGGCTACCTCTCTGGGCTGAAGTTCTAGACTTTTAAAAACGATAATTTAAAAGCACTAAGCTTCAAAGAATAAATTACACTAATAAAACTAGTTCTTATATAGCTCTTTTCTTCAGTAGAACTCAAAGTGCATGACAAAGGAGATCAATGTCACCAGCATGTCTGTCTTGGCCTTCTATAATTTTTCCCTTGCTTTTGTAGGTTTACATATTCCCAACGTAACTTTGATTTTAAAAAAGAAAAAATAGGTATTGTGATGAAAAGACAGAAATCTACCATTGTATAAGTTGACATAATAGACTGGAAATTCCTTCAGTCAATTTGCTCTTATTATAGTGTAAAAATTTTAAGGAAAACCTATGTATCCAGTTGTTCAGAGTATTGAAATCAGCATGGAAAATTCTCCTCAACAAAAGGCTTGCATTGTTGTCAAACATCTCATCCACTCAGTGCATTTGATGATAAACATTATGAAAAATGCTGCACGTATACAGTAGGTGGCTTTTAAATGTATCATTATCTCACTCAAGTTGTTTTTGTAAGGAGATAGTATGATTCATCTCTTAATATATTGTACTTGGCTTTCTTTGTTGTTATTGATGTGTCCTTTTTTCTTTTTTCTAAACAGTTCAACAACATGTTGCTGTATTGTGTCCCCAAATTCAGTTTGGTGGGATCCAAGTACTCAGTTCGAACAAGAGTTGGTATTGATGGTATGAAGATTGTAGAAACACACAATGAAGAATATCCCTGCACCTTCCAGGTGTCTGGAAAAGAGCGAACATTGGAGTTGCAGGCCAGGTAAGAGAAGCGTACTCTACTTCTGAAGCATTAAAAAGATATCAAAACATAGAACTGTTGGACTGCTTGATTTGGAGAACTGGTGTGGTGCCATAGAGCCTTTTATTTGTAAGTCATTAGTTTGATCATTTCAGAGGGGTAGCTGTGTTAGTCTGTACATAGCAAAAACGAGAGTCCTGTAGCACCTTAAAGACGAACAAATTTCTCCGGACATAAGCTTGCCCTCCCCATTGTTATGTTTCTTACCCTTGGATGTATATATATACCTCCTATCTGTGATTTCCATTTCATGCATCTGACGAAGTGGGTTGCAGCCCACGAGAGCTTATGCCCGCAGAAATTTGTTAGTCTTTAAGGTGCTACAGGACTCTCGTTGTTTTAGTTAGATAATTGCTCAGACTGGTGGACCCAGAAATTGTCCTCATTGCTGTTTGGCCTTTTTGAATGAATTGGTGGCCTGGTTCTGTTTTAGTGGATAAGTTTCCACTTTGTAGAAATCACTGCCACCTTTGGCCCTTATTAAGAGCCTCTGAAGAAAGAACAAGGATTAAACAGATGTGCAGAAATGACCTTTCATCCTGAACAGCAGTGTTTGCAGATCATGACAGAAGCATGCTGTCAAGCACTGTAGAAAAGTTCTTGCACTTTTTTTTTTGCATGGTTTATATGTTCTGTGAATAAACAAAGGCTTCATTGTAATCTGCCTTCTTAGCTTTATGGAAAAATCCTATATAATTGAATAGAAATTATAACAGTCCTCTTTTATAAAAATATAACAGATTTATAGAAAGTACCTTTAAAAGCTATAAAATGTAACTGAAAATTCTAATCTTGATACAGGTTTTTAACCATTCAATATAATTCAATGACAGAGGTACATCTGTCAGTTCTGTAGGATGATTCGAAACTTATATAAAAGTTATTTTCTATTAAGTTCTATCGGACTCCTCCATAAGGATAAATTTTGTCTTTTAATGTTTTGATTCAATAATAGATTATTTTTGATTTATCTGTCATCCTGGTCAGCAATCGTTGTGTGGTGGCAGAAGTAACATCATATAACATGTCCATTGTATTCCACCTGGAGGCAATGGCATACCACATGTGTGAAATACTTGTGACTGTGAATAAAATGCAGCTATCAACTATTTTTATTTTGTTCATCTTCCAGGGCTGTTAGGACTTTCATTAGCCCTAACGTTATTTAATTTGGGGGGTGGGGGAGACTTGTCTAGTTTTTGCAAACATTTTAGGATGTGTTTCATAAAGTTCATTCAAAATTTTGAAGCTGCATGTACAAAAATGCCATCCTAAAACTAAATCAGGGAGACTAAACTAATCTTAGTTGATACATAATTTATTCTTAATATATTGTATGCATACATCACATCCCAGAAACCTTTCCTAGCTCTGATTAAATGTTTAGTTTGTCTCTTTTTCCAGAGAATTTTATATATTTATTTTCAGATTACCACTTATGTGTTTGTGTTTTAGTCACTTTAAAAAAAAATAGATAGCAGATCACTTCCCACAGGAAGAGATTGCTAATCTGATGTGGGGATTATGTGTTACTTTTAAAAGTTAGTTAGGTTGGTGGATTAAGGAGAATGATTTTGTCCTATTAGAAGATTCATTTTTCTCGTATTTTCAGATGTTAAAGAAAGAAGAACAAAGACTATGTCCCTTTGTTTTAGGATTGTCATTTTATTGTAAAGTGCAGTAATATCACAATTAATATCACAATTAATATGGAGGCATCCCCACCATAAATGAGTATGTGATGTCACCCGAACATTCCATCCAGCAGTTGGAAAAATCAATAGGGTTTTGTGTGTGACAGACAATATTCTTTCCATGTGCCTTATTTTACCTAAGTGAGGGGAGGAAGTTTTAAATGAGTAGCAGAACAAAAAATACTGTGGTTCTAATTCAGGTCTTTTCCTGGTTCAAAATATGTGAGAAATTGGATTTGTATTTACCCCATCACAAACTTCAGTAGTGCTTTTACTTGGGGTATAAGGCATATTTTCATAGGATTTGAATTTAGAGTCCTTACTGAGATGCTTTGACAACAATTAATGTACAAAATACTCAGTGGAAAATGCTTGGACCTGTCCTCTTTTATAGACCTTCCACCCCAGTGAATAAAAGGGAACATATGGATGCATTTTTTATGTTGTTAAAACAAAACTTTCCTTACTATCTAACAGAAAGAATCACCCTTGTCATATATTTTTGTTTCTGCTCTCTACTTTAAATAACTTAATTTGAGGAAGAGAGCTGCAGGGGAAAGGGAGAAACTGCATCAGTATATCAACATTTTGGTTTATTTACAGCTATCTCTTAAATTCACACTGAAATGTGTGTGCTGTTTCATTTACATACTGTGCTTTCAGAAAGCCTAATACTGGAAATGCCATTATTATATATTCTATTTAAAGAATGCATTTAAGATGATCTATCAAGTTAAACTTAATTCTAATCTAATAAAATTACCAAGCATCAAGCCAGGATCCTGATTCATTTTTAACTGGACAGTTTTATGAGCACTACTGTTTTTATAAATGTTAGAATAAAGTCTCTGCTTCCTTTGTAAGTTACAGCTTCATTCACCAACTGCCATGAGTTAATGTTTCCTGAAGTAGTTTTATACTAATATGTCAATGTTTGTTTTAGTTCTGAACAAGATAAGGAGGAATGGATAAAGGTAAACACATCTACATTTTTACTTTCTTTAAAAAAAAAAAAAAAAGAAACCAAAATTTAATTTTGGCTGTGACTTGTGGTATTTAAGTTGAAATATTAACTTGTAGTGTAATCAAATGTTTATTATAATTAATTCATATTTCTGGTAGTTTTGTTATTAGTCATTAAATCTTCTAAATTCAAAGAGTCTATTAAATATTATATTTTGGGACCTTAAACCTTTGTGTTTGTAACAGGCTCTTCAGAATACCATAGAAGCTTTTCAGCAGAGGAATGAAACTTTCAGAAATGCCATTGCAAAAGAATATGAGGACATGCCCACTGAAGTTCCTGTAAGTTGGGTTACCGTAGCTTTGTAAAACTAGTGCCCTTTTTGTCCTTTTCCAAATGGCATATTACTGGAGGGTAGCAGAAGCTGCATATTCAGGTTTAGGATTCTTATAGCAGTGGAAATACAAAGTAATCATTTTGCTGGCCAACCTTTTCCTTCATGATGCTAGACCACGCCTTCTAAACAATCCTATTCTTTCTAAAGTGAATACTGGCGTGTCCTTTTAGCAGTGTGTAACAATCTTTGACTGGATTCTTTGTTAGCTCTCTCTCGCATAGATTCCAAAACACAGCTTGAGCTGTGCTTTGCCATTTCCTTTCCAGAGGAAGAGAATAATTATTTTCTCTACTAAAAATACTGCACAATTGGCCTCTTTTCCCTCTTCAGAACGCTGAGCTTGGGAAGAGAGCACCAAGATGGATCCGAGACAATGAAGTAACAATGTGCATGAAATGCAAAGAGTCCTTCAATGCACTGACAAGGAGGAGGCATCATTGTCGAGCATGTGGACATGTAAGTGCAAAGCCACATCTGCTAGCTTGTGGCCAGACACTAGAACAGATTTAAACAGTTGTTTAGCGTCCCCATCTGGTGGCTAGTGGTTGCATGTTACTACAGCGGAGACTTCAGCTGTGACCTCTGTAGTTTGTAAGTGGCAGCTCTATTAGGGGAGCCAGAAAGGAGCAAAAGCTGGGCAAAATTTGTTGTAAATTGTTCTTAGTAGAACTAGGTATCTGATTCTGTAAGATATGCAAAATGCCTGAAATATTAGTCTAGATGATATGAACTATGACCTGTTGACTCACTTTGGGTATGCAGTGGTCTTCCAGGGAGTACATCAACTCATCTAGGTATTTGCCTACTTGTACAACAGGCTTCATGAAAAGCACTAGTGAAGTTGGTACAAATTAGAATTTCATACAGACGACTTGTTTATACTGCTCTATATACTATACACTGAAATATAAGTATATTATTTTTATCCCAATTGATTTATTTTATAATTATATGGTAAAAATAAGAAAGTAAGCCGTTTTTCAGTAATCGTGTGCTCTGCCTAACCGCTTTAAATTTCCTTTTCTCTCTCTCTCTTTGTATTTTTGTGCGATTGTGTAAGCAAGTAGTTTTTAAGTGAGGTGAAACTTGGAGGTGCCCAAGACAATTTGTTATGGTGGTGTATCAGAGTGCTTCAATCATACTTGTGTACTATTCCAGTTAGCTACTTCATCAACCACAAAATAAGTTATTTCCATGCTGGGTTACTTTTTTTTTTATCAAAAGAATATTTGCTGCTGAAAAATATTTACAATAAAAGACCTTCCTCCCATGCATTTTTAGAGTCTAGCTTCCTTCTTTTACTCTGTTGAAAAGAAAGAAGTTCATTGTCAGGATACAACGTGGAACTGTTTCAGTTGTTCCTCACTTGGTTTTTTTTCAACAAACTACAAAGCCATACACTTAGATTTAATAATAGATTTAAAAGACATTTGTTTCTGATAAAAACTTATTTTACAAAAAACATGGTATAATTTTGTATTTATTGGCATGTACAGAGCAAGGACCACAAGGCTAAAATGGGGGTGAGGGGTGTCTGCAGGAGAATTATCTTACACTTAAGTTTCTGTAATAGTGATGTGAAGATAGAAATTTGAAAGCCCTAATTGATTTTAGTGAGATTTAAACATGTGCTTAAGAAACCTCATTGTTTAAGCACCTATCCTGAATGTGCAGGTGCTTTCCAGAATTAGGGCCTAAATTGTAAAACAGTTAAAAGAATCCAGTACTATTTTATACAGTCCAGGAATTTGAAAGGTAAAAAGTACTGTTTTATTCAAGAAACAGTGAAGTATAACTGAAAATTATTGTTTTCTTTTAAATTACAATCAGTATCAATGATAATACTGCCTCTGTCAGAAGACAGCACTTACACCTCACTTGATCTAGATTTTAGTAGTTATTGAATTGATCATTTGATTTTGCTGGTAATTTTGCTTGCTTAATCTTTTTGCTTTTTTCTTCCCTAAGGTGGTTTGTTGGAAATGTTCTGATTATAAAGCTCATCTTGAATATGATAGCAATAAATTGAACAAAGTTTGTAAGGACTGCTATCAGATTATAACTGGGTGCACAGACAGTGAAGAAAAGAAAAAGAAAGGCATCCTGGAGGTATAATATTTAAAGAATGAAATACTCATATCTGTAAAATGCCTGCATACATGTGTATTGCTACATGCAATAAGAATGTCTTGGTGGTTCGTCACTGGCTGAAATGTCCTGACAATCATTCAAATTCTATTCTTTATCACTTCAGAAGTAAACAATATTGGAGTGTGGAGCAAGGCCACCCAATCAGATTCCATATTCAAATTAGGTAAATCATCCCAGCTGGCTGCGATGGAACTCAGTGAAAGTTTCTATTTATCTCTGAGCCAATCAGATTGTATATGCAGCCTCAGAGTTGAATGTTTTTTTTACTAAACTTTCACCATATATCTCTTCAGTATGCTGGTTCACAAAACAAACATGCTATTATATCTTTTGAAATTTGTGGCCTGAATGGAGAGAATTTTAAATATGTCTGATGAAATTCAAAATGCAGCTAACAAGACTTTGTTTTCATCAATAGCAGCATCCTGTTTTACTCAGTAAACCTCTCAATATTAGCAAAAAATATATGCTGAGATGGATTTTTCTTGGGGTGAACATCAAGAGAAATTGACATAACATAATATTGATTGACTGAGAAGTTGGGGAGGGAAAGTATATAATACATACATTGTAACACACAAGTAGAGGTGGTAACTCTGAGAAGTTGCCCATCATAACAGTGGTCCGTTCACTAATCCAGTATTGGCTGGACTACCGCAAACATTGCAAATCTGTAAGTGGCTTCAAAATGTTTCCTTCCTTCCTCCTAAAATGTGAACATCTCAATATTCTGTGTCTGAGGTGCACGATAAGGTTAATATCTCATTAACCATGAGGGCTAGAAAGGTATGTTTGTTGAGGCCAGGGAATAGAAAGGACAGGCACCAACTTATATGCTATAGTTGAAAGATCATAGTTTTTATTAAATTACTCTTGCCACTTCTGAGAATGCATTTATCCCAAGTTCATGCCAATACAATCTTAACATTACATAGTCATGTGTGTTCTCTATCTACAGATTCCCAAGGTAACTGAATAATACGTCACTCGATCCATATTCTTCCATTAATGCATTTAATTATTTCTTTGGGGTTTATGCAGGGTTAGTAGTTGCATTTGAATATGATCCTTGGAAGTGCATTTTTGTTGGATGCCTTCATAAAATTTTGAATACCAAAATCGGAGAGTAATTGTGCTGGGTTGCTGGTAACATGTGGATACCTTCATGGTAGGCATGCTAGAAATAAGAGATGGTTTCAGATGTTCAGGTGTTCCGCAACTATGCATTGGTGGAAGTAGATTAAGAGTTCAGGGTGATTCTGCTGCCTGCAGAGGGCGCAAGCCAGGTTGGACGTACTTAAGGAGAGAAGGTTGAATATATATCTAGATACATTTTTATTCTTTTTACACCTAATCCTAGGGCCTTTATTCAGTTTTTAATCAGGCAACTCCCATGATCTCGGGCAGAAATTCACCAGGATTTGGCTCTTCATTAGCCCTTTAGAACATTGCTGAGAAGCTTCCACAAATCGTTGTAAATGGTGTCATCGCTAACTCTTCCGTTGTATGAATTCTTGCCAACATCATGAGAACTTGAATTTTTCTTAAGGAGAATATTTTCCTTCTGACATTTTGTACTGTCCACCCACAGATTGAATCTGCTGAAGTTTCTGGAAACAGTGTCATATGTAGCTTTCTTCAATATATGGAAAAATCAAAGCCTTGGCAGAAAGCTTGGTGTGTTATTCCTAAACACGAAGCTCTTGTGCTGTACATGTATGGTGCTCCACAGGTATGTAGTAAAGAAACAAAGAGAGAAAACAAATAGAAAATACTCCAGCCCCAGTCCCCCTTATCTCACCTCTCCTGCCCAATTGTGGCATCTGGAGAAAAAGACATGTAATGTGAGAATAAGGGAAAATCTATGCATGCAGTGGTGTTGTAGCTGTGTCAGTCCCAGAATAGTACAGAGGCAAGAGGGATAAGGTAATGGGTACATCTACACTGACGGCAGCAAAGTCGCCTCTGTCAGATCAACCTATCTGCATCAACTGAGTGGTCAGTGAAGACCCGCTCAATCGATCCAGAAGTTGACACAGTAAAACCACCCCCTGAAGCAGTGTAGCGCTGCATCGACGGGAACACGGTTCCCATCGGCACATTGCAGTGAAGATGCCACGCAGAAGGGAAGCGCAACAGTCTAGAGGAGTTACGCAAGCTACTCAGGTAAGTGTAGATCAGATCTTTTATTGGACCAAATTCTGTTGGTGAGAGACACAACAAGCTTTTGCGCTTCCGCAGAACTCTTCCTCAGGTCTGGGAATAGTCAAGAAATTGCTTTCAGCCTGTATTGTGAACCAAAGCAGGGTTTTATCCGGATTTATTTCATTTTCCTAGGATGTTAAAGCTTTGGCTACCATTCCACTACTGGGCTATGCAGTAGATGACACTCCAAGAAGTGCTGACCTCCCGCACAGCTTTAAACTGACCCAGTCCAAGTCGGTACACAGCTTTGCTGCGGACAGTGAGGAACTGAAACAGAAATGGTTGAAAGTCATCCATTTAGCTGTCACAGGTGAAACGCCAGAATGTCAAAATGAATTGCAGACGAGTTTAGAGGAGCAGCCTGAATCTTCTAAAAAATCCGAATGCTGAAGCTCAAGACCACGTTCTGTTTTTAAAATAATCCAGTCAGAGTCTTGGTTCCTTTTTCTTTGTTCATGCAAAAGAAGCAAACTCTCCTGACTACTACATTCATCTCCTAGCACTTTATGTTGAAAAGATACTGATTTAGGGATCAGTTTCTTATATTTATGTTCTGTCAATAAATTTAATGTACAGACCCATTCCGCAGAGTTTTTTAAAAACCATGAATGCCATTAAAAGAACAAAACCTATTAACTTTAGTGTACTTCTTGTTTGTCTCAAAGTAAAAATTGCATTGTATGATTCATTTGCTATTGGGTTAAAGTTTTCTCCTTTATTAAAGAATGTAGATGTTTTATTCATCCTTCACATCTTAGTACTTTAGCCGTATAAAAGATATACCTCCACATTGCCAAAATAGATCTGTAGTGAAATATACAGGGACAGTTTGGTTTATTGTATCTGATTTATAGAACTACTTACACAACGCTGTACATATGTTATAGCCACTTTTTTAATGCAAATTGCTTTTACAAGAATATTGGCTTTTAAAGTTTCAGTTTATCAATAAAAGAATCTAATTATTTTCAGTTTAGAAATTCATTGCTAAACTATGAAAAAATAAGTACAATGTATGTACAGTATTAGAAAAAATTGTACAATGCTTGCTTTTGCTTTGACTCCATGACATTAGGTTCTTATTAGTCTATAATTTATTTAAAATAAAGCACGTTTTCTCTTGCAAATTAAGCAAAGGGTTCTAAATTGAAAAAAATCATTCTTTAGTGATGTTTAGCTAGCTTACATCTACTGATCTTGATATTTTAATTAAGGACTTTTTAAAAATAGCAGTAATTTAAGTGGCATGTAATGGATTTGTGAGTTTCAGCTGTGTTTTAAAAAGAGAGTAGTCTCTCTTTCTTTGGTCCTGTGCCTGTTACTTTTTGAAGGTGCGGTGCTACCTTTCTAAAATACAGTATGTGCATTAGCAATTAACATCCTGGTCTTAAATGATCTTCTGGGATCATAATTTTTTGCCTTTTTGGTCATTGGAACACTTGCATATGTTCAAAGTGTTTTAGCTTTCACAAATACACATGGCAACAAACTAGTTATTATTAAAAACCTATCTGCAAGGATTATTATGCATCATACTATCAGTTACAGCTTTCTTATGCTCTCTGATATAAATTCTGATCCTGCAAATCCTGACTTGCATGCATAGTCCTTATTCCTATTGAGTTCCATAGGACTGCTCTTGGGAGTAAAGACTTACCTATGTGAGTCAGGCTTTGAGCATTAAGCCTGTAATGAATCTTTATTTCTAATTGGTTTTTATATGGGGCAAATGACTCTACTATAAGAGGTTTCCACTGTAACATTTTAGATGGACTATAGGACAGCATAGTGTATATGCAATACTGATACTCTAATAGAGCAATTAATTGATTTGTGACTTAAAAAAAATCCAAATAGTCTATTTTCTAAAATATTGCCATTAGTTGAGATGGTCCCAAGTCACAAAATTTAGATTTAGATAGTCTCCTCAAAAACTCTGAAGGATGGATCCAGAGTTTTAATTGGACTCATCTTCACAATTAGATAAAAACGAGTAACGTGAGTCAAGATTTACTTTATCCCCAATTTTCTTTTGTCACTTTGGCATTGAAGGTGAAAGTTTATCCTTCAGTCATCTGTTGTACTGAGGTATAGCCATTCATCTATTGTCATTTACTTCTGTATATCCCAAATCTGTCTGTGTTGTCTAATACTAGGGAGAGCAGGGTGAGCAAAAGGCAGTCACAGTAAATTCTGTAATACATTTTTTGCAACCTCATTGAAGACAGCGGGCCAGATTTTCATCTCAGTCATACTAGTGTAAATCTGGTATAACCCTTTCACTTCAGTGGAGTTGGTCCAGTTTTCCATCCATGTGAGTTCAGAATCTGGCCTAATAAAGTTGTCCGGGGTGTATGTCATTTCAGAATTTGTCCCTTGGTCTTCACTGGGTCTAGGCTGTTCTGCATGTAATCCTGTTCACTACATTTTAATGTAGTATCTAATTTATGATCTTATTTTATTTTTTTTAAATCCCTTGAAAGTGTAAAATTCCAACCACTTCTACAGCTCATAGTATTTATCTTAAAGCTGGGCCTACTCATGTAACTTAGATTCATGCTGGTGCAGAGACAAACCTCTTCAAGGATCTGCTCATCCTGCACAGAAAGTGTGAGGCGGCTCGGCTTCCTTTGTAGTAGTAGCATTGCCTTCTTTCCCCAGAAAGTACTGTGTGGCCTGGGAACATCCAAGCTGAGGGCAGAGAAACACACAGGCTGAGCTTTGCTCAGAACAAACTACCTGGGGGTCTGTATTATATCTTTCTAAGGCCATTCTCCTCAGTGGAGATCCCTCTTCAAAAGAAATTCTGAAGGTAGCTGCTGATTCTGGGGGCCTTGTCAATGAATCTTGAATGGGGATATCATTTCCAGTCTTCTAGAAATCATGTAGATTCTACATGATCCATGAGGTTTCAGAGCCTGCTCCATGAATGGACAACTCCCTCACCCACCGAATAGAAAGGATTTGCATAAGGAAAACTTCTGATTTATTGCCCTTTGCCCCTCCAGCAAGAGGGGATGATCTGGACCAATAATAATATATAGCACTAAAGTGTTTCAGATTTTCAATGCACTTCCCAAACATTAATTTAGCCTTCCTTATGAGGCATAGAGGTGGAGGTATTTCTCCCATTTTCTTAGATAGGGAAAACAGAAGCAAAGAAATTAGGGCCTGACTCTTTTGAGAGATGCTGAGTACCTGCAGCTTCTTCAATTGGAGGTGTGGCTAGCAGTCAGCACCTCTGAAAGTCAAGCCCTAAATGACTTCTTCCAAGATCAGACTGTGAATTAGGGATTAAGCTAGAATCAGAACTCAGGTGCTCCAGTACCCACTTCCTTTCTCATGTTAGCTCATTTTGAGCCATTAAAGTTTGTGTAAATCTGTAATTAGGTTTTTGACCCAGTAATTTAGTTCACTTTATTATAATAAAACAGTCTGTTCCAAGCCTGTTCCCTTCTCAGTCACCACGTAATGAGAGCCTCTGAAAAGCAAGAATTATTTGATGGTTGTGTGCATTCTGGAAGTGTAAACATGCACCAACCATTCCAAAAAAATACAGACAGTGAAGGAGAGAGGTTGTGTTTTTCCTCCAATGACTCCTCCAATATTTTACCCAGTACCTCACGTTAATCCACATAATGGCATACAAAAACTTCAGTTTAATTTTAGAGTTTGTTATGACTGTAAAGACGCAAACTGAAAGTGGTAACTGCTATGCTTTTATTCCCATGACATTAGAACATCTGAATTGTGGAGAAAAAAACTGTTCTTTCCAACCTGACCATTTAGATTGCATCCAAATTTCAGCCTTGAGAGAGATTATTAAACCAAGTTCCCTAAAAAAAAAATATTGACAAACATTCAATTTTACTATAATGAAAAGATGCTACCTATGTATAATTTAAAAGTGACAAGTGGGCATTCATGTATAATGTATGTGAATGCCTTTGCTATCTTATTCAAGCTTAGTGACCCTGTATTTGAGAAGTGCTCATTTTAAAATGTTTTATGTGGTGGTGGATATTTTTGTGTAATTTAGAGCAGATCAAATATTTGGCAACTTACTGTTTTTGTCAAATTTCAGGTTTTTTTCTGTATTCTACCAGAGCTATGACTAGTCAAAAAGTTTTACTCACATGTATTTGACAAATACTGGTCAAATTTATGAAGAAAAAATTCAACATTTTTCCTGATGTCTAACAAGCACATAATTTCATTTGGTAACTCTAAGCATTATGTCCTAAACATTTCTGCACTACTGTTCCTATCTAGTTTGTTATGGCTTCATGTAATTACACTTGAATGATTAAAGGCTGTAAAGTTTGTAGTATCTTGCAGCTTCTACTCTATTGACTTTGCCTGGAGTATTTTTTGTATTTAAATATCCCAATTCAAAAGGAAAATGTTTTTGCAAAAGCAAGCACTGAAAAAGGAAAACATTCTCTTCCCATTGGAGTTTAATATTAAAAACATTTAAAGTGTGTGTGCGCACGTGCGTGCACATACATCATATAATTGCAGCTTTTTATACAGATGATGTGAAAACTCTTTACTAACTTTTAATGAGCCTCATAATACCCTTGTGGGGCTAGAGGTGCATTATTCCTTCTGTTTTAAAATATGGGCTAAACTGAGGCAGAGAGACTAAATATAAAACAAGTACCCCAGGCCTGTGTAAGAGGTTATAGAGAAGGATTTAAATAGATTCTAAATAGAGTGGTCAAAACTTTGAAACTTGAAAAGATGGGGAAAACGTCAAAAACTTCCATGAAACCTTTTTCCTATTTTTACTAGATCTGCAGTTGGTCAAACGTCTAATTTCAAGGGGAAAACAGAGGGAATTTCAATAAAAGGAGTTGCCATTCCTCTCCCCCTTTTTTTACCCAGTTCTAGTTTTAAGAAGGCCTGTTTTCTTACAGAAAGTTTTAAAAAAACATTCAATATAGGAATAATGCTAATAAAAAATTGAGACCCAGCTAAGAAAACATATAGGGGATAAATTTGGAGCTGTTGTAAACTGGCATAGCTCCAATGGAGCCTGAACAGCTGTAATGTTTTACACTAGCTCAAGATCTGGCCAATATTTTCTGAAGGCATGCTCGTGAAAACCAGGATATCGCCATCGTTAGGCATGCTGCTGCTACTGTCCTTCACCTGAAGTCATAAGACCAGATCCAACTAAAAATTGATTTCAGTGGGAGCTGTAGCAATGTCGTAACCCTCTATCACACTGTTGCAATCTCCAAAACAACTGCCTGATGTAGGGGAGAATAAGCAGATGGAAGTCCTTGTGAACAAATAATTTGCTTTCAGACAGATCATTCAAATAATAAAGAATGGGGATGGACAATACCTACAGTTGTGTGGGCAGAATCTTCTAATGCTTAAAAAAATTGGTGGGGTGTGTATGAGTCTATCTGTGGTGTATGGTTTGTGATAAGCTTAACATGAACTATAAAGAGGAAAACTTGTTTTGTCCCAGCTGTTAACTACTTCCTGGCTATACCGGTTACAGGTAACTTACCAATGTGGTTCCGATCCATTGGACTGTAGTGAAATATATTCTTTGGATGGAGATTTATATCTGCCAATCTTATTGCTTCCTCAGTCGTTACCCCTTTTTATAAAACAAGAGGGAGGTTTAATGAACGTATATTTTTAAGACAATTATTATAGACTGATCTGATTTAGACAGCATTTTACAATCAAAAGTACACTGTGAATTAAAAATATAAGTAATCTCTTGACAAAATTGTGTGTACCTTAAGGTGATAAAAATCAACATTTAAGTAGATCTACTTTAGTTGCCTGTTTACTGTTTCCAATAAGGTAAATGAATAAGATAAAATTCAATCTAAATATTCAATCTGTTTTTTGTACTGCCTCTTCATTAAATCATTTTCAGATTTATTCATGGCATTGTCATTCCCCTCCCTCCAAATACATGTAGATTGTTTTTTCTTGACTAAGTGGGAACGCAGATGATTTCCATGAATAAAACATGTTATTTCAGTCAATGTGCGATACTAGCCTACTTCATTTTATAGTTCATCCTTATGGATTCATTAACTATTTATAGTGGAAAGGTTCAAGAAAGGGGAAGGAACTGTGTCAAAGCATCTTTTAGACACAGATTCCGTTATGTTTAGAAGAAGGAGGGTTATATATGGAGAACCATTTGCAATAGAGGAATAGTATTTTACATACAGTACGCTGTATCCTGCTACCACTAAAGCTAATGGAAGTTGGATCAGCCCTACTGTGGAATGTCAGATATACATGCAGTGCATTAGAATCTCTCTAAATATGAAAAACACTGTTTGCAGTTTAATTTGGAAGAAACCTAATTTTGTTTTGTTTGTTTAAAAACTAATGTTTTTGAAGAGGTGTAAATTTGCTCTGGTTTTACACTGAATTTCAAATTTTCAAAAAAGAGGCAAAATTTAAGTTGTGCAAATATAAGTGGTAATTTTTCTGGTCAAGAAATATATGAATGTAAAATATTTGCAGATATTGTATATATTTTGTGTAACATGTATATTTGGTCATAAAGGTGGGAGTTGGCATATTGTAAAATTAAGCACTTTAATTCCTGTTGAATACCTAGAATTTGAATGCTGTAAAATAAAAGCATCATTAAATAAGTACTACTGACTTGCGGTCAATGGTTTATTACTGTGCTGATAAATGATTTAAAATACAGTGCTGAGCATATTGGTCACTATGCAGAGTAAAGGGTTGTCCACAGAAGAAAGTTGTAATGGCTTAACTTAAGGTGTGATCTTAAACCAATGCAAAAGGTCCTGTGTACCCTTATTTTAATTTAAACTTGGCTTATTTCGATTTGGGAAGCTGTCTGTAGAACCGTACACATTCCGGTTGATGATATGAAGTTATTATGAAGCAGTATTATGAAAACGGTTATACCATGAATGCCATTTGAAAGTGTGGTGGCAAAAGAATTAACAGAAGTTCGTTGACTTAATATGTTCAGCCACTGAAATGTAGTTGCTCTATACAATCAATAAGCACTGGTTTGTTAGCTCAGAGGTTGCCTTTGCAATGAAGTCACCTAGCAGAATATTCTAGGTCCTGCTTTGACAGAATTGGAATATTTTGGGTAATTTTACTGTTTACCAAAAGAATTCTATAGAATTCCATGTGGCCGCTACAGACCAGGAGCAGGTCTCCTGCGTTAGAGCACTTAACTGAAGCAAAAGACACTCCAGTTGGATATGAATAGACATCAGTAGATTATCACTAGAGAAACAGCTTATATACTGAAAAACATGAAGTGCTAATTTACTAGAGAAGGTTCAAATTGTTTGGACTAAATGTAGCTACATGAAGCTTTAAATAATAAAAATTAAACCTACAAAACTCAGTTTAACACCCTGTTGTCATAACAATCCATTTCTCCCATTAACAGGAATACTTTTATACATGTTGGTATTATGTAAACTATTAGTTACAGGGGACATGGAGAACAATTGATCCCCATCTTCTTCATAATAACCCGTAAGAGATTTGAAGACTTATCAGGTAACCCCTCAGGCTATGTCTACACTGATGGCGGCAAATTCACCACCATCAGATCGATTTATCTGGTTCGATTGAGCGGCAGTGAAGACATGCCTAATCGATCTGGAAGTCGATCTAATAAAACCACTTCTCCAAAAAGCGTAGCGCTACACCAATGCGTATGCATTTCCCATCGGCACAGCACAGTGGAGACGGCATGGAAAAGTGAAGTTACAAAGTCGACGGAAGTTACACAAGCTACTCTGTGTAGCTTACATGATCCCCGTTGACTGCCACTGAATTTCACTGGCAGTGTAGACCAGGCCTCTGTCTTCTTTCCTCAAGACTAAATGTGCCTTATTTTTTTGATATTTCCTCCTAGGTCAGGTTTTCTAAACCTTTTGTCATTTTTGTTTATCTCCTCTGTGCTTTTCCCAATTTGTCCACATCTTTTATAAAGTGTGGCACCCAGGACTGGACATAGTACTTCTGCTTTTGATATTTATAGTTTTGCTAAAACCTATATTGATTGTCCCTATAATTAACAATTTTGCAATAACATGGAGGAAACTTTTTCCTAACTCCAGGCAGTTAATTCTTGACTTACGTCTAGAAGATAGAGGGTTGGTTTGTAAGTAGTGTAACTGCAGATGGTATTCTTACTAGTCATATAAACAGGTGGGGTTTGACTCACAAAGGAAGTGTCCAGTGATCACAAATTGTCACCATGTGAGAAAGAAACTGGCAGAAACCCATAGTCTAGGCTTGCCAGTTTTGGTTGAGTTTATTCCATGGCATAATCTTTAATCCCTGGAGACTTCAGGACAATCCTGGAGGGTTAGCAACCCTACCATGGTCACTAAAACTCAGAGATGCAGGGGACAAGAACAAACAAACAACTTCCTCTCTCTCAGTCATCAGTCTGTTGTTAATCATCTTCAAGCCCAATTACAGTGAAGATCTCTCTCTTTTCTCCCTCCACCCTCCTAATGCTCAGCTCTGAGGAAAATAAGCAGGGCTTCTGAAGGCTGTTCAGCTGATTTAAAGGCGTTCCACTCCAGAACTGAGTGATAGGGAGAAAAGAATCACTCTCGGCAGCTAGCAGCCTTTAACCCATTGCTTCCACCTAGCCCCCATTCAGCAGCCCCCACACCACCCCAAACTAATTACTTTTGTTGAAACTGAATTGAATCCGCTATTGTGCTGCCCAATGGCCTAGCTTTCAGAATTCTGTTTAACTCCATTCAAGGATTTATAGGCTCCCTCTGCTCAGTGTGCAGTATGCTTTTGGAGCTGAGTTATAAGACTTTCTATTTCTGAATGCTCTCTGTCTGACTTTGTCAAATAGGCATATAACAAATACGTGGACCCATTGCCTTGGAACAATAGACACTGATTTACAGCTGTCTTTATGAGATTCTTAGTAAATGGACACTTTTCCCAATAGACATTTTAAAATGCAGCTCACTCACTGCTGGGATTCTGATACACATGATTTGAGGTTGACTAAAAACAAGATTATGGTTGGCATATTATGATAGTCAACAAATTCCTTCTATAAGCGGTGGCTGTAATTCCAGATACCAATCGAACGTAAGGGAGATGTTTGTAGTGAAGGTGGTGACATTTTCTGCAAAGGAAAACAAATGCATCCTTAATTTGTTGAATGAATGTGTCAGTAAAGTTGTAGGTCTTTGACAAAGTCCTCAGAAGGGGCTACTAAAGAAGCTAAGTAGCCAAGGGGTGAGGCAGAGAGTACTGCTGCAGATTAAAAACTATTAGGAGACAAAAACCAAAAAGTAGGATTAAGCCATCAATTTTCATCATGTTAATTTGAAGGATGCCTCAAGCTTCAATGCTGGAACCCAGAATTTGTTTATTAACAATCTGGAAAGAGTGGGGGGTGAGTAAAGGAGGTAGCAAAGCTTACAGCTGACCCAAAGTGTTTAGGTGAGTCAGGACTGGAGAGGATGGTGAGGAATTTCAGAGACCTAAACAAGCCAAATGAATGGTCAGCACGGATGGCAGAGTAAGATCTGTATTGATAAATGCAAAGTAATGCAGACTAAAGGGAAAAATTTAAACTACTCATACTTTGCAAGATTTTGAATGAGCTTATTGACTCTGGAAAGGGATTGGATATCTTTGTAGACAGTTCAATTCAGACCTACTCAATGTGCAGCTTCAGTCAAAACAAAAAAATAAGGAATGGGGTGGAGAATATTATGGAAAATATTACCATGTCATTCTATAAATTAGTGATGCAGCCTCCAGAAATCAGTGTGTAGTACAGGTCAACCTGTCTTGGAAAGAATATTGCATAATTAAAGGAGTTCAAAAAAGGGTGACAAGAGGATCAAGGACATGGAAAAATGAGATTGTGATAAAAGATTGAAAAAAACTGTTTACCTTAAAAAGGAGATGACTAAGGGGGGACATGATAAAAGTATATAAAATAATGAATGGTTTAGAGAAGATAAATTAGAAACTTGTTTTCCCTGATTCCTAACATGAGAACAAAGGAATATTCAATTAAATTAAAAGACAGGAATGCTGGAACAATTTGTATGGGGGGGTGCTGAAAGCCATTGAACCAAACTATTAACCCTGTATAGAAGGGAAATCACTTCAAACCAGGAGATGCAGCTGGAACCTCTATTAAAGGTGGCACATTCAAAACTGAGGAAATGAAGTACATTTATACACAGTGTGCAATTAAACTGCAGAATTAATTGTTACGGGAAGTCTTTTAAGACAAAACTTGGCTTGTCAAGACTGGACATGTATTTGGAAAACAAGAAGATCCAGTTATAATTATATGATAAAATATTGCAAGGGATGTTACACTTCTTGCCTCAGGGCCTAAGCCAAATTCTAACTCGTAGATATCTGGCTAAGCCCTAATTTACTGGATAGATCATCCCATATCTGCCTATTGGGGGATTCTTTTTTTATGCCTTCCCTTGTAGCATCTGGTGCTGGCCACTGTTAGAGACAATATACTGAACTACATGATTTTGGGTCTGATCCAGTATGTCAATTGCTACATTCTCATTATATTAATTGCACTTAGCTAATAATAAACAGAAGTATTCATGCTATGTTTTAGACAGTTAATGCTACTCTGAGATGATCGTTGCTTGGGGACAGTGCTGCAACTGGACTGAAGGAAATGCTGTGTCTCATGAGTCAACAAGAGTTCCAATGGTTCCAATAAAAATTCTTTTTCAACTCCCACCTCTCTGACATAATAAAATGTAGTAACCGTAAGCCTGTGATCTTCTTTGCCTCTTCCTTTCTCTTTTAGTTTTCTTTTCTAATCCTTCCTGTTCGCTTTTCATCTCTGTTCCATTATTTCCTTCTTCCTGATTGTCTTCTCTTGTTAGATGTATACCCCCATTAAGCTCTCCAGTGGCTTTTTAAGCTCCCAAAAGATCTTTTCTTTCTTCACTCCTCCCAGGACCAACCCATCTCAGCAGCTGGTATTTCTTTCAGCTGCATACTTCAAGTAGCATGACCTGTTCCATCTTAAGCCTTAAAGCAAAGGGCAGGGCAGATACAATAGATGGCATCTGCCCTGTTTGTCAGTGATCTTTACAAGCCTCCACTTTTGACAAATGAAAGCGATAGAAGAAGAAAAAAACGAATGCAGAGAGAACAGTATTACTGTGTTCAGGTGTTTCAGATGTCAGCAACCTCCATTCCCTTGTATCAGTGTGCCTTTTATTCAAGGTGCTTGAGGAAGGCAGCTGGGTAGAAAGATTTGCACAACTGGAAGGTGGGTTCCATGCTGGATCTCTTGTCTGAGAGCTGTTAGCTAATTAGGCATTCAAGAAAGAACATCAGGCTGTCTGAGAATAGTGTGAGGTAGTGAGCTATGGGCTTGGCTATGTGGGTGGAGGGTCACACCCAGACCCACATTCACAGAATTAGTACCTCAGCATTCCTTCCTGAGAGGAATACTTGAGCTTCAGCATTCTAAAGGTTAATGGATGCCACTGTAGAACTGTAGTGGAGGACTGTCTCTTTATTGGAAATAATACATTACATTAATAATACATAATAATACAATAATACATTACAAAAGGTGGGACTTTTCCCCACCTAATAGTCATTCAAGCACAATTTTCTGCACTTACTTTGCATGAGCTTTGATGGTTTCTCTTTCATGAATGCATTGATTTGACTAGTTCATTCTTGCTTTAAACTTTTATCATGAAATATTAGTCAGTCCAGCAGCACTGCGATTCCATTTGCTGTAATGGATGTCTCACTTGTGAAAACATAAATGGGTAATAAATCCAAATATGGCTGGAAAATACATCTTACTGACTGGGAGGAAATTGTGCAGAGATGATCCCATGCTGATTGAGAAGATGAGACTTACTCTGCTTTCTTTCCTCTTTTCTGTATTTACCTTCCTCTTGCCCTGGATGGTTGAAGGAAATGGGAAAAGACTGACCAATTTACCTATAAAATGAACACAAAGCATGATGTCATACAGCACTTAATTGTCCCTGACTCAAAGACACGGTGGGGTATCAGTACTAGAGCTGGCTGACTAGTGGGGAAAAAGTTAACAAAATCCCAAATTCAATTCCATTATATTCATACCTCTTTCATTTGGTAGTTCTAGAGTAAGCACTTGTATTCATGCCAGAAGGGCTCACCAACCCATCTTACATACTTTCTATGATACTGGTTTTGTGTATTATGGAGTGCGGATGTTACAGATAGGAAAAGGAGAGATGAAAAGCCAGTGATTATTTTAAAATAAGCAACAAAGCAGAATGATCACTTAGCATGAAAATTAGTGAACATAGGAAATAGGAGTGGGGATGCTCAGGCAACAGAAATTTCCCTTGCCTGGAGACTCTTGGAACACAGTCCAGTGCCAGAACATCAAGCAAGCTGGTAGGTAGACGTTTAGGCAGAGGTGCTCAGCACAGGACAATTGCTCTATGGAACCGTTTCTGTGTACAACTGAAGGCCATATGAGCTCCTGCCAGCAGGGATAAGGCCAATCAGACATGATTTGATCATCAAGGTGAAATGTGAGGCCTGGCTAGCACAAGCGAGTTTGGGATGTGATTTGCCAGTAAGTACATGTTATGGACAAAAAGAACATTGGATACAAAGTTGGTAAGCCAATGTATCTAGCTGATAGTTTTCTTCTTCCCTCATCCATCTGATTTTAAATCTGGGATCCACCTCATTGCCAAATATTGTTGATGCCTTATATGTTCTAGAGACTTCTTATCTCTTGGAGTCTTTCTCTTCCCCTATACATTTCCCCAGCCCGTCTCATGGTTTCTAGCAGTCTCTGTTTAGCCAGTTTTTACAAATGGTCCTGGCCAATGTTCCATGTCTCAGGACATCAAAGCAGAAAAAAGGCAGCTCTAGTGTAGTGTTGAGGGGCCACCAGGAAATTTGGTTGCAAAGTAGCATTTATTTTTTGGAAGTGGCAACTTATGAAAATTAATGCTATTCATTTTGTTTCTATCCCTTTATGGAAGAGGTCCTCAAACTGTGGGGCGTGCCCCAGGCCTGGGGGCAGCCGCACCACAGTTGGCGAGGAGGGAGTGCCACACAACCCCAAGCTGCGATCTGTGCTCAGCCCTGGCCCGCAGCTTGATTTCAGGGCCGAGCCCCTGGCTCAGCCTCAGCACCTGGTCATAGCATGTGGCCTTGGTGCCTGGCCACACCTCAGCCCCTGGTCGGAGCATGTGGCCTCGGTGCCCGTCCTCCATCTTGGTCTACGGTTGCAGTACCCAGCCACAGTCTTGATGCTTGGCTCCTAGCCCCTGGCCGCTTGGCTTGGCCCTGGCTGCCAGGGTCCACTGTGGCCCCTGGCCCTGACCACAGGTCCCCATCTATGGCCCCACTCCCAGCCACAGTCCCCAGCTCTGACCAGGGCCCCACTCCCAGCTGCATCTGCAGGGAGGGTAGGGGAGCACAAACAGGGATAAGGGAGTCACAGGATAAAAAGGTTGGGGACTACTGCTTTATGGCATTTTCATATCCCTTTTTCCCCGTTTGGATGACCTTGCAAGATCAACATCACTGAGCAAGTGCATCAATTTGCCCTCAGACAAGTTGTTTAGAAGGTAATGCTGATGCGCTCATTTTTCATTACTTGTGGTAACAGAGGTCTAGCAAACTTCAGAGTTATAATTCAACACCTGTGCAGCTGCATCAGTGGTAGCAATGGAAATTATAGCACAGGCTGGGGCACCGTGTGTTTTTAAAACAACCATGTTGTCTCCCATGACTGCATTTCAGAGGCATTGGGAACATATTTCTCTTGTGTAGGGTTGCCAGTTTTGTGTGGATGTATTCCTGGAGATTTCATCACATGATATATTTTTTCATTAAAGAGTATTCTTTAATTCTTGGAGACTCCAGGACAATTCCGGAGGGCTGGCAACTCTGTGAGAGCGTATCTCTGTGTGAGGAAAGATTGTCATTCAGCATTCCCTGCAGGTTGTGTCCTGGGGTAATCTGGCATCTCCTCACCGTGACTGCTGAAAATGACGTACAACAGAAATAAAGCATGACACTGAGGGGAAAGTTCACTTGCACTTGTGCAAGCCAGGAGTCCCACAGCATTTTGAAGCCTTCTTTTTGTGCGTCTCTCCTGAGGGGTGTTTTTCACCCCTTAAGCTCTATAGCTGCTACTTGGCGGGGGCAAAGGGGGGAGCATTAGGATAGTGGGGGGTCCATTTTTGGGGAAATGTAGTGCGCAAACCTTGGTGTACTACATGCACTGACCTGGGGGCGAAGGCCAGGGTGGTTTGCTTAGTCTTTGGTTACCTAGGGCAGGGGCTTTGGTACTAGCTCAGAATCCCTTTATTGCTTTAGTAGGAACAGGGCTGGCAGCTTTGTGTTTACTGGGGGGCGGGGTTGTGTCACGGGGGCTTTTGCTGCAACCTTTCCTCAGGTCCAGGGCCGAGCCCCTATAGCAACGTTCCCCTCCCCCACACCTTAGGCTGCCGTTGCCTCTCGGAGCCCCTAGAGGGCGCTGCGGGGCAGATGGCACTACAACTCCCGCTCGGCCTTGCGGCGGCCGCCCCGGAAGGGGAGGGGGAGGCCGCGCAGAGCCTGCTGGGGCCGGGCTGGGCGCGCGGGGCCGGCGGCGGTGGCTGGGACCGGGCTATAGCTAGAGCCGTTGGCCGCGCCGCGCCCCTCCCCCCCGGCCGGCCGGCCGCCCGCGCGCGCCGCCATGGAGGCGCTGATCCCGGTGATCAACAAGCTGCAGGACGTGTTCAACGCCGTGGGGGCCGACATCATCCAGCTGCCGCAGATCGTGGTGGTGGGCACGCAGGTGCGCGGGGCGGGCCCAGGCGGGAAGGCGGCGGCCCGGAGCCCCCCGGGGAAGGGCCCCGGGCTTCGCGCGGGAAGCGGGGCGGGTTCGGCCTCGGCCTCTGCGCGCCCGCGGGCCTCGTCCTGCCGGGGGCAGCCGGCTGGGCTGGGGGCCGGCCCCGCCCGGGGACAGCTCCGAGCGCCGGTGGGAGCCGCCAGCGCCCCGAGGGCGCTTGGGGGGGTTGTGGCCGCCTGGGCGAGGGGGAGGCGGGAAGTGACCGGCTCCCGCTGAAGGGACCCACGCTGCCCGCTCCGGCGTCCTGCCCTGTCGGGCCGCGGTGTTCCGGCCTTGACCTTCCCGGGGCCTGGCTGTAGCGGGGGAAGGTGACCTGCTGTAGCGAGCCGGGGGCGAGGGAGGTGTAGCAGCGTCTTTGCGGCAGTGGCCCTGTGTTCCACTGCCCGCTCGTTTACCTCCCCGGCCGCCACCTGCCTGGCTTTGTGTGTCAAGGGCCCTTCGGGGCCAGTGTTCAGAGACTGCAAACCTGTGTTGGCGCAAATCAACTGCAGCAAATGGTCTGATGGTGCTAGTGGGTTTTAAAAGCCAAACGGGTACCCTGGTGTTGTTCGTAGAGGGACGGTATCAACTTACACGTGACCCGGCCTTTATTTTAAAACAAGTAATAAAGCCATAGGCTGCTAAGAAAGTTCCAAAACTTTATTTTTGTAAAGGCTCTGGATCCGGCTGAAAATAGTTCTTAAACATTTGAAATCTAAATGTTGGAGCACTAGGAAACTGAAAGTGAAATGAATTAAAAGTAGCAGGATTGATATTTTTCCCCCATTGTCTAACACTGGAAGAAATGCAGAAAGTAAAGCATGTAAGGAGTTACCAGTTAAATTATATTTTTAAATTCTTTCACTTGTAGTAGCCTATGGCAGCATCATTTTTATAGGTTATAAAAGGTTGCTTACCAAAGCTACTTAAGTTGACTATACTCCTAGCAACTCTAATAGAAATTAGGCAGGGCCTATATATTTTGGCTGCACTTCTGCAGGTGGATCTACATGGACAGATTCTTGAGTCCCCATTGACTTCAGTGGCGCTTTCTGCAGCTACATTAATCTGGCCACATAGACCCAGTTGCAGGATTGGCACCTTTGGGTACATCTCCATAGCAGGATCTCATGGCACCTAGTCTGAGGCAATTTCTACAGACTCAGGGGTTTGTGGTACAGCATTAAAATTAGCTGTGTAATCACTGGAGTTCATGCAAGATCCTGCTTCTGTAGATATACTCATTGTTAAAAAATTTTGAAGAAAATATTTGCTTAATTTTTAAGTTTGATGCATCTGTTTTTTGTAAATTTTACCAAACCCAACAAGATCTCTGGATCATTTAGGATCATTTAGGATCATTCATATATATATATCACGCGCGCGCGCACACAGGCAGGGGATGGGAACTACTCATTCCCCTGACTATCATTGTCTGAAAAAGATTTATTCAAGAGGGCACACTACACATTTTTATCTTGAAACACTTATACTCTATTGCTGAAGCATGTTTGCTCTCTAAGCCAATTAAAACGTAATGTTCAAGAACCATGGGAAGCAGCTGTCATTCTGTTTTACCAGTATTCATCAGATAGAATAATTATACTTCAATCATTTAGTATAACAGACAGAAAATATCCTGGACAGTGTTTTATTACAAGTATGTTTCCTGCT
The DNA here is from genome assembly GCA_007922155.1 of Mesoclemmys tuberculata. Taxonomy (NCBI): domain Eukaryota; kingdom Metazoa; phylum Chordata; order Testudines; family Chelidae; genus Mesoclemmys; species Mesoclemmys tuberculata. The sequence goes on along the minus strand of ML675616.1, from coordinate 95,430,532 downwards.
GTTAGGAAAAAAGTCTATTTTGCACTGACAGTTAAGTGCCTTACTATTTTTGTAGCAGAAAGGAGACCATTATCCTGTGAAAACATTTAATCTCTTCTACTGATATCATTATTCTTAATGTAAAAGAATTGTAAAACAGACTGTTACAGCATATTTCAGGGTAATTCACGTCCTGAAACAGGTGTAATTGTGGCTTTCTTCCACCTGACCATATGTTTAAACTTTCCTTGCCTAACTGTCCAATTTATTGACATGGCAATTTGGGGGCAGGAATCTCAGAGAATTAGCAACTTTCTCCTAGTGTACTATTTGTAAATGCATACAACAAATAATGGTCTTAATACGCTTTCTTACAATGCATGTAATTTGAACAGCCCACTCATAAGTATTCTGTTTTTTATATTCATAACAGCTCTTTATTCAATACATTTCTAAATATCCTACTTACTGACCTTGTAGATGGGGATCCCATGACACTATTAAAGGGCTTTGTAAAGTCCAGATAAATTGCATCCTTCCTAATATTTTAAAAGTAAAAATAAATATAGTATTTATTAGCCATGATTGCTATAGATTAGCAGTGAATCTGTTGACTGTCCTCAATTAAATCATAGCCTTCTGGGTGTGTTCTTGTTTTGTTCCTTTATTAAGGTTGTTTTAGGGTTCTACAGATTTCTGGAGACTGCAAATTTCTTCTTAAATTAAGAGTTACCTTAGCATTATTACCTTATTTTTATAAGCTTTGTAATGAACCTCTTTAAGATTCCCTGTGTAGGCCAGTTATTTCAGAATTCTGTGGTTAAATGCCATATACTTCTGCAGTTCTTTACAGATGTCTAATTTCCTAGTAATTTGCTGACATATGAAGACTTTCTTTAATGTTTTGCCTTTCTTCCTTTTGATTTTTCAAATTCATTTCTGTATTCTGCACTGCCCCGTGTGGAAAACGGATCCTATCAAATGAAAGAGAATTTCTTTATTTTTTCTGTCAATGAATTGTTCTCATTCTTTCCTTGTGTCCATTTCTCTCCTTCAATGGCCTGATTTTTTAATATATATTCTATTTAGAGAGAGAAATTGTTTTCCTCTAGTGTAATTTTAATTTCACTCTCATCACTTTTGTTCTCCCTCCACATTATAATGGTTCCATTCTTTGTATATTACATTCCATACCTTGCTTATGCCTTTCTTTTATATGTGATATATGTTGTGTTTTCCTGCATGCTGTAAGGATTCTTGTTTATTCCTACAGTATTTTTAGCTAGAAATTGCACATATTCCACGGGCATGCACTTAATTTATCTTTGAATAATCTTTCTGTTTCCCCGGTGTGCTCCTTACCTCCATTGCTTTGTGATTCGACATATCCTGCATTTCTTGAAAATGTGCTCTGCTGAACTTCATTGTCCTCTTTTTTTCTCTTTGTAGACACATTTTAGTTCTAATTATAAAATATTTCCTAATAAGGCTTTGGGCACTATTATTCAGCTGCCTCTGCCCTCTAGTCATGTTCTGTGTTACGCAGAACAGTGCGAGGACTGTTCATTTTCCAGTTCTCTCTAGGTGTCGCCTTGAGCAGCAGTTCTGTGTCATAGGACTGTATAGATATTTTCCTAGTGTTCTTGCCAGTCTTAGGCCTTGTCTACATTTAAAAAATAAGTCACCTAATATAGGTGGATGTCCACACTACCCTCCTTGGGTCAGTGGAGTGCATCCTCACCTCACCCCGTCTCTCAGCTCCCTGCCATGAGCCCACAGGCTCCCGGGTCCCCCGTCTCCCACTCTTTGGTCCCAGCCAGGAGCCTGAGGAAGCCGTTGGGGACTTCTCCCCTCCCTTTTCTCTGCCAGGAGCTGGGGGAAGCTGCATGGGACTTCTCTGTTCCTCAGTGTCCCAGGAAGGGGCAACCATGTCAATTTCATGGCTCAGCTGTGTAATCCACAAGGCTGCAAAGGTGTGGAGCAGGTGGCGAAGCTCCTGGATTTCTGGACCCGGCTCCCAGCGGAGAGCAGAGACCAGCAGCCCTGGCGCCTCTTACCACTCCCAGCTGGGAGCGGGGCGAGAAGCCTGGGGTGCTGCAAGCTGGGATGGCTGGTTCCCAGTCCTGGTGGGGAATGGGATGAGAAGCCCAATCTTCTGGTCTCCCTTCTGGGCTGGGAGCTCCTCCAGAAGTCAGGGAGCTTCTGCACCTGCTCTCTGCTGGAGCAGCCTTGTCAATTACATGGCTGAGCCCTGAAATTGACATGGTTGTCTGTTTAAGCCAGGACAGGAATCAGCAGCCTGGGCTTCTGGCCCCATTCTCACCTGGGATCAGAAACCAGCTGCCTGGGCTTCAACTTTTTTGTCAATGGAGCGGTGAAATTGACAAGAATGACAGCCCCACCACAGATGTAAGGGGACACAATGTCTGCATTGGCACTGCGTAGCCCTGACTATGCCAACAAAAGCCCTACACCTCTCTTCAAGGTGGTTTTATTTTGTCCAAAAAACAGGGCAGTTTTGTTGGTGTGGGTTTGACTGAAGTGGGTATACCAACACTGTTTGTCCACCAAAGCTGACTTTGGTCAACAAAACTCTCTAGTGTAGACTAGGCCTTAGTGAAAGGAGTTGAGTTGTTATTGCTAGTTGCTGCCCTTTGAACCTTTCCCATTACACTTATCTTGTGTCACTGATTCTGATTATTCCTGGCATTGAGTATGTGCTTTTATTTCTTATTTGATTGTATATTTTAGATTTCTGCATAATTAAATTTCATGAAAAAGCACAGGCTGGAAATACTGTAGAAACAATACACATACTATACTATAGTACAATACCTCTAACCACTCTGTTGTGTTCATCTTATTAAGTACTCTGTTTGCACAGAACACTACAGTACAAAGAAAAAAAGGAGTAAGATTGATCATTCCCAAAACAATGAGTTTATTTGAATGTTTGTACATACAAAACATATGCTGATGGTTATTGCTTAGGTTAATTGCCTAAAATACAGAATCAGGTCAGGATTCAAGAAGAGGTAAAAAACATGCGGTTCATTGTGCATAATCAGAATGTTATCACATTTGGCCATCTCAGGAGGGCATTAATCCAAATGGCTATAGGTGAGGTAGCTTTACTCCTTCAGGACATTGTTTGCTTTCTGGGGGGGCAGGGGGGGGAGGGTGGTTTCTAGAAATCATTGCTTCTGCCATTGATTTAAAGAAAAATAAGGACTAGCTTAGTGGCTAATACATTTTTCCCACGACACCATTAAAGAAATGAGTTATGGGTCATCACATACCATGTGAAAAATTGTGACCTTATCTATGCCTCCCAGTTATGACTTTGGGGCAGTATTTTAAGTGAGGTATTGTAATGCTTTGCTGCACATATGCTCATTAAGAGCACTTTTGAAATTGCTTCTCAGACTTGTTTGTCTTCTGGCGTATTTGCTATTGTTTGGCTGCTATTTTGGAGCTTCCTATTGGAAAGTACATACAGCTTTCCTGCATGGACCTTTCATACAGAACAGCTGTTTGATTTTATTAATAGCTTTGAGGGTCACACCGATTTGGGATTGCCTTAAGTTTATTTTACTTTCTATTAAATTTCTAATCTTGTTGAGTGATGTAGTGTCCTTAGTACTCCAATGATAGAACCACTCTTAATGTCATAATGTGGTTTATCCATTTCTGGCATAACAGCTGTTCAGGACATCCACTATATTATGATAGATAAATTTAAAATTGTAATTCTCACTTCGAGATATTTGGGAAATCAAGTATACACTCTCAACTACTGTGTTTCAGGGCAGAGTGAACCAGATGTTATGTATGGGTATCCTTTGGAGAATTGGTACTTAGGCTAGCCTTGGTTTACTTTAAGATGAATTTGAGTTCTCCTCCTTACCTGCTGAGGCCTTGTTTCCACTGGGGATTTGCCCAGTTTCAGCTCTTAGTAGTCAAACAATAGTGTTCTTTCACCCTGTTCATGTAAATACCTGCTTTAGATAGGGCAAGCTGCAATTTGCACTAGGGCCATTTACCCAGATTTACAGCAAGGGCATGCTCCACTTGGGAAGGCTCCAGTTTTCATGTCTGTAGAGGGGGTTTGCACCTGTGCAGCTACACTAGTGGCTGGCCGTGGATGGTTTTGTTTTCCCACCTCCTCCCAGATCTCTTGGTTTTTATCTGCTGTTCACTGTCTGGGTTAGTATGTAATTGTCCTTCTTCCTCTCAAGCCTCTTTTCCCCACTGCTGGTACTGTGGCTGTTCTGGTGTCTGCTTTGAGAAGAAGCAGTGAAGTGAAATTGACATTAATTAGCTGTTTATACAGTGCCTTGAAAGTATAATTTACTTCTGCTGTAGGTCAGAGTAAGCAGTAGTTGATGGTATGTGCTGTACTGGTGAATCTCTGGCCTCATAATCAGTTTCTGCAGAATTTTTTTAGGACTTTTAGGCTTGTGAAGAAAACCTTCAGAATGTGATCAATGCCTCACTGTCTCCTATTGAGTCTGCAGATGAATAGAATGAAATGACAGCTCTAACAGAAGCATGAACTGTACCCCCTTTATCTCAAAAGGGTTTTAATACTGAAACCAATGACAGTGTTAACTGTTTTACTGCTGCAAAAACAAGAGTCCTGTAGCACTTTAAAGACTAACAAATTTCTGCCTGCACAAGCTTTTGTAGGCTGCAACCCACTTCCTCAGATGCATGAAATAGAAATCAGATAGGAGGTGTATATATATACATCCAAGGGTAAGGAACAACAATGGGGGGCGGGTAGGTATTAGCAAAGTCTATTCAGTTAGAATAGATGAGGCCTATTCACAACCACTGATTAGAAAGTGAAAATGTGTGAACAGTGACAATTACTTCTTGTAATGAGATAACAATTCCAAGTCCCTATTCAGACCCAGTTCGATTGTGTCAAGTTTGCATATGAGTTCCAGCTCTGCAGTCTCTCGCTGAAGTCTGTTTTTGAAGTTTTTTTGTACAAGTATGGCAACTTTCAAGTCAGCTACAGAGTGTCCTGGGGGATTGAAGTGCTCTCCTACTGGTTTATTGCTGTTCCCATTTTTTATGTCTTGTTTTGTGTCCGTTTATTCTTTTGTGTAGTGACAGTCCGGTTCGGCCAATGTACATGGCAGAGGGGCATTGCTGGCACGTAATGGCATATATATTATATTAGTAGTTGTGAAAATGAATGCGCTCCTTATGTTGTGGCTGATGTGGTTAAAACCTGTGATGGTTTCGCTAGAGTCGATGTGTGGGCACAGTTGGCAATGGAGTTTGTTGCTGGGATAGGTTCCTAGGTGAGTGTTCTTGTTGTATGGTGTATGGTTGCTGGTGAGTATTTGCTTCAGGTTGGGGGGCTGTCTGTAAGCAAGGCTAGGTCTGCCTCCCACGGCTTGAGCGAATGAGGGATCATCTGCTAGGATAGGTTATAGATCCATAATGATGTGTTGGAGAGATTTTAGCTGGGGGTTGTAGGTGATGGCTAGTGTTGTTCTGTTGTTTTCTTTGTTGGGTCTGGTAAGTTTAGTGGATATATCCAGCTAGTTTGAATGTGTGGGCAGACCTGACTGTAGATAGGCTTGGAAGGATTCGATTTCGAATGGTGAAAGTCAGTAAACATTGATTTCCCCATACACATACAAATGAATGAAAAGATATTTCCATTGATGATAAAAATTTATGAATGTTGACAATTTGTGTTTTAACAGTTATGGAGATTTAACTTTTCGAATTTCAACATGTCATTAAACAATTGTTGGTCCCACCCCCCCCCAATATCCTACAATTTATGAAAATTAAAAAAATAAAAGCTTTTAAAACCCATAATTTTTCACAACTGAGAAAATTTAAAATCAATAAAAATTGGAAAAATACTTAAATATACATTAATATCTTTTAAAATTATATTTTTTTTAATGGCGTTGTCAAGCCTAAGTATGAAGTACTGCCATTTTTTCCACTGACTCTTGCTCTGTTCACCTTCTGAATGGCAGAGTGCTTTTTTTCAAATACTTGATGATGTCATATTGGTTAATCTGTTTTACCCTGATGTCTTAATCCTGCCCTCACTTAAAAAAATTGCTTTCCAAAAGAGCCGAGAAGACTATCGATTGAAACCACAAATGTGCTCTCTAAACCTAGAGTAATCTGTAATGTACATTAGAAGCTGTTGGAGAAGATTTCCATGATGATTGCGAAGCACAGGCTTAATGTTGTCAAGTGTCTGAATAATAAATCTCCAGGAATAAGTTTTCTTGTTTGGAATTTAGTATCAGTTTGAGACTAGTTACTTTTAAGATACAAGATGGCTTGGTTTTCTTGCTATATTGTAAAGTGGAATTTTGTTTTTAATAAGGTTAAGCACAATTATTATAGTATGTTTGTACAGTGCTACTTACGACTATGGAAAGACCCACATGTTCCGCTGAAACTTGTTTGATTTATCAGATCTCGAACACCACTGTTTCTTGACACAACTTGGAAGAATTGCAGTCATTTGTTGTGCTGAATTGTGACTCCAGCAAAGCGCAAGAGTATACGGGATGAATGTGGCTAGACAGCCATCATCGTTTGGAAGCATACTCTCAAACCTCAAGAACACTATGGCTTAAAAATCTTTGTACCATGCACAGAAGGTCCCCATACTTGGGTTATTTTTGACCATGGAGTGGAAGCTAGTTCCAGCTTGAGTACCTCTAGTGTGATTACAGCTGTGGCAGTATGACAGAGGCAGTCCCTCGGGGACGTAGGTTCTGGACCTTTCAAGGCTTTTATAGGTCAAAATCAGTGTCTTAAACTCCATCTGGGACTGGTAGGGAGAACCTCCTGACATCTGTTTGTGCCTCCTCCCCAGGTTGAGAGCAAGTCGTAGGTTAAAAGGGTTACTTGACTGGTAAATGGTAAGGAATTGGTACAACTTTTTCTTAGAAAATAAGCAAGACATGCAGCACTAAAATGCTAAATGTGTACCTAAAACTTATTTTGATTTCTGAAAGGATTATATTAAACAAGCTTTTTGTGGCCCTGTACAACCTAATGACTTTAAAATAGTAAAGTACTTTGTTTCTAACGTAATAATTTTCATTTCTATAGTGACAGCTTTTTACTTATATTTTACAAAAAGAAAAGCCCTGGTTTTAACAGTATTTATTTTAAACATCTCAAAGCAGTCAGTACTGGCTTTTTCATTATGATCTCTGGTTACTTGTGTCCCTCATTAAGGTAGATTTTTAAAAAATGAAAATACTGAAGCAGAACATGTAGTTATAGATGTATTTCGGCTTTATAAGGGCTTGTCTATGTAAGGAGCTATTCTGGAATAGCTGTTGTGCTTCTCATTCACACTCTGCCTTAATCCAAATTAATTTTCAAGTATAAATGAACCCCAAATAGCTGGAAGGCTGTGATTTCTTCCTTCAAAACTAGTAGTGAGTTGAATGAGATTGTATATCTATAATGCATATTTCACATTCCAGTTTTTAAAAATCATTTATTCGCTTTTACAATTTTCCAAAGGCGTAGTCTAGTAGGTGGACTTGTCAACATGCACAAATGAGTATTAAATAAATGCCATAATGGTAGGTGAAAATTTGGTGACTCAGTAAATTCAATGATTGCCAAAGACCAATAGAAGCTGTCTGCCTTCTATTCTTATCTCCTCAACTGCAAACTACAGAGAAATTGAATAGTGTGCTATGGTCTTATTAAAACAAAACAACCCCCCCAAATCAAACCTATCAATCAGAATTGTAGAGAATTGAGGTTATGTACCCAGGCTTATTCAATCTTGGATGTTTAACAAGGTAATGTCCTTGAAACTGTATGTATATGGTTTTGTTGATCTAAGCAGAACCCCTTTGTACACGTACATCAACCTCATACACAAATGCTGCAAAGGGAAATGACAAATAGTGCCATTTGAAGAGAATTTAGGATTGGGCAGTTTCAGTGAAAGTAATTCTTAACTGCTGTGTTTTGTCTGTTTCTGGTTGATTGTCTTACAAGTGAGATCCATCAGGTTTGCAATCCATGGAGTTATCTGCCAAAAAGTGTAAAATAGCCTTGTAAAATACTACTTGGGTAGCCATTTACATGATCACTTTGCAGGGCTGGTGTAATACATTATATTCCCTTTCAGTTTGCTCTTTGTGCAAGATCTTAATGTGTTGATGTGGAAAGGATAAATATCCAGATGCAAAACATTATTTTTGTTACACTTCTGTTACACTATCCTGGTGTAACCAGGAAATTAATCCCTCTCCTATACTGTTACTCATTGTAGTGTTACTGTGAATGTTACAAAATAGCCACGCCAGAAGATACAGGATTGGTTCTAGAAGTTGAAGTACAATTAAACAACTTTTCAATTCTTTCTGGAAGGTAGTTTTGAAGATTAATGATCTTAAAGTGCTTTGAGATTTCTGGATGGAAAGGGCTAACTAAGTGCAAAGTATTTTCTTAAACCCATTAAGTTCCTACTTCAAGGCTGGTGAAATAAATTAATAAAATCTGTGGAGACATTTGTTTTCCTTTAAATAAAATTAAATGTTAAAAGGTTAATATTACAGCATTGCAATATTGGGTATTTAAGAAAGTCACAGATGTGTTTCAATTTCCAGAGCAGTGGAAAGAGTTCAGTGCTGGAAAGTCTTGTGGGGCGGGATCTGCTTCCAAGAGGTACTGGAATTGTCACCCGGAGACCCCTTATCCTGCAGCTGGTGCATGTTTCACCAGAGGATCGTCGGCAAACATCTGGAGATGAAAATGGTAAGAATGACCCAACTACGATTTTAATCTTCATGTATTTATGTAATTGTCCTTAAAAGGAAACAACTAATGATATTTCTATCCTTCCTTGTGCATTCAAGCCAAGTTGGGAGGGGGGAGGAAAAACACTAACCTTAACTCTAAAATGTATTTGCACTTTTTTCTTATGCTTTTGTGGTGTATTTTACACATACATTGTGTAGAGAAAATGTAACTAATGTCACCACCTATTCTGCCTATACAACAGAAACTGCAAAAGCTTTAGTATTTAGGAGAATTGGTTCTTTCAATAATTTTTCTTCTTTAACAATTTAATATTTTATGTCTTACCTTTGTTTTCTTCCTTGCATTCAGTGAGCATCTTGGAGAAGAGAATATTACATACAGTATCTGACTGATAGTGAATGCGTAGGACGTGCAAAGCACTTTTGCTTACGTGTTTTCTGTTCCTGCTGATAAATAAATCATCCCCTTGAATAACAAGTGCATCACTGTGGAGGGGGGTTAAAGAATGTATGTACATTGGAAAAATAGTGGACTGGGAATTACAAAAATAGACCGTATATTTGTTTTAAAAAGAAATTGGAACCTCCAGTGGTTTATTTATATCATTTTACTAAGCTGTATTGAGAAATTCTAAGCCATATGAAAGTAGGATGATTTAGAGCAGGGATCATCAATTATTTTTTGTCATGATCCAAATTCCTTGGTCAAGGTCCAGCCTCCAGAGAAAATATAAAAATAACAATGATAATAAGTCAATAAAAAGATTTCAGGTCCATTCAGAAGCAACTGGCATTCTGGATTTGGCTCACAGTCCATCTACTGACTACCCCTGATGTATTGGATTCTGACTCTTGTTTAGTCTGAAGCTTTATTCTCTCTTAGTGACTCCTTATCTCTTGGCAGATCAAGAGTGTCACCTCAATTGCTTGTTGGGTGTTGGAACAATTTCACTTTGCATTAAGTAATGCTCTTGATCTATGTAAGGGTGAGACCACTAGAATTAATCAGTCTTCTGATCATAGCAAAAAATCTTTTCATTTGACAGTGAAAACACATGTACTTCTGATGGCATGATATTTAAATATACATACTAGACTTGTTCATTTTTCCTGAATTTAAACAAAGCTCCTTTAAAACCCTTTAGTTCAGAACTAATTCCTGAAAATATTAAATCAAGGTTTCAGAAGTCTGTTTATTATTTTCTTTTATTAATATACTATTTGTATCTTTTGGCACTTGAAAAGTAGCTATTAAACACTGAAGAATCTTGAAGGTGTTCAAGCTCCAAACTTCATTGTTGCTGCAAGGGTCAGGAAACAGAAATCCAGTACATACAAATTAAAAGCTTTTAACATGCAGTACAAGAAAGCACTCTGCAAGGATGGACTCTGAGAGGCATGTGGATTTTAAAAATAGAACTACAGAACACATTTGGTTTCTTTAAATGTATCTGTGCAATTTAATTTCACATTATTTGTGATTTACCATTATCTTAATGATTTGGTCCCCTTTGAACTGCTTTGACCTTGTGCCCTGTAGAATGACATACATGATAATTACTAATTTGTTTGTCCTAGTCTGCAATTTTAGGGGTAGAAAAGATGGTTTGTAGACCAGGACAGAGTATTAGGATTTGGTAGGCATTTCTTCTGTTCTCCGCTCTGTCACAAATTTCCTGTGACCTTGGGCTTCAACTGTAAAATGATGATAATGGCACCTTTTGCTCAGGGATGATAAATTAATATTTACAAAGCACATTAAAATCTTTGGATGAAAGCCACTATATATGGGCTAAGTGTTATGTCTACACTTTTAATTTTCAGAGTAAGGTAGACTCATCTGATCAGAATGAACACAGCTTTATGGCTTCTATCAACTAAATTTGAATTTCTCTACTGTAGTGAAATAAATTGCAAGGATGCTCCAAGAAACGGACAAACTCTCAAGCTAAATATATAGATACCTTTCTTTGTGTGTGTTAGATATATGTACACACACAGCTATCTGTTGCTAACTATGATTATCAGACTTGTCTTTTTTTTTCATTATAGCTTCAAGGACTAAAATGACATGAAATAAAGAATAAGCAAATGAACTTTGTCCTTAGGCAGAATAGTCGTAAAAATTGTCCTAAAATAATTTTAAAGGTCTTGAGAATTGTCTTTTTTGGAAGAAATAACTTATTTTTTCTTTCTTTTGGTCATTTACAAAATTATATAACATCATATTATCATCAGTAATACTGCAGGCTTCCTAAAACGAGTCAGCATGTCTCATACATGTCAGCATGTCAAAGCTGTTGTCAGTGGGTCTTTTTTGTTGATATTGTAAAGTGCACAGGATATGAAGCCCAGAATTTGACGTACATTTAAAAACAAACAAAAACACTGTCAGGTAAATACTCTCTGGAATTGGAATTTTATGTATAATTTTATCACCAAACCTAGATTATTAATATGAAGCTGAATGACAAATTGTGAGGGAGAGGAGTGGGTTTATTGATTACTCTATTAGCTCTCCAGAACGGTTCCCTAACAATTGCTATTCTCAGGACTAAATATGTTCCTGCTGACGACATTGTGCTGGTGCATACACAGAATTATAAGAACCATTTTAGCTCCTTTGAAACATAGTATGAAATTTTTGCCAGATGAACTAGAACAAATTGATAGTTTATTAGGTTTCCAAGAATGTTTTGCAAATAAAGGATTATTTTTTAAATAATTGCTATTATTATTTACAAAATACAAAATATTATTTACAAAATATTATGTAAATAATATTTGCAAAAGTAAATATTTTTAAAACTGATATATAGTATTTGCATATGGTGAGCATACAGTACAGTTTGTAAATAAATCTAAATATAAACTCTACACAGCTAACTCTGAAATGCATTTCATTGAACTAACCCCTTTGTCACTTGATTGTAGTTGCTTAAATTGGCTACCAGTTAGAGTGCCAGGTAATGTCAAAAGCTAGCTACCAATTTAACCAAAGTTCTTAGAGGCAAGTTACCAGGAGACTTGTGAAATCTTATTTTTTAAGTACAACCCATAATATCACAACCCTTAGACAGGGCACTGCATAGCAACATATGACATTTCTGCAAGGATGCTGGATAATCAGTAATGCAAGACATTTATAGAGTAATAAAGAGGAAGTATTTCAGATTATCCACAATGTATAGTTCCTTCAGTTATTCCAGCCTAGTAAATTAGGTTTGTTTTAGAGCTCTTGTGTTCTGGTCTCTCAATCATATTTTAGCCTCTGTGGTGCACTGTATTATTCTGAACATACTATTAATGAACTCTTTATGCTCATAAAAATAAGAATGCAACGGTTCTTTGTACTTCCATTTGAATGCCTCATTGTATTGTGCTGATATTGACTTAACATTTTAACACCAGCTTTATTTGCTAACGCTTGTTCCAGGCAGAAATATATATGTAATATTCATGCACATCTTGGTTCCAAAAGTGAGGCTTTATACACGATATGTTTTTATAGACTGAAATTTATCTTAACATGAGTATATTCACCCAGACAACTCCTTCCTTGTTTTGTAGTTTAAAGACTTTTGAATTGCCATCTATTCTCCTTGATTTCAGATCTTCATTTTATTGTACAGAATAATAGATTGTTTTTCAAAAACAGGTGAAGGTAAATAGTATTGACATCATGACTGTGTGCAGTCAGTTGGAAATAACCTCCTTCCAGTGGTGCTAATTTCATTTTGATATCCTTTGACAAGGGTTAGTGTGATTTCTGCACCAAAGGAATGAGTACATATTATTTTTCTCTTGAAGAAGCTTACCTACTGTGTGTGTCTGATCCTCAGCACTCTGGTAGGGAGAGAAAGTCTTAAGAACTGCAACCCTTTAACTGACCATTCTGCTGATTTTCTTGTGTGCCAGACCAAAGAGCAGCTATTTTTTTAAAGTCACCTTTGAGCCTTCTCTAACATGACTCAATCAGACTGCTTTACTGAAAGAAGAGGGTAGTAAATTGGATTACTATTCAGTAGCATAGAATTTGAAGTTCCCCAAGAGCTTCTAATCCAAAATACAAAAAATATATGAACACAAAGAGAATATCTACTGCATTAAAAGTGAGCTAGTAAGGACTATTTCTACATCACTATATCTGACTGTGGCACTCACTATGTAACCCTCATTTACACTGAGGCTTGGGGGGGGAAAAGGGGGTGTTCTTGTTTTGGTCAGAGCAGATACTCCCATGATAATTCTGTTTGTTTATAGCATCTAGCTGTTTCCATATGACATCTTTGTAGAGATAGCACACTGCATTTTTTTCTATTGAATTACAGGACAAAGAAAGCAATTGAGAGAACTCTGAGATTTCTGCCTTCGTTAATTATTAAATTGGCCTTTCAGCTAAGAATCATTTTTATAATTAAACTTCATCCATTTGTGGGGGGATGGAATGGGGGAGTGGACATATGACTGATCCTTTTAGTAACCTTGACTGTTTTAGCATCTGGATTGGGAAGTTAAATGTCGTAGTGTTGTTGAACAGTTAATATGGAGTCTGAGTCTAAAATCTCAAGTTTACTAAAGCAACATTTTGTCAGCTTTTCCCATCAGTACCTTCAAATGTAGGACCTTGTGATATCTGAAGCCAGGGCTGTTTATATCTCAGTAGCAGCCAGAAGCCCCAGTCAGGTTTTGGGATCCTGGGACTCTCCCCCTCCCCCCTCAATTGTGCTTGGGGTTGTACAAGCATATAGGAAGACAGTCCCTTCTGCAAAGACCTTGCCATTTAAAAAGACAAAGGGTGAAGTAACTGGTACAAGATACAATGTCATCAGAGTGGGGCTGGGCAAGTGTCTTTTCCGTTCCATTTCTTTATTTTTCCTTGTTACGGGATGAAATGAAGAGATGAGTAAATAGGAGCAATAATATCTACATTTCAGATCATAAGAAGTGGGCTACTGGTGTTTTAGAGGCTATGAAAGTATTGGAGAGGGAAAGCTGAGACTCTTCATGTGTCAGTGGTACTGCTCCTGACTGTTTTGGAAAGTCCTTGCTTCCCCGTCTCAATCTAGGAAATCTTGGGGCTAAAGTCCTCATGGTAGACTTTTATGGCCCAGTAGAGGATAATGTGAGGAAATAGCCTTCCTAGTATAAAGGGAGATGTAAGATGTCGGTAAACTTTACTTTTTAAACCTGCGTTTTTAAGCTCTAGATAACCTGGTTCTGTTTCTTCTTAAATCTGATTTCTGGCCTTTGTATCCTTGTTTTCGTTTTCTTGAGTTTTTCCTTATCGATGTGCAGGAAGTTGTTGTGCATAACTATGATTTATGCAGAATAATGTTAGTGATTTCTCTACAGCACAGTAGCCATCTCCAGCAATGCTTTCAAAAATACACTTCTATTTGAAAACCAGGATTTAATGTTTTATAGCTTATCCAGGGTGAGAAATGCACCTCATCAAGGGAGTTGCAGATTGCTCTGTTGAACCAAAAAGGCGCTGTTTTATCTGTTTGAAATCAAAGTACCTCAAAACTAATAATTCTAATGAGATGAACAGCAATCATAAAGACATCAAGTAAACTGTGACGCAATATATTTTGTTGTTGTTGTATTATTTAGTGATTAGTGTCTGAGATCTATTTGCTGTGTATTGTGTTAATGCATTATACATTTTTATTAATTGAATAGCATGCATGTCTGTATGCATGCTTTTGTAATCTTTCTAAGTCTGGTACAGAAAGGTAAAAAGAATGCTATATAAAACTTAATAGCAAATACTAAACTTAACTTCATTCAATGCTTTTTCTGTTTAACTGCAGACCCTGCTACATGGAAAAATCCAAGACACCTTACTAAAGGTTTCTTTTAGCCACTTGCTTTTTCTCCCTATGCATTATCTGCATGTTTATGTATTCTAACTACATGTGTTTCACACCACTTTATTGCTGACTGCACTTTTACTTAAACCCACCGGCTACTCTGTTGATTGATGGCTATTTTGGTTCGTCTTGTGGCTTTTTTTTCAATGTTCAGTAATTTGTCTTTGCTCTGCCTTAGGAAGGGTTTAATTAACTTTTCTTTTGTGATGTGTTGCTTTATCATGTAACTTACATCGTTTTTAGTTACCAAATGCTTTTTTAATCTATATTGGTGAGTGTCTTTTGGACTCCTACCAGAACGAAACAGGTTGAGTGGTACTTAATTTTAGATAAGTAGTATCTATTTGCAGGATGAGCAAATAGTAAGCAGAGTGCTTGTTGGTTCCTCTCTTGAAATGATTTCTTTATAGAAAAACTGGGAATTTGAAATGCAACATAATTTTAAAATGAGGTCTAGTTGAGGGAATACAGATGTTGCCAAATATGACTAAAATTGCTTTTTTTTAGTGGGCGCTTGCTGTCAAGTATGCAAATACAGAAGTAGCCATTTCTATTATCTCCTTTGCTGTTTTGGGGCCTGATCCTGAGAAGCAAAGAGTGTGGTCAGCCAACATTGAAGTCTGTGGGGCTAAGAATGTGTGGCCCTTGGCAGAATTGGGCCTGATAACTTATGTCCCAAGGTTTCATTGTTAAATAGAAAACTTACGTATTTTGTTTTTTGCTTGAGCAGATTTTTCTAACCATTTCTTTCAGCTGTAATCTGATCTCAGCGCTTCTGAAAAGATCACTTTTCAAAACTTACTCTGTGTTCACTGTATGTATGTTTAATTGTATGCAAAAAAGGATGTTGCTAAAAGTTATTTTTTTTCCATCTGATCCATGCTGATCTTTAAATAGGCAGGGCATTTCTGGGGACTGCTAGATAGGAAAAAGAGTCATTCTCTGAATCAACTCCATTATTCAGAAAGTGGGAAATTAGACGGTAGATCTACAAATTAAAATTTGGAATGAGATGCCAAATGTTAAATATATTTATTTAATTTCTTACAGTAGGAAATAGATTAACTTCTGTATTTCTACTGCTACTTTAAAAGAAAATGTATTTGTTTTCAACACACTGTTCAAGTGCAAAAGACACCAAGATTCTTAGGCTTTTAGTAGGGTGTCCCTGAAAGTGAAGCTTACCTCCTCCCCTAACTCAAGGAATGGTTTTGTTTTCAGGAATTGATGCTGAAGAATGGGGTAAATTCCTTCACACCAAAAATAAGGTATGTTTATGGTGGAGTGGCAGTAGCGCCTCCATAGTTAAAGTGAAGCTAGCTTTCCATTGGAAGCCTGTTCTGTCCCAAACCTCTCTCCTCCATCAACTTCCTCTAAAAGAAATTAATTCCACGTGCTACATTTCAGCCCAAGATAGAATTTTTTCCTGGGAAGTTTGTGGAGATTTTTTTAAATTCAGAAAAGGAAGTTACGGTGTCTCTAGGTTTTTTCTGTTCTAAAGTGCTTGTCCTCACTGTTTTGGCTTGTATTGTGTTTGGCTAGACTTAAAAATTCCAAATGTGTATGTATTGTTGGCTTTGCTTTTAGTGTTTTCTTTTTTGGGGGGTGGGAAGGGGAGGGGAGCTTTGAGTTGGAATTGCAAATATAAATACATACATCATCACAAATTGTTTTATATACTCACAATAAGATAGTCAGAGGAGGAGTTAACTAGAGACTTATTTGAGCAGGGGTGTAAGAGGAAAGTAGTGGAAGACTGTAGATGGGGACTGAGAGGAACAGAAAGTTTCCCCAACCATATGGTGAACACTGAAGGACTGTAATGTCTTACAGCCTTTCTGTGATAAGGACAGTTCGTCTTTTTGGCTGAAGCAAACCATCCTTGATTTGGTGACTTCTTCATTTCTTTTGTTTTTGCTCTTTCTGGAGTGGGTTGAAGAGAGCCCAAGTTCTGACTCCATGTAGTTTGGGTTACGGTGAAGAAATTTACTGTGCAGTGGTATGGCAGAATGCAATATTTCGTGTCATTGTGGGTTTTTCCCTCTTTGTGTTGCTTGCAGCTATGGCTTAGGCCACTTATGTACAGGAGTTATTTCATGTGTGTATAGAACAAGGTTTAAACACTTGGAAAATAATTTCATAACTATTAGTTGATTAGCTGTTGACTCCAAACTTTCTATACTTTCTTGCAAATCCAATGAGAGAGATGATGTTGAGAATGCCAGGAGATTCATCTAGAGATGGGGAGCCAGGAAGGACAGAGGGCTAGATGACATACCTCTGTGCTAATCCAAAATTAGATAGCAGTGCTCTGTGTAGGGCAGGATGAGTGGTGGCAGATCAGAGAAAATTGACAAAGCTTAGTGAAGGGGACTAGAGAGGAGGAGGAACAGGGTACCTGGGAGATACAACAGCAGACATGATAATGTCCTATCGTACTCATGTTAGAAATTCAAAGGCTTAAAATGTTATCAGATATAAACCTAATATAGCTTAAATACTTTATGGTGGATAAATGTTTGTGGATAAAAGATGAGCTCTTGGTAGCCAGTAATAACTTCTGCTGCCAACTGTAGCCAAAGGTAAATGTTATGACTCAATAATCAGTTAGTTTCCAGCTATTAATGTTCAATTTGATAGCATTGTACGATAGTTGCGAAGATGAACATTTGCATTTTGGTGCTATATGTAAAGACGTACACTGCTGTCTGACTTTCAGTTACTTTTGCTTCTGTAATTCAGATCTATACAGACTTTGATGAAATTCGACAAGAAATAGAAAATGAAACAGAGAGGATTTCAGGAAATAATAAGGTGGGTACAAAATGAATTAAACTCTAGTTCAGAGAATATCATGCTTCCTAAAATTCCTTACTGTCACGGGGCATTCACTCACAGCCAGTGGCGCCTCCTCTTGGCTTTTATCGCTCTTCCAGGTCCGACTCCTCCCCTTGCAGTCTCCCAACATGTTGTCTTTCTCTCTCGCACTGCAGCCCCTCTCTCATTTAATGGACTGCAGCTTTCTTTTCGTGACTCAGCCCTCTGGCCAGTTCCCCTTCCAGGGTATAGTCTCACTGGGCCTGCCATCCAGGCAATGCCACTCCATTAGTGCGTGGTAGGGGACCCTGGATCCTCTCACTACGTTAAGTTCCAGCCCAAGGACTCTACAACACACAGTCTCCAGCCTTGCTGCTCTTTCCCTGAGCTACTTCCTACTCATCTCCCCTGGGCATTCTTCTCTGCCCTTCTCTCATCTAGGTTTGTCCTTCTCTCAGTGCCAGGATCCTACTGTTTCCCTGGGTTCTCTCCTTCCCTCCTGGCCAACTTCCTGGCTTTATACTGGCCCAGCCCTCACCTGCTCAGCTGAGCTCCATCCTCCAGTCAGAGATTGCTTCGCCAGCTTAGACCTTTTATGTATGGCTGGTCTCACTAATTGGCCTTTCTCAGCTTCCTGGGCCCTTTCAGGGCTGGTGTGGGACAAACACCCCCTCACACTTCCAGAGAATCTGGGGGCTAAAAGTTGGGAAAGCCTCATACAACTCCAGTATACAGTAAATAATGTAGTGGATCTACGAGCACATGAAATTCACATTGTTCTGAGGAGAAACCGGCACTGCTATGAAGTGACTCAGCCTTTGCTTCAAAATTTCTTTATATAGTACAGTAGTGCCAAAAGAGGTAGCCTTCACGTCCCTAGGTTAAACCCTTCTGTTGTTCATATACAAACCTCTATGTATAGGTAGGACGTTCTGTTCCGCTTGTAGAATCAGCAGCCTTGTTTATGTGCATATGTACAGTTGTTGAAATTTAAAAGTTCTGTTTTATGCATCATCTAGGAGAAGTCAGGATTGTGTGCATAAATTGATGACTTCATTTCTGGACAAATTCTTGTGTAAGAGGTCTGGTGCAAGAGTTTAGTTTTTAGTAAAGAATTGGCTTTCTGAGCGGTGTCTAGATAAACAAATCTTCTAACTCTAATTCTTGGTGATGTTGTTATATTTCTAGGGAATCAGTCCTGAACCTATTCACCTTAAAATTTTTTCACCTAATGTTGTCAACCTGACTCTCGTGGACTTGCCAGGAATGACAAAGGTAAGAGACTGAATTTTATCTTTTGATTTGCTGCAGGTAGAGTATTTCTGAGATAGGGGAAATTACCTCTGTTTTAGCACCATTTTGTGCAGTGTGATGAAACCATCTAAGGTTCCCATTAAAAACAGAAAATGTTATTGGTCCCTCAAGTTGGCCAGTAGTTCTGTATGGCTTTGAAATGAAGTGTCCCCACTTTGTGATTAGAAGTTGGATCTTTGGTAGCGCTGCTCACTGTTGTGGGTAGAGTGTTTTCTTTTATTTGTTTTCTCTTCCTCGAGCAATAAGGGTTATGTCTACACTGCAAAAAAACAAACCACAGCAGAGAGTCTCAGAGCCTGGATCTAGACACTTGAGCTTATGCTACAGGTCTAAATATAACCATGTGGTTATTCTACATAGGTTGGAGCTTCGGTTCTGAAGACTGGGGATGGAGTTGGGCTTTAGAGGCCGAGCCAGAATGTCTACATGACTATTTTTAGTGCTGTAGCACAGGCCTTGGGAGCCTGTGTGTATAGACCTGAGCTCTGAGACTTGCTGCTGCAGGATTTCTTTTCTTTTGCAGAGTAGACGTAACCTAAGAGACTTGGAAATGTTGTGGAGGTAACATGCTTGGCTAATAGGAGAGGTAACACTTTAGTGTCAGCAGTAATGCCTGCAGCTAATATAGGTAAGTATTGACCAGTTTCAAAATTACTCCTCCCCCTTTTACAGAAGCGGCAATGCTTGGAGAGTTGTGTAAACGAAATAATGGACCTCTGAAAGACATACAGGGTACCTTGAAGGGGAGCAAATATTCAGGTTCCACACGAAAGATTTTTTTATTGAACAGTAACTTTTTCTGCACTAAGGAGGCTATTTTCAGACACACAAATGGCAGTTAGGTGCCTAACTCCCCTGGACTTGGAAGTTAGGAGCAGAACTGCCATTTATGCCTTTGAAAATCTCCTCAAAATTAACATAGTGAGTTGAAGTGTTTGGTTGGGTTCTCATTTTGCAGCATTTTCATGTTTTTGTACTTTTCTTATAGTATCGTCGTTAACCTGGTTTCAAACTAGTGCAGAGAAATTTGATTTTATGTAGTGGTGTATTCTAATAGAAGTGTCTGATCTGGATTTGCATGATTCACCCCCCACTTAGTTCTATATTGTTTGTTTTCTTTAGGTACCAGTGGGTGATCAGCCTAAGGACATTGAACTTCAAATCAGAGAACTAATCCTTCGATTCATTAGTAACCCAAATTCAATTATTCTGTCAGTCACAGCTGCCAACACAGACATGGCTACATCAGAGGCACTTAAAATTGCACGCGACGTAGATCCTGATGGTAAGCAGCAAGACATACTGGAGTCTGCATTTTGTATTTCTCTTTCTAACAAAATCCATTTTAAAAATAAGAATTAAAGTTTTGGAGATAATGGAATTTTCATTATTTTCATATTAGTAGATTTTCTCAGGAAACACAGTTGTTGGAAAATATTATTTGTTAAAATACATTTGTAGCTTGTGCGATTCGGAAGCTGTTAAAAATGTGTAGATGAATTAGCATCTCATTAAGGGCCTGGTGGCTCACAGGCAAGGCCCGTCCATATCCTATTACTCTTCTAATATGGTCATGTAATCCACTGCTGTTTCCCAAGCAATCCAGTTGCACTGAAGAATGCTGTTTTCAGGAGAGTTATTGAGTATGGCCTGCTTAGGTGACTACACTTTTTAGTCCTCCAAAATTGTCTTGTAGCATTGAAAATGCATACTTCTGCAGCTAGTAATTGGCTGTTACATATTTTTCTGTTCTAGTCTCAAAAGGGAAAAAAATAAATTGGGAACTAAGCTTCTGATGTTTACATATTGCCTACTTCAGTGCCTTTTATTCACCTGGCAAGTCTGCTGATTGGAATTTCTTCTAAGCAGTGGATATATAATAATTTTATGTTTATGTAGTGACTTTGATCCAAATTGGTCCTAAAGCTTTCTACACACTTGCTGACAGTATGTATGAGAGAATCATTTTCACAACCTCTGAAAGAGCTAGAAGTACTGTATTTATTTGAAACTCCAGAAGAAATATGTAGAGACAGTGCAGGTAGTTACTCAAGTTAAAATTGTGCCAAAATACTAGGATTAGCACCCTGTCATGCAGTGGCTGTACCTGTCTGTGTGCACCACCATGCCTTGGTTTTGTTACCAGATTTGCCCGTCACTTTGAGGTATGCTTATTTATTAGGGTTACCTTCCTGGAAGAGGGGGTGTGATTCTATTAATGTGCTGCTTGTGTTACTGGTGTGTTCATATGGTTACAAGTCCCCTCCCAATGGAGCTATCCTGCAGGATCTAAGGTTTTCAGATTCAAATAAACCCCCCACAGATACACACAACCATTCCAGATTAACTGAGTGCGTCTGAGCAGACCGGGCTATCAGCACTCTCAGCACCCCTTATATGTCCCTGAACTCAGCAGGCTGGGTGACACAGCATTGTCAGCTGTCACCCTCGTGCCTGCTGCACCGCACCAGAATGGAGCACACTTATGAGCAGGCTGGGTCCAAACAGCACTTTCAGCTGTCACCCTTATGCGCCTCTGGACTCCATAGGCTAGGCAGAGCAGCAGTTCTCAGCTACCCCCTTTATATGCCTCTTTGCAACCCAATTGTTCTAGCAGTAACCCCCTTGATAAGCAAACCCCATAGGATTTTGGGCACTCCAGGGATCTTTGGCTTAGGTAAAAGAAGCATTGCTACAGAGCAAAATAGGGAAGCCAAGAACACAAAAGAGTAAATGCATTTGGAGAGAGAGAGAAACTGGCAACCAGCTTGATTACAATAGTTAGTTTATTGCCAGGTGTATAAAACTTATGATACTAATAATGATGCCGTACAAGGAGAGAAAAACAATCTAACACTCACAATACAACAAAATTACAATAGGGGTGTTGGAGAAGGCTAGCCCAGGTTTGATTACAAAAGTAGAAAGTTATACCTGGATTAAAGAGAGAGAGAGAGAGATTGAGGGGGGAGGAGGAGGAGGAATCTCACCACTCCTTGCAGCTCAGAAGTTCCCAGGAGACAGGCTGTTCAGCTTAGGGAGGCAAAACCCACAACAGGATCAGTCAGGAAATGGGGAAGCAGGCAGCATTTGCATCCAGGCATCAGAGGAAGAGAGCAAGAGAAGAGAGATTTGAACTGGGGTAGGGGTATTTTGTAGAACCAGGTTTGTTTGTGGGTAAACAGTGTCTCAATGAAGTACCCCAAGGTGGTTTTCTCTATGCTGGACAATAGGAGCTGATCACGCCCCCCCCATGGTTAATGTTCCTTGGGGGAGCTCACAATGCAACCAGGCATATTCAGTGTTTTGCATATCAATACTAGAATGGTCTGATAACTGCGAAGCTGGATGGGTGTAGGTGTGGGTTCATTTACATCAGGAGCAGAGATCTCCCATAATGCAGTGTGTCCCTGCCTTGCCAATCCCAGAGTTCAGTGCGGTTCCTGCTTTGGAGCTTGGTTCTCCATTCTTCATGCTAATTCTTGTTCCATCTTCGATGTAAATGAGGCTCCAGTTCTCCATTCAGTATGTTAATTGAGAGACTCTTTTTACATCTTCTATGTAGATGAGGCTAGGGGAGTTGTCTCAGTCCTATCACCCTTGTTTGGAGGGTTTTAGGTGTGTCTCCCACAGCCTTTTCATAGCTTTTGTTTCTGGCTCAAGCAGAGGCTGGGGGGGGGATTCAGATGAGCCAGAGAGAGAATAGGGGTTTTTCACCCTGGTTCCCCAAGAACACAGAGCTGTCATGTAACAGTTTCCCCTCCTTTTCAGGGCCCAACTCAGAGTCCCCAAACACAGTGTTGAAGTTCAAAAGAAAATTCTTCTCCCCTCTCCCTTCCATGTCCTGGGTTTCATTTATTATTAAACAAAATATATTAAACGCGTCACCCTTCTAATGAGATTTCTCAGTTCCTTTTTCTCTTTGTACATGGGATTTTTTTCTCTTCATTGTGTTAGCCACAGGAACACAGTCTTTGCTTGAACTTCTTCAGGCAAAGCCCCTCGAGATATGTCTACACTGCAATTTAAAACTGCAGTCTGGCCCATGCCAGCTGACTTGGGCATATGGAGCTCAGGAGCTATTTAATTGAGGTGTAGACGTTTGGGCTCTAGGACCCTGTGAGGTGGGAGGGTCCCAGAGCTTGCACTGCAGCCAAAGCCTGAACATCTACACTACAGTTAATCAGTCCCTTAGCCTGAGCCTTCCGCACCCAAGTCAGCTGACATGGGCTAGATATAAATGTCTAATTGCAATGTAGACATACCCTCAGGGGCTCTATTCCCAGGCCCCACCTTCTTATTCCCCTATGGAGACCCTCCTCCAATGTCTTTCCTTGAATCCAAGCTATCTGATGGGGCAAGAAATCCTGCTTTTTATATATTGCCTCATTCGCATGCTCAGGTATATAACCCTAGGACTACTTTCTGTAATTCCCAGCCTTAACTGTCTGAGGCCCTTAACAGGAATGCTGGTCCACAGCTGTTATTACAGGTCCAGTGTCCTGTTACACACACTTATTCTTAAAAAAGTGCCATAGGATTTTTGAATGCCCAGCTGTGGTCAGGATTTCTGATCTGCATCCATTTAAAAGATGGCACTTTCAACAACAGCCCAGTGTCAGCTAATATAGAGCTGAAATTCAGGTTCAGTATAGATTTGGGAAGGGTACTGCATACTGAATTACCTTCTTGCAGCACCTGGTTTGGCTGCAGTAGTCTCCCATTGCAGTGCTTATCCAGCCAAATCCTGCTTAGTTTACCAGTTGCTGTTTAAGATGTTATGGCTCCAGGATAGCCTAAGTTTTATTTCATGAAGTAATCAAATCCAGTATACGTACACAAGATTATTTTCCGTAATTGGGTCTAGAGATGTTTGTATCCCAGTATAAAGTTCTTATTTTCTTTGAGAAAGATCTGATCATGTACTTTAGAAACTGGTTAAATCTGTTTCTTTGTGTACAGAAAAAAATTAAGTCTTTTTCCTGGCCTTCATATAGTGGTAATATTGCAAGTGTAGTAGCCCTTGTACAATGGCAACCAAGTCAGGGCAAGCCTTAGATACATACAAGCACTCTCTTCTTTCAGCTCACACTTAAAACCTATAAGCTTGTGAGCCTACTACTTCCTGGTCTCTCATTCTAACCCCATCTCAGCTGACACAGTGCTCCTGTCCCTGGTATCAATGACCTGAATTTCTAGCTGACCCGCAGTCAAATCTTTTCTTCCAGCAAATTTTCTGTGCAGGTTACAGCTGCTCTGTAGAGCCTAGAGTCTTTCTCATCCTAGGTCTAGTTATCTCGTTCTGGCCATTTCACTCAGCTGAGGACCTTCTTGAATACTCAGTCCTTACTAAACAGCTTAAGACTGGCAAACTTCTTATAAATGACAATTTTCCTGCTATTTTGATAGGTCGAAGAACCCTTGCTGTTATCACGAAGCTGGATCTCATGGACGCTGGCACTGATGCTATGGATGTACTCATGGGTAGAGTGATTCCAGTTAAACTTGGTATAATTGGAGTAGTGAACAGGTTAGTGGGGGGATGGCAATTAATTTGTTCTTTTTTTAAAAAGTTGGATTGTTCCTTAATACATGGGAATGCTTTGGTTTCTCAAGCATATGGGTATGGGGTTCAGAATAAGGGATTTGGAGACTTAATAGTAGGATCTGTATTTAATTACAGAAAAAAATAAGCAATAGGTGAGCTAGCATCAAAATGTAGGCTGCTGTGTGCATCCCTGAATTCAGGAACTTGCTCTTCTTCCCAGCTGCCTTACTCTTTACATCTTCCAGGTCAAAGCTGATACCACTTTAATGTAGAGGCTGTGTGCTTACTCCACTGGGGATGGCTGCTGCCCATACTGGTTTCCAATCTACTGTACAACACCAACCAGTCAATCCATGGGGTAGCATTTCTAGTACCTTCAAAAGAGATGGCATATTTTCAGCACTAGTACAAACTAGTACAAGCAAATTATAGTCAGAAGAAAATGTTGACCACATTTTGGTAAACTTGGTTAGTGAAATAGCGAAAATGGTTGGGGAAATGGTTTAAGAGTGAAGGCAAAAATGACAGATGCTCTGATAATTAGGCATGGCACTGTCAAGAAAAGTGGAAGAGTGAATAAAATAATTGCACCTTACATTTATGAATTAACTAATAGTTCTGTTTATTACTCTAGGAGCCAATTAGATATTAACACTAAGAAGAGTGTTGCTGATTCTATCCGTGATGAATATGCTTTTCTTCAGAAGAAGTATCCATCTCTAGCCAACCGAAATGGAACCAAGTATCTTGCTAGGACGCTTAACAGGTACGACAGATTGTTATGCAAAAAGTAAATAACAAATCCAAAGATTATAAAAATAAATGTGGTGGTAACACACATAATGTTTTAAAAATTATTTTTATCTTTAGCATCCCTTAAGTACGACTGCTGTACAGTGAAACATTGGGATGTTTCCCTTTGAATTTTGAAACAAATTCACTTTCTGCAATTACTGTACTCTTTTTGAGCAAATATCTTTTTGTTGTACAAGAATATTTTTATTTGATCATAGTTAGTATTTCAAGTTGTTCTGGTATAATGAAGTTTGAAGAGGATTTCTTCCCTTTTCTAACAGATGAATTTGCACTCTCTCTGTTTTTAGGTTATTAATGCATCATATCAGGGATTGCTTGCCAGAACTGAAAACTAGAATAAATGTTTTAGCTGCTCAATATCAGTCTCTGCTGAATAGTTATGGGGAACCTGTAGAGGACAAAAGTGCCACTTTATTGCAGCTTATCACCAAGTTTGCCACTGAATATTGCAACACTATTGAAGGAACAGCAAAATACATAGAAACTTCTGAGCTGTAAGTATAATTGGTTATTTCTAGAATCTAGATTGTGATAATTGGCATGAAACTGGATCACATTACTCTAAAAGTACAGCAGTAGTAAGTAGTAAAAGCAAACCACAATGTCTTTAAAGGCGTTACACTCTGATAGTTAACTTTAAAATATTCAGTGTGTTCAGGCACAGAAAAACCTTTCAGTTAATATTTTCTCCTCTTCCTCATTTGTAATCTCAATTTTAATTTTATTTTTTCAGATGTGGTGGAGCTAGAATCTGCTATATTTTTCATGAGACGTTTGGACGAACCTTAGAATCTGTTGACCCACTAGGTGGCCTTAACACTATAGATATTTTGACTGCCATTAGAAATGCTACAGTGAGTATTACCCTAGGGTTCCTAGGTTATTGCTTTATGGATTTGAAATAGGATTTTTAAAAATCTTGTCTTTATTCAGGTCTGTTGTATTTAAAATGCTTGTCTGAACTCTATAATTAAGGTAGTGCTTAAAGCAGGTATTCTTTATTTTGTGTGAAGAACACAATCTATCCTCCCTACATTTTCTGAGACCATACAAGTTAAATTAATTTTAACTGAAATTAATTAAAACTGGGTCCATCAAGAAATCTAAAGGTCAGTCCTTTCTTGGTCCCAAGTAATCCTAACAGTGGAATAACATATGCACTTCAAACTTTCCTAATAGTTATGGAAATAATCAATCTTGTGCATAGTTTATAAAGCAAAGAAACTAGATTGGAATTAAGATAAGATTAATGGTTGCATCTCATTACTATGATTATTTAGGCTACAGATAGGCTCAGATCAACAGTTCAGGCAACTCTTAAGTGGGGCCATTGTGGCATCTGGTAACTCAACCAATCACCTCCTTTACAGCTAATTTGCATGTAGCAGTTCTGTGGTGGAGACTGGACATATGTCAAGAGTTTTCACTGATAGATTAGTTGATATAACTGACACTGGTCTTCAAAAGTTCATTGGTCACATAATAGCTTGGACATCCCCAAATACTTGAAAGGCTCCCATAGCACTGCTGCTTCAACTCCTTTGCCAGGGGAACTGAGGTATGAGTGCGGGGAAGGGACCTTAAAGTACAGAGATGTTGAGACTTGGAGACTGAGTTCTTTCTGCTCCGCCTTCGTAGTAATTCTCACTGTTGTACCCCTCTGACCATATGAATCGACTGCAGCTGACCAGATTCATCACTGAGTGTTTGGATGTACTGGTGAGCCCCTCTCTTAAAGTTAAAATGAAACAAAATGATTTAAGATTGATACTTCTGTCACAAACACAGACAGAACTGGTAGAGCCCCCTCTGGCTGGGTGCTCCCCAGAGAGTTGTGTTTGGGGCCCCATCTCCTTGGGCCCTTTGTGCTCTTTAAGCCTCCTGAATCTGATCAGATTCCAGGCACTGCCGTGGCTGGCGTCTCTGTGCCCACTTTTCTGAATGAAGATCTCCAGTTTAGCACCCCCTCCTAACAGCTGAGTCCCTGTGGTCCAACTGCCTAGTCCTGGGAATGGTGGGCTGTCTCCTCAGACTCATCTATAGCTTAAACACACCCTCTCCCAGAACTCCTGCTGTGTTGGCACTCTGGGTTTACAGCTTAACTTTTCAAGGGTACATGATAGCAAAACCAACACAGGTTTTGCACAAGATTCTAACCACAATTGCTCTTTAACATGAGAGAGACACAGATCTAGCCAAAATAACAACACACCTATATGCATTTTCCCTGCCTCAGTTTCCTTTCCACTCTGGAAAGTAGCTTGGACATAGTCCACTGGGTTGTCCAGTATCCTTCTGCCTCTTGTGGTTCCTCTCTAGGTCAGCTAGCTTTCCTTGGTCTTGGTTGGTCCTGTAGTTAAACAGGAGACTCCTGTTACAGAAGCATGCCCCCTCTCTTGCCCACAGCCTGTCTTACGCTGAGAGTCCCTCAAGTTTATATGTTCCCCTACCAAAACCTGTTTTTGGTTCTGCTGCAGGAGAGTTTCTGCTTCCCTTCCTACAGTGAAGTTGGAAGGGCTAACTTCTCCCAGTTGCAGCCAATCCATTGTCCCAAGGTGTTTCCCCCTGAATAGGTGACCATTAAAGTTTAATGACTGACTATTGTCCCTGGTCTGGCAAAGACTGCTACAGTCGTCTGCAAATGATGGATTCCACATATAGGCCTGGTCTACATTAGAAAATTAGGTCAGTTTAACTATGTTTTTCGGGGTGCTGCTGTAAGGTTTTAAGTGTGGACAAGCCCATAGAGGCATTTGATAATACATTAGTTTCATTATAACTTCATAACTTCAAGTGGAATTCATAAGTTTTACTTACATAGATCTGCCAAATTGTCACAACTACATATCATCAAATCATTAGAAGTATTGCATGGTAGGATTTGCACATATGAACATTTTAATTCTTAAAAGCTAAAGACATTCCCAGTCAAAAAACTGTTAAGATGGTTAAGGTTGAGAGTTCATATCAGGGGCTTAAGGGAGGGATGTTGTAATTATCCCAAGCATTACAGACCCAAGTAATTGAGTTAAGATCTCATTTAAAAGAAACTCAACCATTTTACTGTAAGAAATCTACACTTGAGACACCCAGACAACCACAGCTTTTTCCTGTAGTCATGTCATGAGGAGGAAAAATTCATCTGTATTTAAAAATCAGTTTAATCTAATATGGGGATATTAGATCAGTTTAATCTAATAAATGCCTTAGTCATCAGCCTGGTTATTCATGGTATCGCTGCAGGAGAAGTTAAGATTGCCTACATGCATTACCTGTACATTCTTTGAGTTTTGGTCCCTATGTGGATTCCAGATGTGGGTGCACATGCATGCCATGCACCAAAGCTAGAACTGTTCAGAGCAGTGTCCTTTGACTCAGGTGCATGCCTCGCCTTGTACATGTGCTACATCCAAGGTCTTATGGGGCTGCGTGGGTTGACCCCTCCTCAGTTTCCTCTTTCTGCTGCATGGCTAGAGTTGGAATGTTCATCAGGAAAGTTACATGGCAAAAAACCCCAAAAACAAACAAGCAAAAAAAGTTTAATAGTTTAGTTATAGTTAGTGTGTTAAGAACCTATAGTTGCGAAGTTCTCCCCTCCGTGGGGCAGTGCGCCCATGCAAGGGATTATGCCTAGACAACCCAGGCTCAAGAACTGTGTCACATGCCCGCGATCGTTCTCGGTGAGCGACGAACACAACGCCACCTTTGCTGCCTTGGTGTGACCCACATCGTTGTGAGGTGCTCTGTCCACTGCTCCTTTCCTTCGAGAACCCATGAGCAAGAAAAGTGAGACTCAATAAACACCTTATTGGGAAGGCAGTGCATCTGCATGTGCACCCTGAGGTGGCACTGATGGACCCACCAGAACGCCTGGCCACACCGAGTGTGACAACATCCCCAGCCACAGTGACACCGGCGGTACCAACCAAGACCCATTGTGCTCACTAGAAGCACAGTCACAGACACAAGGGCGGATCCCCAGGAGGGACCACCTTCAAGCACCACATTCCCTCCCCAAGCCAAAATCAACTGGGCGAAAAGTCACCTGCAGACACAGCGGCTTCTGCTCCCAAAAGGGCAAAGGCGGACAAGAAGACAAAGGACCTAGACAAGCCTGAGACTCCAGCCCCACTGGTGCCCCACCGGTGCCCTGGCGACCATCGACTGCACCGGAACTGTCAAGACTTTTGCAGCCGACACCCTACCAATTCCCAGTATCACACACACTGGGCTGTGTCTCACCCCTAACTCCTACAGCAGAACTTCTGCTACTCCTGGAGCGATCCTCGCACTGCTATCAGGCACTGGGCACCATGGAGCCCCCGTCCCCAGCTGATGAGACGCTGCTACTGTATCACCCTTCTGTAGCCCAACCAACAGAACAGCCGTGACACCTGTCCACTCCACTGGCTCTGCCCTTACCGTACCAATCAGAGTCCAGCTAGTCCTTGGAGCCTGAACCGCATTTCTCCTGGAGTGCTCGTACAGCCCCCACACCATTGAAAGCATTACCATAGGAACAATGGTTCAGCTACCCACCCAGCCCGCCAGCGAGAACAAATCAGAGGTCCTACTTGCACGGTTGGGACCCCTACTATGAACACCCTCCTTCAGAGTACACCACACCTTCAGTGGTATATGACAAAGCGTGTAGCACCATGGGACCACCAGTACCGATGGAACTGCTGGGACCAGTGGATCCACTTCTTCCTTGGATGAGGCAATCATCCCACCAACAGTTTTCTTCGTGATGACCAGGGCCAATACCAGGATCTTCTGAAGCATATGGCAATGGACCTGAATTCATCAGTGGAAGATAGCAAGGACTCACAAGATGAATTTGTTGGCCTCTTCCTATAGATACCACTTGGGTTGCGTTGCCTATTCATAATGCCATTCTACAGCTGGCCCAGGCAGTTTGGCATTTCCCAGCTTCCTGCACCCCCACACATAAACATGCTGAGAAATGGCACTTTGTTCTAGCCAAAAACACAGATTTCCTCTTTATGCACCTACCTCCAAACTAACTAGTGGTGCAAGCAGCAATTCAGTGGGCTAGACAACAGCACCCTAGAACCACTCTTCCTGATCGAACTGCAAAAAAACTAGACCTCATTGGCCATATGGTATACACATCTGCTGGCCTCCAATTCCACATAGCCAGCTCTCAGGCCACACTGGCAAAGAATGACCTTAGGTCATACTCGAGACAGGCAGAATTCCAAGTCTCCCTCCTGGAGGACAAGCAAACAGTTCGACACTCTCGTTGAGGAAGGCAAACTGGCATCCATAGTCTCCCTCCAGGTGGCAGTGGATGCAGCAGATACGGCCACTTGCTTCCTTGCATCTGGGGTGGTGGTCAGAAGGAAATCCAAACCACTTCAGAGGACCTCCCTTTTGATAATAAGAAGCTATTTAATGATAAAATGGACAAGAGCCTTCATTCCTTGAAAGACTCTAGAGCTATGCTTCAGCCTCTAGGCATGTACACTCCAGCTCCCACACAGTTTCAAAATCACCAGCTTATTGACCTAGATAACCACCCCCATCCGCCTATCAACTTTACCCTTCATGCCAACAGGAGCAAACATGCCATCGCCAATCTCCCAACACCCTTGACATTCCTACCCCTACCTCCACCTTTTATCAACGCCATCTGAGACAACACTTTTGACTATCCATCAAAGAACCACAAAACCCTCCGCACCCTGTCCTCAGCTTCCCCAATCATCGGGGGCTGTGTTGCTCTCTTTTCCCACCACTGGGGCAAGATTACCACTGACTGATGGGTACTGGACATCGTGTGCTGGGGTTACCACACTTTTCCACCCCACAATCTCAGGACAGCCTTGTGAATGCAACCTGAACATGCCTCCTACACAAAGACACACACACACTTCTCCAGAAAGGGGCCATAAAACGAATTTCACGTCACTACTGGAAACATGGCTTCTATTCCTCCTACTTCCTCATACCGAAAAAATAGGGCGATCTTTGTCCCATAGTGGACCTCTGGGCCCTAAACCGATTCATTTGCAAATTACACTTCCACAGGGTCACATTCCCTCCAATGTGGGGCCTGGTTCACAGCTCTTGATATGAGGGATGTATACTTTCATGTGGACATCTGTCTTCCTCCTCCGCCCCCCATTGCAATTTCATCATTTTGCAATGGGACAGTCCCATGACTAGTTCCATGTCCTCCCTTTTGGGATAGCTACTGAGCCTCGTGTGTTCACAAAAGTCTGGTTCTTAGTGGCATCATCTCACAAACGCTTGCTCAACAACATTCGGACTTTTGCGGGATCTTCTTGCCAGCCTTGGTATATGTATCAATGAGGACAAGTCTATCCTTGTGCCTACCAGAGAACTTATATTCATTGGACCAAGATTGGCTTCTCGAGTAGTATGGGCCTTTCTTTCAAAGGTCCGGTTTGCCGCTCTCCCAACTATCATTACACGACTGCAAAACCATTCACATATGTACATCCGCCACTACCTTTCACTCCTGGGGCTCACAGCAGCATCCATCTGTTTCCCCTATGCCCAACTCCATATGAGATGCTCCGGCAATAGCTAAGAACCATGTACAATCCACAGAAAGACCACCTAAACAAATGAGTCTCCCTCCCTCCACCAATGGTAACCTTTCTATTATGGTGGTGCAAACCATCCAAGGTTATGGCAGGCATCCTCTTCCAGCAGCCCACCCCGGACATCATCCTTATGACGGATGCCTTGCTTGCAGGCTGGGACGCCCACGTACAGGGCTACACAGCACAAAGCTAAAGTCCCAAAGAGAGACAAGGATGCATATCAACATCCTAGAGCTGAGGGCAGTACAAAGCGCCTGTCATGCTCTCCTTCCACTGCTTCAAGGCAAACATATACGCCTTGCAGACACCATGACAGCAGTGGTTTATATAAACAAGAAAGGTGGAGCCAAGTCTTTGTCCTTTTGCCAAGAAGAAATAGAACTGGTGCCTATGATACAATATCACGCTACAGACAACCCACTTGCCAGGTATGGACAACATCTTGGCAGACATGCTCAGTCACCCCTTCTATTACAGCTATGAGTGGGAGCTCCATGACCCCAACATCTTCCAGCAGTGAGGTACTCCCCAATGGGACCTCTTCACCACAACTGAAAACCACAAACTCCCCCTTCTCTGTTCCAGGGGAGCTCTCAGATGGGAATCAAAAGAGAATGCTTTTCTCCTCCCATGGATGCTGGTCCTCCATTACGCCTTCCCGCCCATCCCACTCATTCCACAGGTACTTGGCAAAGTGAAACAGGACCAGGCAACAGTCATACTCATAGCCCCTTCCTGGCTCTGCCAGTATTGGTTCACAGACCTCCTCCACTTCTTGGCTTGCCCTCCAATCCCCCTTCCTCCCTTACTGAACCCTACTCATGCAGCAACACGGCCAGATCCAACATCCTAACCCGCAACTTTTGCAACTCACGACCTGGTATTTGGATGGGGCTCGAGAATAGATAATGGGTGCTCCAAGCCAGTATGGGACATACTTGCCCATAGTCGATGCCCTGCAACTAGAGCTTGCTACCTAGCCAAATGAAGGTGATTTCACGAAATGGGTCTCCAACAACCACCACGCCTTATCAAACATATCCATATCAACTGTCCTGGATTATCTACTCCACCTTTGTCTTTCAGGCCTTGCCCGTTCCTCCATAAGACTACACCTGCAGGTATTAGCGCCTTTCTTCCACCAGTAGATGGGACTTTCATATTTAGCCACCCAACTTTTAACTCGATTCATATGGGGCCTACTGAACACTTTCCCTTCCATTGGAACCCACCCCGGTTTGGGACCTCTAGTTCTTTTAGTTCTTACAAAATCACTATTTGAACCCCTGGCCACTTGCCCACTTACTTACCTGTCCATTATGGTAATATTCTTGGTGGCCATCACCTTGGCCCAATGAGTCAGCGAACTGGTGGCCAAATGGCAGATCCTCCTTTCATGATATTCCACAGGGACAAAGTCTCCCTCCAACACCACCCCAAGTTCCTTCCCAAAGCGGCCTCACCATTCTACCTCAACTAGGTCATCCATCTCCCTGTTTTTTACCCCCAAACCACACTCCTCCAAGAGAGAACACACCCTGCACTCCCTCAATGTTCATCGTGTGCTGACCTACCTCCATTGTACCCACACTTTCTGAGCCTCATCAAGACTCTTCGTTGCAATAGTGGAGCACTGCTGGGGCTGTGTTCTCCTCCCAATGCATCTCTAAATGGATCTCCAGCTGTATCATGGAGTGCTACTCCCTTTGCCAAGTCCTGCTACTACTAAGCACAAAAGCTCACTCCACATGTGCACAGGCTGCTATGTCTGCCTTCCTCGTAAACGTCCCATGGCAAGACATTTGCAAGGCTGCAACGTGAGCCTCTCTCCACACATTCACTGCATATTACGCCATAGCTAACTTGTCATGAACTGATGCACCAGTAGGCCGTGCAGTACTACAAGCTCTTGCGTCCCCTGAGCCTTAGCACCCACCTCCATACTTGTTACTGGTAGCTATCTACCCATGTCTGGAATCCACATAGGGATCAGCACTTGAAGAAAGGGAGATTACTTACTAATTGATGGTTCTTTGAGACATGTGGTTTCTATCTGGATTCCAGTCCCACCCCACATCCCCTTTGCTGTGGGCTTGATGCCTGTTAGTAAGAGGAAATTGAGAGTGCGCCGACCCATGTAGCCACATAAACCTTGGACGTACCACATGGACAACATGAGGTATACATGTGGGTCCATGGATGCTGCTCTGAACAGTTCCGGCTTTGGTGCATGATGTGCATGCGCACCCGCGTCTGGAATCCAGATAGGGGCTACACATCTTGAAAAACCATCAGAGACAGTAAGTAACCTCCCTTTACTTACCTTAACATATTTGGATTTCTTTTACATATAACCTTACCTCTGATTTTCCTGGGATTGTAATGCTTTGGGTAATTACGACATCCTTCCTGTGCTGTTTTTGGGTTATTCTCTTTTTTGTTTTGTTTTTTTTAACCTTACGTTACTAGTACATACATTCAGATGAATATAAGGTTGAGAGTAATATTTTGGTATGGGAATAATGTGTAATTTAATTATAGGATTCATCAGCTTAATGCCCCTTTAGGATTCATGCAGCATCTAGCACACCTTGGGTACTACTATTGTACAAAAAAATCTGCTTTTCTTCCCTTTTTCGACTAGGGTCCTCGACCTGCCTTGTTCGTGCCTGAAGTTTCGTTTGAACTGTTGGTGAAGAGGCAAATCAAACGTTTAGAGGAGCCCAGCTTGCGCTGTGTGGAGCTCGTTCATGAGGAAATGCAGAGGATTATCCAACATTGTAGCAACTACAGTACACAGGTAAAAGCAGAGGTTGACTACCAAGTTTAGAAACGATATGATAAACTCATAAGACCTGACTGCAGTGCGTTGTGACTTGTCTAAAAGTGCTGAGCAGCCTCTTTTACGGGAAAAAATCAGTATCCACATTGCATACCAAAAAAAAAGGAGGGAGAGTAAGACTTTATCACTAGATAAAAATCATTTGTGAACATCTGTAAACAGCCTTGCGGAAGTGTATTCTGTGAGAAATGTGCGAAATATCTTACTGATAAGGGCAGTCTGTCATGTTGGTAGGTATTTATTTTTGGCATATGAATCCCATAAGGCACTAATGGCTTTGGCCATAAAGTTCAAATGCTATAGTTTTGACAGAAGAGATGCAGATACGCTACTATTATTGAATGCCTAAAGTTAATAAAATGGTTGAGATTGTTTAGATTGTGAATTTAAATGCAAGAGTCTGAAAATTTAAAGTCATTCTTCAGACTAGACTCAATTCTTTGTTCTTGGGGCCCTGAAAATATTTGATTCTAAAGTTTTTCAGTCCTTATGAAAATGCCATTCTCCCCTCTCTGCTAACTCATAGTGAGCACAGATTTTTAGCTTTTTACCTTCTGCATATACCCATGCTGAACATGTTGAAGAACTTTATTGGAAAATTTTACAATGTTGCTTTCAAAGACTTTTATCACCTTAGAAAAAAAGTTTGTGATAAAAATGTGTAAGACATTTCCTATTTTCAGTGTTTTGTAATTAGGTAATAAAGTGTTACGAAGCAAGTTAATTACACTTTTGAATAGTTTATTAATCCAAGAAGTGCTGATGGTAAAGCTTACAGCAGACCACTAGAAACTTATGCTCCTGTGGCTTCAGAAAAATGAACTTATAATGTCTCTTATCCTTGACAGGTTAGGTTAGCATGTGTGTTGAAATTTCTCATATTCTGAATTAGCACAAAACCAGGGAAGGGCTGAAACTTTCAGAAAACTGCCCAATTAAGAATAACTTTATTCTCTCTCTCTCTCTCGCACTCACACACACACTCACACACACAGAGAGAGAGAGAGAGAGATCATGGCTTATGAAAGAAGCCACAGCAGATTTGTATGAGAGATAGGAAGGAATTTGGAGAAACGGTTCAGTGGCTGGAATCAGTGTACTATTTTTGGATGAGACATAAGCAAGGTCTAAACTATTGCATGTATGGGTATAAAAGATCCCATAGCGCTATTCATAAATGGAAGTGTTAGCCTCAGCATCATGGTACGTCCATTTGGGTACTTTATTCTGCCTGTCTGAATTTCTCACCAATTTTAATTGGATACTGTAAACTCTGGTTACTTCAACATCTCCAAATTGTCTGCATGTAACACTAATTTTAATTTTACATTGGGGGAGACTTTCAAAAGCACAAATTAGGTGACTGCCATTTGTGTCTTTGAAAATCTCCCCCATTGTGCTTACTGGGACAATAACAAGGTCTAACTACAAAAATTGTACTCTAATGGAGCATTCCTTGTTAACTCTATTACTCATCGACTCGCTATTAATTCTGCTTTTGATTGAAATCAACAAGAAACCTAATCATAATTCCAACTTTAAGGGATCTGGGTTGGTGCACTCTGATGTGACATTTTGGATAGCTTCAGTTATCTTATTTTCCTCAAAACTTTAGGAGGTCTAGCAACAATCTCTCTCTATGGGATACAATAGTCTAGTCTCTTGTGGACTGTAATACTTTGGTCTAATTTAGGTTGTTGGGTTTAGTGTATGGGTAATGGGTGGTGTTGGTGGCCAGTAATATACAAGAAGTCAGATTAGATGATCTGGTGGCCCCTTCTGGCCTTAGACTCTGGTACGTTACTTTTTCTCCTTGTTTTCTAGGAATTGCTGAGGTTTCCCAAACTACATGACGCCATAGTTGAAGTAGTGACCTGTCTTCTGCGTAAGAGGCTACCAGTTACAAATGAAATGGTAATTAGTTTTGTTACTTAGCACCTTATATTCCATTCCTGTTTTCTAGCAAACCATTCTTTCTGTTGGTGATTTCCTTTCTTAGTGCTTTTGTTTACCATATAATCTTAGATTAAAAAACATTAGGCTTAACTGAAATATTCAAAACCAGAAACTAAATCCATATTTAGGCACCTAACTTTATGCTTCTGATTTTGAATATTTTGGCTTAATTATTTAAAAAAAATTCTCCCTCCCCTCCAGAAAAGCTTTATCTAGAATTCACATTTTAAACCTCTTTGCCTTCTTTTGCTAACATGGAAGCTGTTATTTCTTATCAAACTCAGCGATGCACAAAAATGTGTTACTAAATTTATTCATTTCACTTCAGTATGTGGACACTGAGCTGTTGCTGTGGAATATTAATTTAGCATGTACCACCATACATCTGGTAGAGAACTGAAAGTTCACTTTCTAGCTCCAAACAAGTCAAAGCTTGGAGAGTGTTAATGTTAAAGACTGGTTTCTATTTGAGATTTTTAAAGCAATCCATGGCTAGGAAGTATAGTTAGTTACATATGTCTGATGGAATCGGGGTCTTGGTGTTTCTCTTTCTTGCTGCATTCTTTGTAATTTTTTTAGCTTGATGTGGGGAAGGGAAGGGAGAAGCAGAATCAAAGCAATTGAATGAGAAATTGAAGTAGTAATTGCTGTCTTGAATCTGTACTATTTGACTGATACAAACCTTCAGCTTCTAAACTTATATTCTCTTGACATAACCATGATTGCCTTGTTTTCCTGTTGCTTAAAAGTGAGCCAGAAATATGTTCTTTCTGCAGAGTGTTCTCCTTTACTGAATTATAGAGTTAGCGTTACATGTGGTACTATCCTCTTACAAATAACTGTTTTATCATTTGTACAAATCTAGCCAGGTGTTTGTCTTCTAAAACTTATTTAGAGCTGTTACCCCAAGACACTTTTTGTGCTAAAGCAAGCTTTTTTAATCTTATCCTCTTGTACAGCTGTTTTCTCCATCTTATTATTTAGAGAATTGTTTAAATGTAGAAAATAGCGCATGTGTTGTCTTGGATTGGATTTTGTAATTTCATTTCATTGCTCAAACTTAAATACAATGGTAGTTTTGACTGATCATGATTCATGATAAAAAATGGTGTAATCAGTACTAAGATACAAAACATGTGCTATTGCAGTACTGGATGGCATCAGCAACTCCAGAACAGTCTCTCAGGTTACTTGCTCAAATACGGTGCAGATATTTGTGGTTGAACGTTACTATGTCAGCTGTTAGGCATGTCACAGTATGAAATGAGTTGGGACTCAGTCCAATTCCTGGTGGACAGGTGTTTGTCTGAAAATGCCAACAAGAGTGCCAGTTTGCCGTGTGGGTGTCAATAGAGGGAAAAGATCGAATATGTCATGATGGATGAATTACCTTCTTGCCCTGAGAAGTTGTCCTTTTGGGTCAGAAATGAAATGCATCTGCAGGCAGCATGGGCAAAAGCTACACTGTGGGTGTTTATGCTATACTGCGGATAATTAGACTGCAGTTTCTATGGTTGCCAGCCCAGCACCCTTTTCTGGCAGTAAATTTACTCATAAAATCTAAACTATGAATTATTTTTCTCCTGTAGGTTCATAATTTGGTGGCTATTGAGTTGGCTTACATCAATACTAAACACCCGGACTTCGCCGATGCATGTGGGCTAATGAACAACAACATAGAGGTAAGGAAAAAGGTCTTTTGAGTGGTGCACTTATTATTTAGAGGGGACCCCTAAGTAAGTTGAACCCTTTTTTTAAAAATCTGAGCATACATTTTATTCTAATACAACTACCTGTGCCATTATATGCTTGATGTGAAAACCTTTATAATTGCAACCCATAAATATATATGGAAGACATTGTGTATATGTTTCTCTGGAGCATGTTTCTCAATGTATCTCTAAGTATTCCTTATCTTTTCTTAAAATAGTATGTTTAAAAATACGCAAAGCAAAATAAACAGATAATACATTGTAAAATATAATTCTGTATGTTTCAAATGCCACTCAAGATACAAGCAAAACTAATTGACAAGACCCAAACTGCACGAACAAAGACTGATACTAATATACATTGTTTAGCACAAGCGACAGTTCTTTGAGTGATGTCCCTGTGGGTTCTCCACTGTAGGTGCGGCAGCATCCCCCTGCTCCTGGGTTCAGAGATCTTCATCAGCAGTGCCTGTCCAACCACACATGCACCCCCTGCCCCATCTCATGCTGTGAGTGAGACATGTGTATATATAGTGCTGTGTGGTCCATTTGCCCCCCAGTTCCTTCTCTGCTGCATTGCGTCTGGGATGCAATCTACAGCAGAGCCCCCTTCTCCCTCTATCTCCTTAGTGTCTTGTCTGTCACTTTTAGTTTAGTTTCGTACTTTCTTCTTTCCTCTATCTAAAAAATAAAAAAATTAAAATTTTCACTTTACTCGTTACTTTATAGCTTAAGTTTTTGTTTCCCTGCTGGGTTGCCCTCCTGGTAACGGATGGCCACCCCCACTGTATTCGTTGTCTGGGAGAGGGACACGTCACATAAAAGTGTTCCCACTGCCATGACTTGACTACCAGAGCCAGAAAGGCCTGGGACATTGGGTTACGACTTCTTGTCATGGAGAAATCACTGTGTCCAGCAATGGACCCAGGCCTGGACTCTCCCCCATGCAGCTTTTGTGCTCTGTGAGGTCATCCACCAGTTCTCATTCCCCGCGTCTCTCTAAGAGAAAGTCATCTCTTTCCCACTCTGACAAGAGGAGACAAGCTCCCTCATCATTCTCTGAGGCACCTCCTGCTGAAACACCTTATCCCCTGCAAGGTCAGTTGCCTCAACATCTTCGGACAGTCATAGCCCCAGGCCCCGTCTGAATACCTCTGGTGCTGGAACAAAACAACTTTCTAAAGACCCTAACTAGGCAAAGCTAAAGCCCTGGGCACCGACTTCCATCTCTGGAGACTCTGACAGATCAGCTTTGAGTGTTATGGCACCGACAAAACCATTGTCACCAGCACCTTTTTTGGCATTGCCAAAGCTTTCAGTGCCGAGCAAGTCATCAGTCCACTTGCTGGCTGCTCAATGAAATGCATCTTTCCCTTGGCACTGATTAATGCATGCAGATGATGCTCCTTCCTCTGCCCCAGATTTCAGAGACCATAAAGACCTAATTATATCTTACATGCTTGAGTAACCACTGCTCCAACACAACCTTCCCCCCATTTCCATCCTCCTCCTGGACTCATGATATTATTTCCTTTCTCCTTTGATGACAGCACCCTCCTTCCCCAGCAATGAGGAGGAAGAAGAGGAAGAGTGCTCCATCATGCCCTCTTACACAAGACAAACGCAAACAATTTCCTCTACAACTCCTCACTATTCACAATCCAACCTAAGCCAGCACACTGGTATGAACCTCCATGGATGCAACCCCTAGATCTGCTCCCTCCACATTAGCCATACCAGGATCCCTGGGCCATCTATAGAGCACAGTTCAGGAAGCCTCCCATGTAGCAAAGCTAGAGATCTACACCTTTGCCTTCTCCACCGGTCCACCAGAGCCTCCTCTGGCAGTGGATGAGGAGGAAGAATATAGGGAGGAAGCTCCACCACCCCTACGTTTCTCCTCTTCTTCCCCCTGATGAGGCTGTCATACCTTCACCTCCCATGGCTGCTGACTACTTCAAGCATTTGAAGAATTATTTTGCAGGATTGCAAACTTCCTCCAGATTCCTTTAGAGGAAGTACAAGTACAAGATCAGAACCGTAAGCTGCTTGAACTCCTGCCCTCGTCCTCCTCTAAAATAACCCTCCCTATGGCCTCTGCCCTTCTCAATCCTGCTAAAGGGCTCTGGTAGATCCAGAGTCCATCCCTCCAACCTGCAAACAGGCAGACAAAAAATATTGTGTTCCCACAAAGGATTTGGGATTTCTTTTCTTTCAACCCTCTCCAAATTCCTTAGTAGTTAATGAGGTGCAAGAGAAAGGACACCAATATTAAATTCAGTCCACTCATCCTGACAGAAATTGGAGCCATTGGATTTATTTGGACCCATAGTTGTCCACCTTGCTCCAATTTCACATATCTAATAATGAGTCTGTCATGGCCAAGTACAACTACCTCAACTACTCTAAAATACAAAAACTCTATCGACCTTCTGGAGGACAAAAAAGAGCTACTCCAGGTGCTTTTATGTCTTGGTTTGAACAACCTTACAAGCCTCTTGGGACTCTGGCGATACTGCTGCTCAATCCATCACAATTGCCATAGTTATGAGACGGGCGTCATGTGCCTTTCCAGCCTCCCTAAGGAGGTACAAAGCACTATAGAGGTCCTACCTACCCTTTTGAGAACTCCAAATTGTTCACGGATCATAGGGATGAATCACTACACTCCCTTAAAGACTACCCAGCTGCTCTCCACTCTCTTGGCATGTATACACCAGCCCCAGAGGTGCCCAGAGAAATACCATCTTCCCACACAATCCCAACCATCACTGCATGCTCCCCAGCAGTGCCATAACAGCACCAGCAACAAAAGCCTCTTGCAAACGCAGACAGACTACTCAATGGGCTACTTCTCAAACCCCTTCAGCCACACAATAATTTTGAAGGTGTGTTCAAGAGCCTGGGAAGCCTCCCCCTTGTTCCATCTACATCAGCCATCTCTGACATCCCACTAGTTTGGCAACCAATTTGCCCCATTCTTCCCATCATGGAGGCTAATTACATCAGACCTGTGTGTCCTAGAGATCATCAGGAAAAGATACTCCATCCCTTTCCTATCTATTCTACCCCACCACCCTCCTTCCTGTTTCTCTTCAGGGATTCCTCTCTCAAACCCATTCTATGAGAAGAAATAAATGATCTTCTGCAATTGGGAGCCATAGAACCAGTTCCTTCCCAATACAGAGAAAAAGTTTCTACTCCCATTATTTTCTGATCCAGAAGAAATCCAGTGGGTGGTGCTTGATCCTGGATCTTCGAAACCTAAACAAATTCATCAAACTGCAATGCTTCAAGATGATTACCCTCTCCATCATTATCCCAGCACTGGAACAGGGGTATTGGCTTTCAGGTTGGAAGATGTGACCCTCATCCTGTGAAAGGAATTGCGGAGTCAGATGGAAAAAGATGGGCCGGCATACCGTTATGGGAAACCTCCATGGTTCCAGGATTTGGAAGTAACTTGTTCGGAAGCAGTTAAACAGGTACTCTTGAATAGCACATGTGACATGACTAGGTGCACTTATCTCCGCAAATGGACTAGATTCCAATGTTAGTGTGCCTCCCATCATGTCAAAGCAATGAGCACTCCATTACCACTTATCCTGGACTATATTTTACGTCTTAAACAATTGGGATTATGCACCAGCTCCATCTGTGTGCCTTTGGCAGCCATCGCAACCTTTCACTGCCGCATAAATGGCCACTCTGTCTTTACACACCCACTCACAAAAAGTTCCTGAAGGGCCTCTAAAATCTTTACCCTCACGTACGGGAGCCAACCTTGGCCTGGGACCCTGGCCTTGTCCTACCCTCTCTTACTAGACCTCTGTTTGAACCAATGGCAACATGCTGTTACATTCACTTATCTATGAAAACAGCATTTCTTGTTGCTTGCCCCCTCTGCCCGATGAGTTGGCAAAATTGGAGCTCTTATGGCATACCCCTGTACACGCTTTTTTCATAAAGACAAAGTTACACTCTGTCCGCATCCCAGAACTCTACCCAAGGTACCATCCTCTTGCCATCTCATTCAACCTGTCCGCTTTTCTTCCTTCTTTTTGAAGCCTCACAGCAACCAGTAGGATTCAGCACTGCATACCCTGGATATCAAATGAGCATTAGCTTTCTACCTGGACAGAACTAAACCTCTCTGAAAATCTTATTCTTTTCAGTGGCCGAAAAATCCAAAGGCACAGCCGTCTCTAAGCAGTGTCTCTTCAGGTGGATCTCATGATGTATAATCTGTTCTACCAACTATACGATTGACAATCTCCTCCTGTAACTAGAGCCTATTTCACTGCTCACTCTTC
Organism: Mesoclemmys tuberculata; assembly: GCA_007922155.1. Classification (NCBI taxonomy): domain Eukaryota; kingdom Metazoa; phylum Chordata; order Testudines; family Chelidae; genus Mesoclemmys; species Mesoclemmys tuberculata. Next base: position 95,387,974 of record ML675616.1, on the reverse strand, counting down.
ACCTCCATTGCTTTTCTTGTTACTGTCCCAATTGCTGACATTTACAAAGCATCCACATGGGCATCATTGGACATTTTTACCCATCACTATGCCGTCACTCACAACAATGCTGCAGATACTCTTCTAGGTTATACTGTCCTATCATCTGCAATAAATGCTGCTCCAAAGCCTCAGCCTTCCTACTGGGGGCACTGCTTTTTAGTCAACTACGGTGGAGGACCTATAGGGACATGACTCAAAGAAGAAGAGGTTACTCACCTTGTGCAGTAACTGAGGTTCTTTGAGATGTGTATCTCCTATGAGTGCTCCACTACCTGCCCTCCTCACCTCTGCTTCGGAGCTGAAACATAAGATCTGTGGCTTAGAAGGAACTGGGGGGTGGTCGGACCACACAGTGCTATAATTATTACATCCCGATCATGGCGTGAGATGCGGGGGAGGCGCACATGTGGTCCAACAGGCACTACTGCTGATGAAGATCTCTGATCTTAAGTGCAGGGGATGCTGCTGCACCTACACTGGGGTACCCATAGGGGGCACATCTTGAAGAACCTCAGTTACTGCACAGGGGAGTAACATTCTCATATTTAGGGAAGAAAAAAGCCTATTTATTTCTGAAAGAGAAAATAGCCTTATAGATGTTGAAAACTGGCCATTCTGAGGCTTCCCACTTCTCCCTATCCTAACATTCATGTCTTCTCCCACTTCTCCAACCACATCATTCATTGGCTTCTTACTGTCTCATCCTGTCTCTTATATTTTGTTGCTCTTTATTATTTATTCTTTATATAAATGATAAGCTCGTTGGGGGCAAGTCTCCTAACTATGGCCCCAATTCTGCCATCAGATTTGTGCAGGTGGACTCCCATTGACTTAGTGTGGGAACAAGGTCTGTCTGTGATGATCCGATTGCAGGAATGAGGACTCTGTAAGTGCGTGTAAATTTATGGTATCTTATACATGTTCTGAACAGTATACAATGAAAAGTATACAGTATTTCTAATATCCTTCTTTAAAAAAAACTGAAAACTTGGATCTGAAATATTTGGTTTCTTCTATGTTTGTAATGTTTTGTCCTTGCTAGTGAGAGATCTGTTCTTAATCACCAGAAAACTCCAATCTTTCCCCTTATTCATCTTGACTTCCTTCAACTATTACTTTGTTGCTAGCTAGTCAAGCTCTCTCTCCTCTTCCCCCTGCCTTTTGGGCAAATAATTATCAAGCTGACCATCTGCTCTAGTAGTCATTTCCTTTTGGATTATTTTATAAACCTACCTCTTAATGAATACTTCACGGAATCCATCCTGATCCAAGCTGTATCTTGGTTTTTAAAGGCTTGAGTGTACTGCAAAGATCTGTGCCTTTAATATTTTGTGCATTGAACACTTTGTTCGGTTCAGAGTTTATATGCCAAATTAGCTCTGGCCACTTAATCCTTCAAAGCTGTTTTATCCTGCCAACAGGTTTTGATTTAAAACACCATAATGTAGGGTAAAAGTTACTTTGCAATAATATGAGACGTGTCTACAATTTAGGTACTTGTCCCTGAAGTAGTAAAGCTTGAATGCACCTTGACACAGAGTGATACTTAATCAAGGTTTTTGCTGGCTTTTTTTTAAAGGAGCAAAGGCGTAACAGGTTAGCCCGAGAATTGCCTTCTGCTATGCCACGAGATAAGGTGAGTGAATACCTCTTTTTTTTTAAAATGGATTAATGCACTATTTTTGATCCAAGGTGTGAGAACTGTATTATACACTTACGAAGCACGAGCATCGTGTTAAATAAGTGAGATTTAATGTGTTTGCAAGTGTTAAAGAAAATGTGGGTCATAACTTGTATGCTTAAATGTGGATTGAGAGAGATCTGATGATTTTAATCCTGAACAGTACTGTGGTCGTCGTCTTTTTTTTTGAGATCTTAGCGCCAACATGACGATTCAGACTATTAAAGTCACTTTGACAACTACAGTTGAGAATGTAGCATTTTATTCTCTGGAAGAAGACAATTAAGATGAAGCATGAGTTTATTTTCAAGTTTAGAGAGAGATCTTATTTGTTTAATTCCAGCCTATTGGCCAATACTATTACATTATAGCCCTTTCAGCTGTATCCCATCAGCGCGTTTAGGTTTGCAAGGTTCTCAGGATAAATTGAGTAATTGATAAGTACACACAAGACAAAAACTGAGTGACGTAAGTCTGCTTAGTTATGAAAATGGGCAATCTGTCATTATTTTAGACTGTTCCATGTACTCAGTGTTCTTTGAAATTATTATAAACCTAGATTGGTGCAAAACATCTTGTTAATGAATCTCCAAAATACTGTTTAAGCTTTGCAGGAATTGTTGCAATTTGAAACTTAAAAATTGGTCAATAAACAAAACTTTAAAAAGTGAGAGAAGCTTTCAGAATGTATCCAATATTACTTCATAGGATCAACTTGAGATCAATGTGAACCAGTTGGAGATGAACTGGGAATGTTAAGCAGCCACAGTACAGAGCTTGCTTTCTGTGCTGTTTGATCATGCCCATTATATTGTGCTTTTCTCTGATTGTAGTGTAAAGCTGAGTTTAAATCAGTAGCATGGGAATTGGAGAGGATTTGGAGACCAATCAACCCAGAGGTGTTTGATTTTTAATTGGCTGCTTTTTAATCCCTTTGGATTCTTCTCCTGTTCATATTGTGTTGCTTGCAAATCTACAAATTAAAAATGTCTTTCTGGGTAGCTAAAGATGTTGTTAGTAGAGAACAATGCATGAATGTATTAGGCGCATTCAGTGTCTGCCCTTAGTTGATTTTTTTCTGCATTTCTTACCTTCTTTAGTCTACTAAACCTCCAGGTGCATTGACACCTGCCTCCCAGGAGACCTCTTCTGCTGTTTCTGCTGAGGCTGATGGCAAGGTCTGTCCTGATTCTTCCTATAAGCACTGCATGCTGACTCCTGTTGTGGTGCTCTTTGGATACTACAGAAATAGTTCACATACATAGTGTTTTGTCATTGGCACAGTGTCCTCTGCATCTGTCAGATCATTTGTCCTGTAGTGCTGAATTTGCCTAGCATTGCTCATATTACATTAGGTTGCACAAGCCGAGTAATGGGCGATGTACACTCAGTCAGAAATTTCATTGCTTTCTTTATTGGCATGTTTGTTTTCAGTGAATTATGGTATGAATGGGTAGAGCCATAATTTGCAGGAAATGGTTTCTCCAAAATACATTCAACTACAATGCTGTAATCCAACATTTTAAACATGTTTGCCAAGCTACATGTTTTAATATGTCTTAACATTTAATTGAGGAAAGCAGAAAATAAACTAAAAATAAACTTCCTTTTTGACATCTTAAAAATAATGCGGGGTAACTCGTTTACTTGTCTCTGTACTATACATCCTGCAATGGCTTTTTTATATTTCTGCTCTGGTGTATTGTCTGTTTTGTACGTTCACATTGCACCTGTGTGAAAAGCTTTTTTTTCTAGTCATCTTTATTTTACAGGCAGAAATGTTTGCTATTGAATATTTCTATCGAAATAGGAGCATCTAGAGGCTCCAGTCAGGCTTTATGCCCCGTTGTACTAGATGATGCACGTACATATTCAAAGACGTTGTCCCCGCCCTGGTTAAAGTAGCTAGAACCTAAAATAAATTCTAGTTGAAACTGGAGTTTTAGTTACAAACTGCAGCAGTGATTTAGGGGGTCTAATACACCGCAAGCACCTAAACAAAAGCTGAAAACTGCACTTCTAATGCTAGGCTTTGTGTACCAGTGATGGTGTGTGTTCCTTAGACATTATGATGGCTGCAGTGGTTTCAGGGCAATTGTTGAATTAAAATACCTTCCTGTTCACTGTATAAAATTTGTATTTGTTAATCTTAATAATAACAGAATATAGTGTTACTTCTGAGATTGTTTCTGGAATATATTGGACTCCACAGCGATATACGTGACTGATTCTGTGCCGAAGGGGTCTGGGTTGCATTTAGCGATCACTATTATGTTGTGGTGTTCTGTGTCTTAATACCTAACCTGATAGTAAAGTCATTTTTGGCAGAAGTCCAACCACTAGCTGAAAATATAATGAGCCACTGTCTTCAAGCGATAGTCCCTATTGTATTCCCCTGAGGCTTATGCGCATGCACCTGGAGCCGGAACTTTTGAAAGTAATACTGTTCGACAGTCCGCACAGTCCTGGACCACCTCATGGTTTTGCCAGAGGCAAGAAAGGGTGTGGTGTGCCGCTGCTGTCTCCTGTTCCTTCTCACCGCCACATGGTTTGAGTTGGAGCTTTTACTCTCCTTTCATCTTTGTGATGCACTTTCCAAAACTTTCCAAAAAATATCCTTAGTATTGTTCGTAGTTTAATTTATTATTTTGTTCTGTATCCCCTTTGGATTTTTGTTCAGATTTTCCTTTTGCATCAGATTTAGACGTACAAGACCATCTACACCAGGGCTCGACAAACCATGGGCATGAGGTACATCATGGCACCTACAAATTTAAGTCTGGTGCCTAGTATTTTCTCCGGGGGGAGCGGCCACCGCATTCCAGCCAGGGAACCACTGTGCCCATGTGGCAGGGCTGGGAGAGGGGAGCTGCAGCTGCTTTGTCGAGCCTTGATCTACACCAACTGCTTGAGGTCTTACACACTTCATTGCCAGCGAGGTTGGCCCTACCAATCAATGATGCCATCCTCCAACCAGCACACAATGTATGGCATACCCCTGCCATGTGTGCACCTTCCCTAGAAGGGGCTGAAAAGAGATACTATATCCCCATCAAAGGGTCAGAATTCCTGTTCTCTCATCCTCTCCTGAACTCACTGGTCATCCCAGTGACTTTAGAGCATTCCAAGCAACAACAACACCACCCTACCCCCATCCAATAGAGAGGGTAAGAGGCTAGACCTCATGGGCAGAAAGGTCTTTTCCTTGGCAGGACTCCAATTTCGTATTTCAAATTATGTAGCCTTGATGTCCAAATATGATTTAATAACTAGGGGAGATTGCCTGATTTCCAGACAAGTTGCCCTCACAAGTTTGCAACCAATTTCAGGCAGTTCTGCAGAAGGGCAAGTTATTTATTAGGTCAATGCCACTGGCTGCGGTGGACTCTGCAGACATGGCTTCTTGTGTCGTGGCAATGGGGACTGTTGTGAGGAGGGAATCCTGGTTACACTTCTCTAGCTTCCTCAGGGAGGTACAGAACATTATAGAAGACCTCTCATTTGACAAATTGCATGTCTTTAATCAGAAGGTTAGATAAAGTGCCTAAACTCCCCAAAGGACTTCATAGCCATTGTGGGTATCTACAAATGGGCACCCAAGAGGACGTTCTGTCGCCTGTCTCGATCACATAGTTGTGGGGCCCTATAATAATACCACCAATGTACCTATGAGCCTCAAAAGCGCCCTAAGGTTCACAGACCCCATGTGCCTACATCAACCGCCCCGTCATCCATGCAGCACTCCCAGTTATCACGTAAACAGTGTTTCTGACTGTCCTTAGATAGCTGTCAAACCACTCGGTACACAAATCCTGCTACCACCTTTGTGGGCCGTCTCAGACTCTTCCAGCATGGAAAGCAATAACAACAAACAAGTGAGTCCTAGATAATTATCCAGGGAAGCTACATCATAAAGTTTGCAACAATGCCCCCATCCCACCCTCTTTCGTGGTCCGCATGCATGGAACTCTCACGCGACAACCTCCTCCAACTAGAGGCTGACTCTTTATTTCAGAAAGGAGCTGTTGAACTGTTCCCAGACCCCTTTCAAAGAACAGTGTTTTACTCAAGCTGCTTCCTAGTCCCCAGAATGAAGGAAGGATGTTATTGGATTTTCGACGCCTCAACCATTCCATTTCCAAACCAAGATTCTGAATGGTCACACTTGCAACATCATTCCCTCCTTATAAAAAGGCTTGTGGTTTATGGCTTTCGATATGCAGAATGCCTACTTCCATATTGATATACACCCAACACACAGAAGGTTCCTGAGGTTCAAGTTGCAATCTTGACACCTTCAATACAGGGTCCTACCGTTTGGCCTTACCATTGTCCTGTGACAAAAGTTTTCTCAGTGATTGTAGCTCATCTCAGATGTCAGAGATCCTCATTTTTCCCTAGCAAAATGACTGACTAATAGCAGCACAGTCCAAAGAAGAAGCCCAGGAATCGAAGTTCTAACTGTTTCTACTTTTCTCCTCCCTGGGGGTCATTGTCAACACAGAAAAATCAACTTTAAGCCCTACACAACCGAACTGGAGTTCATACGTACTTGCATATGTGCAACTTCCACCTGAGCTTATCTACCACGGGGCAGGTTCCAGTCAAAGCAAGAACTAATCATTTTGGTGACTTCCAGCCCTTTCGTTTTGGACAAAATCTGCCTTTCTCTCCTGGGACACATAGCAGCCTGCACATATGTCACGCTCTTCACTCATCTACCCTTGCGCCCCTCTTCAACAGTGATTACAAGGAGCCTACCTCCCCACTCATCAACCCTATGTGAACTCTGCTCAGCATGCCACCACAGGTCTTCTCCTCGCTACAATGGTGGATGGACCCACTATGAGTCTGCTCGGAAATGACCTTCCTCCCTCCTCACCCACGTGGCGATTATAATGGATGCATTCCTCAGGCTGGGACACTCACATGGGTGACTGGATGAAAAAAGCACCTGGATACCTCAGGAGACCAGACCCTAATGCTGAGTAATACACCAAGCTTGCCAGGCATTCTTGCCGACTGTTCAGGGTCAGCACGTTCTCATCATGTCAGACAACACCACCACAGTCTTCTACATAAACAAGCAAGGGGGAATGAGATCCCGAGCCCTGTGTGCTGATGCTGTACACCTATGGGAATGGTACATCACATCCTTTTAACAACAGCCTACCTGCTGGCCACCCAGAACATGACTGCCAATGCACTCAGCAGAAACTTTGCAGCCAAAACAATGAGAGTTGCATGACTCAGTAATTGTGGACATCTTTGTTCGGTGGGGAATCCCAGTGAGGGGTCTTTTTGCATCCCACACCAAAAGCTCCTAGTATTGTTCAAGGGGAGGAATTGGAGTTCAATCACAGGGGGATGCCCTAGTCATTGGTTGGTTGGACCAGACGAAATGTGCTTTTCCCCCCCCTTATCTCTCCTACCATGAGTAATTCATATGATCAGATGAGAGAAAAAACAGCTATTCTGATTGCCCACTTCTGGCCTCACCAGTTCTGGCTCCCGTTTCTCCTCTGCATGTCGAGGCACCCTCTGCTCACACTTGGGCCATTCCCAGAGCTACTGGCCCAACACAACGGCAGACTCAGACACCTCAACCTGCACGTGCTTTGACTGATGGGTTGGTTTTTGGATGGACACCTCCACTAGCACAGGAGTGCTCTCTAGCAGTGTGAGATGTCCTTCCATGCAGCAGGAAAGACTCCACAAGAAGCTTGTGTCAAGCCAAATGGATACATTTCATTTCCTAGGCTACACAGCAGGGCCTTGTTCCTGAAGCTGTTGGCATCCTACTACTCGTGGAATATTTCCTTTGTCTGAAGAACTTGGAACTTGCCCTCAGTTCCATTAAAGTACATGCAGCTATCATTAGCCATTTTCATCCACCACTGAATGGCCATTCGATACCCACCCCTTAACTGTATGGTTCTGGAAGGGTCATCTGTGGAAATACCCTCCCAATCAGCCTATCACCCTACTAGGACCTTAACTTAGTCTTCACCTTGTTGATGACCACTCCTTTTGAAGCTTTGGCCTCCTGCTTGCTGACCCTCCTTTCCATTAAAGTTGCTTTTGTCATCGCCATTACATCAGCTGGAAGGGTTGGTAAACTGAGGGGTTATGATGGCTAACACCCCTTTCATCACTTTACAGAAAGCCAAGTTCTCTTTATGCCTTCACTCCAAGATCCTACCCAAAGTGGCTTCCCAATTCCACCTCAATCAACCCATACACTTACCTACCTTCTTTCCCAAGCCTCACGCCTCTAATGAGTAAGGATACAATTCTGTCACAGAGATCACAGATTCCCTGACTTTCTGGGTCATCTGTGATTTCTTCTGGGGCGCAGGGCTGGAGCAGCAGTCAGGCCCAGGGCTGCCAGAGCAGCAGCTGTCTAGCGCCAGGACTGCCAAACAGCCAACCAGTGGCCAGCCTTGGGCCGGCCAAAGCAGTGTCTGGGATTGGGTCAGCCCACCTGTGGCTGGAGCAGCAATGGTCAGCCCCTGCCACAGGAGCAGCAGTGGAGTTAGAACAGCTGAAAGTGGTGGCAGTGCTCGGTTTGTTCTCCCTTCCACAGGATATTTTTAGTAAAAGGTAGGGACAGATGATGGGCTTCAATTAATTTTTTTATTCACAGAATTGCTTTTAATAGTTTATTGCCCATGACCTGTCCCTGTCTTTTATTAAAATATCTGTAACAGAATCTTAACCTTACTAATGAGGAACAGACACTTCACTTGTTAGGCGTTTGCAGATCTTGGCTTTTTGTCTTGAACAGACAAAGCCATTTTGGAAATTTCCCAGGGCTTTTTGCCATAGCAGAGAGAATCAAAGTTCAAGCCATTTCCAAGTGGGTCTCAGGATGCATTACGTGATGTTATCTATTATCAGGATGATCCCCACCTGAAGGGATTTATGCCCATTCCCCACGAGCGCAAATTTCAATCACAGCTGCACTCCACAGCGTGCCCCTAGTAGACATATGCAAAGCAGCCACGTGAAGTTTGGTTCACACCTTTTCCACACACTACACTCTAGTGCATGATTCTGCGACGGATGCGTCATTCGGAGCAGCATTTCTCCATTGCACAGTTTACTTGCATCATCCTCCTGCTAGCTTGTTACTCACCCTCAGTGGAATGCAGTAAGGACCATTACTTGAAAAAAACTAAATGACTTACCTGTATTGGAGGTTCTTCGAGATGTGTGGTCCCTGTCTGTATTCCAGACTCTTTGCTGAGGACACCACATATATGTGGTAGAGAAGGAAGTGGAGATTCTGGCAGCCTGTCACAACCTTTATTGCCGTGATCAAAACCGTAAGGCAGCACAGGGTGCGTGTGTGGACCACCGGATTGTACTACTTTCAAAAGTTCCAGCTCTGGGTACATGGTGCATGCGCATAACCCTTAGTGGATTACAGATAGGGACCACAAATCTCGAAAAGAACCTCAAATTACAGGTAAGTAACTTCATTTTTTTTAAGTCTTTGTTGTCTGTCTTAATGTCACCTGGTTTGTTAATAGTTAAGATTACAACTGTAAAAATTCAAATCAGTATGTTTTATGTACCATAACTTAACAGTTGTTTAAAAAAAAAAACCTGTCTGAAGGGGGTAGTTGAGTTGGTCAGATATAAAATTGGGTTGTCTTCTGATCAGGTTTGATCTATCATTAACTTGTTGAGTATATATGCTATATTTATTTATTTATTCATTTGTGCCTCTAGTTTCTTTTTGACCCAGGAAAAGCTTTGGTAATTATTAATTTATTAATCATGAGCATAGTAGATGGGGTGTGGCTTGTTTTCCACCTGCACTTGAAACAAGATGTAAGAATTAGTTCAAGGCTGTCAGTGATACAACTATGAGATTTAAGGCCTGGTCTACACTTACCTGGAAATTCTGTGGCAGTCGACGAGAGTTACGCAAGCTGCGCGATGTCTTACTGCACTGCACCACTTGAGGAGGTGGTTTTCTAGGTCGACTTCCTGATCAATTGAACAGGACTTCACTGATCACCCAATCAATCCAGAAAGATTGATCTGATGGCAGCGACTTTGCTGCCGTCAGTGTAGACATACCCTAAGTTTCTTATTTCTCTTCACAGACAGTAATTTCTTTGTCAAAGGTAAATGAGCAGGGTGAATAAAACCATTGTTAGGGATATAGAATGGTGCAGGATGAAAACACTCATGTTCTGTGAATATGGGTGGTTCCATCAGTGTAGCTTTCAAACTAATGCAACAGTAACACCTACTAATATTGTTTTCATCTAGCGTCCATAATGTCACGCAGAGTGGGGTGTTACATCCTCTTACTAGGAGATGAAGAACAGTGTCTCATCCTTGTTCTGTAAGGGAGGTAGTACTCACTGAGAATGCCGGTTCTTTCCTCTCTCCCAGGGGGTGGAGTGGAGATTTCCTTCTGTTTTACTGATTGGGACTACTTAATGGTTTTTATCCCATAGTATGTCAACCCACCCACAAGGAGCGGCTGGGCTGTTGGTTCATTGGAGACAGATCCCTAAAGCTTTGCGGCACATATACAAGTTTTTAATATCTGGGAACGTGAATGCATGGGGTTTTACAGCTGTTACTGTAAAGGACAATTCTTGCTTCTACTTGAATTGAGGCACTGGAAAATGTGTTCAATAGATTCAACCCTTTAGAGTTGTTACCTAGAAATATATTTACTGAAACAAATGTGTTCAACAAAAGCTACTCCTACCAGTTTTCTGAATGATTTAGGAATCTAGTTCCCGTTTTCAAAATGAACTAGGTATTTAAGAACCTAAGGCTTATTATCTACATGGGAAATCTTAAACTGCTATAAGGAGAGATGTGAGTTGAAGGCGCTATAGTCATACCAGTGTAACTCCCCCTGTGGACACTCCTATTCCAGAATTCAGGTTTTGCTTATGTCACACTGAAAGTGGTTTAAGTTAAAACGAAAAGCAGACACTCTTATTCTGAAACAAGAATATCCATGCGGGGAAGTTATACTAATATAACTATAGCTCTTAAACTATAATATCATAATATACTGGAAAAAGCTCCTGTGGATGCAAGCTGAGTCTCAGGCTTTTGGTGGGATTTAGGCTCCTACGTGCCTAATTCACTTTTTGAAATGGGATTTAGGCTATTACGCATATTTGAAAAATTATCACTTTGTTTACGCTGACATTGTTCTACATTGTCACAGTGAATTGAGTGTGTCCCCTCTAATCCCTCACCCACGATGAAACTTGGAAGAAGGGAAAAATTATTGGCAGCCAAGAATGAAATGATGGAAGGAGATGTACACTGTAAATTGCAACTATGCCAGCGAGCCACACACAATCACACATTGGTAGCAGGAAGCTTCACTGGAGACTGCCTTGCCGTGCTTGACTTGTAGCAGACCATTGTGTCTTTGCTTTGTTCTGTTTCTGCAGGCTGCTCCTGGAGTGGGAGATGTGACTCAAGAACCTGGAACAGGCAACTGGAGAGGAATGTTGAAACCCTCAAAAGCTGAAGAGCTATTAATGGAGGAAAAATCTAAACCAGTTACAGTCTTACCTGCCAGTCCTCAAAAAGGCCATGCTGTAAACTTGTTGGATGTGGTGAGTTATGGAAGAGATGATATAGCTGCACTGCTTCTGATTAGCTCAGGCACAGGAACCATGATTTTAGTCTGTATTAATTCTTTACCTGTAGAATTTGAAACTATTATTGGCACATGGACAGGCAGGTTCCTTCTGAGATCCTCTGCTGTTAACACTTCCTTTCCTTTTAGTTCATGGAATGGAACTGGGGAAAGCTGACTTACTTTCACACCCTCGTAAATGAGGGATTATTTGTCTTCTCCAATAATGCTATAAAAAGAGTAATCTCTTGCTGGAGCAGCAAAATTGCCTGTGACTTCAGAAGGATCAAGTGTTCAATCACTTTCACTGTCAGGAACCATGAGCCATTGTAAAATCCAAAGTCACTTTATTTAAATTAAATCACTGGAGCCTTTTTCTCTGAGTTTTTCTTAGGAATTTCCTGCCTTTTCTCTCTTTTACCCTCCCTTTCACAGCTCATGTTTTTGACTTGTCTTAAACATCTCTAGTTCTGTTTTGGGGAGGGTAAACACCTATTGCAAGACCAGTTGGAATCAAGCTGAAAGATGAGTGGAGTCCCCACTGTGCTATCCTAAGTAGGTAAAGTGTTTTAAATTAAGTCAACCTGTAAATATTAAAATAAGTTGTCTTTATTTTTTTCACGTAGCCCGTACCTGTTGCACGCAGACTGTCTGCCCGTGAGCAGCGAGACTGTGAAGTGATTGAACGACTTATCAAATCTTACTTTCTTATTGTCAGGAAGAACATTCAGGACAGGTAATAGCTAACCTGTAGACAGCTAAATCTTGCAAGTCTTTGCGTAATATAACCGTGTTATTTGCTGCTGAATATAACATTTCTTGTGTATTGTTTTATCTGACTAGTCAGAGTTTAGTAGCTCTACAAGGAGGATCTGTGAAATTTGATTCCTTATAAAATTGAAGTCCACTTGATAGGCAAAAAGAACACACTTTTTCAAAGCATTCAATACTAGTTCTTGGTTTTTTAGAACCCTGTTGTATTGCACTTTGAACTTCATTTACTTTTAAAAGGAATGTCTGCTTTTGTATAGCATACTGCAGTCTGTATTGATTGGGGCAAATAACTGGCATACATCCAAAGTACAGTCAAGCATTCAAAGGACCCAGCTTTGCAGCTACTGGCCTTCCATATGAGGAGGCTCTGACAGGACTCTTTTGACTCGTGTGTGCCAATCCTCAGCCATACAGCTAGCGGTAGTAATGCCAAAACGTGCTTCCTCTGCTGTGTAGACTGTCTTTAAAGTTGCTGTTGGCCTGTTTTATTTGCTCAGAAGAATGAAGCAAAGAGGTGACTAAAGGTTTTATAACTGACGGTGCTACAGAAAAATCAGCAATTACCTGTTTTTTATAGACAAAGTAAAAAGAATTCTAGAAGTTGGATCTTAAATTAGGTTGTCTAGCCCACACCATGACCATTACAAGATGGTTCTCCAGTATTCCATCCAGTCTAATTTTAAATGACTCAAATAATGTTTCCTCATTTTCCATTGCAATGCTATTCAAAAGTAATTTTACCCCAAATATTCAACCTTAATTTACCTCTACTTAACTTTATCTCAAGACTCCAAGTTATATATCCTCTTGTGCTACCCTAAATAATTTTTCTCTTCCTTGTTTCATGCACCTATTCCCCACAGGCTCACATACTGTATGTCTCATGGATTTTTACTTTTGCATCGTATAACTTTACAACATTTAAGAGCCACTGTGTGTTCCCATGAAAAGATGTGTTAGGAAATGGCTACTGAAAAGAGCACTGTTCCTTGCATAAATGTAGTTGCAGCATTAACTCAGACTCTTACTTGGCTGTCACCCCTAACCCCCTGTCATCCACTCATCTGAATAGTCATCTGCTGTGATTTTAGCAGCACTTTCAACCTAAGTTAGCTGGCTCATTTGGGGCTGTAGGCTTAAAACCCATTTTCACTCAGGTTGGTAACCTGCCCGCTTTGTAATGAGGACACACTAAATCACTTGATTGCTGACAGTCTTCCAATGTCTTCCTGCATGCCTAGAAGGACAGACAAATTCTTCCACAATTCACTGGGAAAAAATGGAGTACCTTGGATTGCTGCAGCACAAAAAACCATCTGAGATATGCCCCCACAAAGTCTTAGTGACAGATAGCGTCAGTGAGGACACATTAACTTGGGCATGGCTTTGCAGTGTGGTTACTTACCTCCAGGTTAGGCTATCCCAAGTGGTCCTAGCTGGGTGCTGATCACCTGAGTTCACTGCAGTAAAAACATACCCTATCCCTCCACAAGAAATGCATGGTTTTTATCTTGCCAATTCCTTTCTATGCTGATTTTTCCACTTTGTCAGAAGAGCTCTGCTTGTGCTATGAGCCTATCAGCTTCCATAAGCAGGGCAGGGTCAGTACTTTAAATTTACTGCGGGAAGTTGAGTGGCACGCGAACTACTGAAATCCATATTAAATCAATATTCCTTCTTGGTATTTCGAGTGTGACATAAAACTGAAATCTTGGCCACTTGTCGTTAGATTCCATGGCTGCCTTTTCATGAATAGGAGTCTTGACTCTGGGTTATGGCCAAACTGTTTAGTCTAAACCAGGGGTGGGTAAACTATGGCCCGTGGGCCAGATCCGGCCCCTCTACCATTTCTGTCCAGCCCTCCATGATACCCGGCAATTGAGGAAATTAATAGAATCTTCCTCCATGCAGGGGCGTAGCTACGAGTGAGCCGGGATGGGCCACCCACTTTGAAAGCAGGTCAACCCAAGCTCTGCTTAAGCTACCTTCAATTGGAGCTTTTTTGGCTGGTGGCTTCCCGAATTTCCTGCTTCCGGTCACGTGGCCAGAAGCAGGAAGTTCGGGAAGCGCTTGACCGCAAGTTGTAAGTAAAAGTTTAGCGTTTGTGTTGTTACAAATTTGACACGTGTTCACAAAATGACTTGCAATAGGAATTGCCTCCTAAGATAAGCTTTGGAGAAACGTGTATTCAGTTGCTTGTTCTTAAGTGCAATTACTTTGTTGTGGAAAGAACATAATGGGGTTTCATTGATCTAGTAGAAAGGTGCGGCCCGCGGCGACTTACCAAAATTAGTGGAGTGGCCCCTCTGCAAAATTTATTGCCCACCCCTGGTCTAAACTCTCCTTGCATTTTGAAATTTCTAACACTTCCTGCTGTGTGGTGATTTAGAAGCAGCATCGTCCAATGTATAGGATACTGGCTGGGAACTGGTAGACCTGTGTTCCATTCCCAGCTCTTTCGCTGAGTGACCATGGACAAGTCACTTAACTGTGCCTCTGTTTCCCTTTTCATCCTTTGCATTATCTATTTAGATATTGAGAGAGAACCTGATGTGAAGAGCTTAGTGGTTTTACCATGCCTAGCCCAATGGGGCCTGATCTGGATTAGGGTTTCTAGATGCTATTGCAGTAAAAAAATAATTTGGACCTAACAGTTGGTATACAGCTGTTCAGGGCTGTACATACGGGATTCAGTTGTTCACTTTGAAATGCAGCCATCTTACAGACAATAAACTCAGCAGCTGTTGGACTGTGCACAGTCACTTCACAGCTATTTAGGATACATTGTAAAAGTTTCCTTTCATTTTAATTCTTATGGAGATTGTGTATAATTGCTTGCATTGGAATGTGTCGATTTACTCAAACTGCATGTATAATCTAGAATAGCTAATGCCCTACCTTCATGTGGCTCATTTGATATCCTGATATACTTTTCACCTGCAGTGTGCCAAAGGCAGTGATGCATTTTCTGGTGAATCACGTGAAAGACACTCTTCAGAGTGAGCTAGTCGGACAGCTGTACAAATCCTTGTTGTTAGATGACCTTCTGACTGAATCTGAGGACATGGCACAGCGCAGAAAGGAGGCAGCAGACATGTTAAAGGTATTGAAAATCAAAACACCCGGTGAATAGTTAAACTAAAGCATCATATTCAATTTGCTGAGATTCATGTATATAAGTCTTTAGGTTTTTGCCGTGCTTTTTGGATTCAGGTCAGTTTTTTTGTCTTGATCTAGTTCATTCTTCTATAGAAGCCAGTATGAGCAAGAAAGCAGTAATGAAATACTAGTGCTCACTATACATCATTAATCTAGCTCCTGGAGTAAACCCCAGATTCAGCTCTGTTAGATTAGTATTATCTTTCTTTTATAAAGAAGTTTTACAGCAGGGAACTTCGTTAGGTTTTCCAACATACTTTTTAAAGCTCTGTTAACCCTCCCTTGACAGAATTTCCTTTTGAAGGTGGGGTTAAGAGCTCTTCCCTCCCCCAAATTTCCATGCTTATTTCAGTGAATAGTACCAAACTCCTGTCATAAAGGTTTTGATTAGTGACATACTGCACTGGGTTTGGCTGAGACTGCAGATGCTGTACCTGTATTTCTTGTACTGCAGTGAGTTTGAACTTGTCATGAATACAGTAGAATTGGTTTTTCCAAAGCTCTAATTTTCCACAAATTTTCAGGTGTACCAAATGCTGCCAGTTGCATTCCTCGGCACTGAATTGGCATAGGTAAAATAGCGTTCTGAAAGAGCAAATCAACACTGTGAGGGAGAAATTGTATGGGTCAGTTCTCTCATAAGATGCAGCAGGCATTGACTCTGGCTGTTTGAGATACCAGATACCCCTAAACTCTCGCTGTTCCAGGACTGGATGTAGCAAGCGTAGTTTTAAATCTCTGCTCTTACCTGAGCTACATGTTTGAATCAAAGAGAGAATCTTGTAGATTGTAAACTTTTGGGGGCGTAAGGCATCTGTGTTGTATGGTTGAGTGCATTGCTGGTACTTAACAAAAACAGGTTTATTTCTTAAGTTTGTTTAAAATGACTGCTGTTGGAAAGCTGCCAGGATTTAGAGATCATCCCAGTGGTGCATGAATTAAGTAGAATACAAGAAAAGAGATTGGAACAGAACTCTTCTTTTTTAAACTGAGATGTCTGTTTTGCATGAATTTCTAACACTTTCAATAACTGTGGGTTACAATCTTGACAATACCTTAGTGTTTTTGTAATATTTTGCACTGGTGTAGTATGCTCCATCTGGGAATCTGAAAGCCCTCTACAAATATTAGTGAATTAAGCCTCCCAAAGCTGTCACAATGAAAACGATTGATCTTGTTTAGTAAAATATTGCTGAATTGACACTGTTTTCTATAGAACGATGATCCTGGTTGTCACATGAGAAGCAAATATGGAGAAATTTGATATTTCGTCTTGTGTTTTTCCCTTCTGTGCAGGCATTGCAGCGAGCCAGTCAGACTATTGCTGAGATTCGAGAGACGCACCTTTGGTGAAGGTTATCTCTACCCACCACATTGTTTATATGGGTGGAGAATCCTGATGACTTGAAAATCGCTGAGCATTGTATACTTGGTAGAATTTTATTTATGAACTCTTATCTGTGTACTGCAACTATGTGTAAATTTGCTCATGTAAAGACAGTTGGTGTGGCTTAGAGACAGAAAAGTATGCTGTACTTCGCAAAACAAGTCATATTTAATCCACACAATAAATGGCTCTAAATGTTTCCTTACCAGTTTTCTGGTGCAAATAAAAGACCAAATTTACTGTCCTGTGACAGCCTCATTTAAACTTAGGCAGAACCATTAAAGTTCCAGTTCCTGGCTTGCTAAACAAGTTGCCTGTGGGTAAAATGGACATCATTGACTTGTTATATAGTTTTAAGCTGCTTTTATAATAGAGGTTTAAATACCATGAAGAGGAGAAAGCACCAGGTATTTTCTCTCATGAGTATACTGCATGCACCATGGCAAATGGAGATCTGAATTTGATAGCTGGCATAGTAAAAATGTCTGACGTAATAACTATGTATGCTCCGATTTTTTTTTTTTCCAGAATTTTAAAAGAAAGCAGCATTATAAAACAAATTTTTGAATTGGGTAAATGAGTTTCACTTTAGATGAATTAACCTGGAACTTTAGTACATCCTCCTGTTTGTTTTCAAGAGTTGGTGCAAACCCATGAATATGCACCAGAGTTTGCATTTCATTGTTGGGAATGATAATCACGTGTAAGATACCCCTTCCCCTGCCCCGGGACCAAACCTCTGGACCATCCATTAGCAAAATTGTTCTCATAGAATTTAAAAATAAAATGAATTTCAAAACTATTGTGGGATAGTAAGTGTTTCTTTTAAAATTAAGTTGGACAAGGAGGTGGGGGGGAGATTCTTTTTTAGTTCTTTTCAAATAATTTTGGGGATTATGAAGGCTTAACAGTATCTATGGAAGAGACGGCAGGACTAAAATGTTTATAGTAGAGTCTACTTTAAGGACTGCCATTGGGGAAACAAATTTTACTGTGTTGAGGCATTTTTCTACAACAACCCAATTTGTTTTAAGATCAACAAACATTAGGTTGGAAATGAAGTTGATGGGTTATTTTCTTCCGGCTGTAGCCAGCACGGTTCATATTAGCCTCTTAAAGTTAAAATCTTAATTCTTATATATTTAGCTTCCTACAGTTTGAATTTAAACTGCAGCACACTTGCATGTTTTTTTCACACAGATTTATTTATTTGATAAAGTGGAAATGTTTATGATGGTGTTTCTGATGTTATTTCTCACACATGCACATTTATTTGTGGAAGAATTAAATAGACGTCACTGTCCACATTTTATGGCTCTTCTCAGTGCATTAGGCCAATATAGTAAAACTGCAGTTTCTCCTCCCCCACAGTTCCTTCACTATTTCTTCACTGAACAGAAACTGAATTCCTGTTTAAACTGCTGAAGTTATAACTGTACAAACTTGATCATTTGCAGTCATTTAAGGAACTAATTTACAATAATGGCTAATTCTCAATTTTAGTTTATCACCGATACTTTCGTATTGAATTAAGATCAACAGATAGGAACAATATTGTTTGGCTTAACAGTCCTGTCACCCTAATATGCCACATTAAATTCCATATTTGCAAGCAGCTTGGAAATTTACATGTTAAATATTCTATTTAATCAACATAAAGAAAACAAATTAAAATTCTTATCAGGGAAAAATGCTTTCTGTGGTTCTGGAAACATGAGGTCAGAAGAGAAAGGGGGTCAGACTGCAAACCAGTCTTTATGCTAATGTAACCAGCAGAAGAGTTTCTTTTCATTTTTTTTCTTATTGGAATCCACTTTTAATACAGTTCAGTTCTCTACAACTATGCGTCTTCCTTGTCTTCGTCTTCCCCCTCCACCCAACTGGTTCCCCCCTTGATTTAGAAATGCTACTTTTCAACATGTTAGTGGCTGATATAAGTTTAATCAGTGATTGTGGCAAATATAATTTATAGTCTTGTCAAGAAATACACTCCAATCATGTCAACTTTTAGAAGGCTGCACAAAGCAAATGAGTGCACTTACTTAAATTCTCACAAGTGAGAGGTGGTGAAATTATACAGTTAATTAGCATTGGTGACCTGAATTCTTTTTGGAAATGTTGTGGTAATATTTTGGTTTCACTGTATTTCTAAATAAGTTGAGGATATATAATGAATTGAAAGAAATGAACATGGTCTGCCATTATCGATGCATATTTAAAAAAAATTCATGCTTTAATATTACATCATCCCTTGATTAAATAAGCTATAATGTATTGATGATACCAGATACTTAACTGAATTTTGAGGAAAAGCATCAAATACCCCTCACCATCTGAACATTAGGTTTCTAATATAGCTACACTTGTACAGCTTTTTCTATGTTGGGATTTGCTGTCCCAGAATTTCCCATCACTAGTTCTAACATAGCAGTGGGAGTTTTAGCGTCGGTAAGTCTCAAGTGGCTGCTGGTGTTTTAAGCACTGTATTGTCTAGAATTAGTCTAAGCAGTTAGATAATTGGATGGTTAAAATGGTTAAAATGGCATCAGTCACTGGCACTTTGTCCACTCTGATTGATTGTTGCTTCCATCAATGGAAGAAATGGCATGGAAATTTAAGGGGAAGAAACCTTGCGTAGGTCAGGCTGTAGTTTTTTTGCTTTTTACTGGAGAGGTGGAGGGATTTGACTTCATTTAAAATCCTTTCTGTTTTTTGCTTTCTGCACACAAACTGTTGTAAGATGTTTTCTTCCATGGAAACCTGAATTTGTGGAAACAAAAGTCTAACTTCTCTTGAGAAATTTAATTTAAAAATTTGTTCATCAAGAACATCTATTTTCATTGCACATCTTGAACAAATCCAATATCCTATGAAACTACTGGCATAAGCAAGTAATCAAGGGAGAAAAACAAATTAGAGAAATAGAAATTTGACATTTAATATCTGATGTATGTATGTTACTACTGTAAATAAAACTGATAGTGTGAAAGACTTGCACATAGCTTTCATATCAATAAAGACTTTTTTTTTAAGTGGTCAGTTTTAAATTTTACTTATGTGGGGGTCGGTGGGAGTGGAGAGTTGTTTGCACACACGTAAGGACATTATTCCCAATCAAACGGATTTCTAAAATACATGCAGTAAACACATCTTAAAACCTGCTTGCTAGACATTTATGGGAACTTCTGCTTTTAACGTGAGCTGTCAGTTGGCCACCACTGGAAACTGAAGTCTCTGATGGACACCTACAGCCATAGAAAAAGCAGTTTACCTGTATGCTCCATTTAATATGTCTCGATTTAAATCTAGAGTGACCAGCTGTAGAGGTTTAAGTTTCTGTGCCCAGTAAATCCTTGGTATTTGTTGAGACATGATGCTAATTGGTAGTTTCTTTAAGGTGGATAATAACACTTTCAAATTGGGTTGAGACTGGCTCATTTCACAAACTACGGTAACTATACGTTACCAACCAAGGCCAGATCACTTTGAGAGGGATGGCTTAGGATGAATTAAATTTTGAATTCTTAGAAACTGAAAGACTCTTCATTTGTAAGCCAACCTAAGAATTTGTGAATCTGTGCTTCATGTTCAAATTGTTGTGCCATTATCTTACTACTTGTTGTTCCACCATTGCAATGCCTTTATAAAGTTGTGCACTACAGCAATTGTAAAGGTCAAGTTGGAATGTAATGTTTTAGATAGCTTAAAAATAAGCAGAGGATAAATGATTTGTCCCAATGGTGAAGCTGTATTGCAGGCCAAGATAATCTTCCTATGAGCCTTTATTGAGGCTGTCAAATCTCACTCCAAGGAGTTATCCAGAATGGTAAACCGCTTCATTAGTCCTGAATGCCTACAGTGTTCATCAGAGCCTAGTACCATTAACAACTATCATCCTACTTTGCTGAGAAGACCATGCACATTTGGGAATGCTTTTCAAATAGCATGGATCTGCTCTGCCTCCATCAACCAACAGCCTACCTGCATTCACAGAGTTGAGTACATTAACACATCAAGAAGTTCTGGACATCCTAAATGAGTTTCAACCCACGACTTGTGAATCCAGCCCATGCCCTTCCTGAAGTGTGAAAGAATCATGAATAACTAGTGCCAATCCTGACCAAAAGTAGTTCTTCAGAGAGAGAATCTTCCCTTCCACCTTCAAACACTCACAGGTCTGACCAACACTGAAGAAAACCCCCCTGGATACTTTTGTCCTAGCCAGCTACCCCACCCAGTGTCAAACCTCCCATTCCTGAGCAAGCTCATAAAGAATCTAGCAAAAGGCCAACTACATGATCACTTAACTCAAGTTAAGACTCTGACCTAGCACATTCTGGGTTCAGGCCAGGCCATGGAACTGAAAATGCTTTAGTGGCACTGATGTATGATCTCTAGTCAAAGGGTAGAGAACAGACATCCGTTTCGTCTTGCTGGAACTCTGAAGCATTCAACACTGTTGAGCATGAGATTCTACTCTCAGCTGTGAGAGATGGCAGGAGTCCAGGGTAATATGTTAAAATGGTTTGAGTCCATCACAGAAGAACAGTCCCAAAATGTACTGATGGGTAAACGCTCTTCAACCACTACACCCTTCCTTTGTGGAGTTCTACAAGGATCAATTCTCTCTCCAGTCCTTTTCAGTATCTGCATGCCAACTACAAGATAAAAACTGGTCAGCTGACATGGACTCAAGTGTCAGAAATATGTAGATGATACACACAGCTCTACGTAGCCTTCATTATACTTGACTATATTACCACCCTCCTCCCAGCAAATCTGATTGATTCTGATGTGGCTTTGGGCAAAATTACAGTGGTATGACTCCTATTTTGAGGTTGGTTTTGAGGTTGGTGTTGGTTTTGTGTAGCCATGATTCCGGAGTGCATAGCACAACTTTTGCCTCATGCAATGTGCAGCAGGGTAAAAAGCTCTTTCCTTGCTGTTATGCTTGCTATTAGGAAGCAAACTTTGACAGCATTGAAGAGAAATAGACTTTCATCAACTCCATGGGGCAAGCTGTGGAGTGCTTTGTAGCGTCATGGGCAAATCCCATAGGTAGGAAAGGTCTGAGTAATTATTTGGATAGGACTGTTCCAGGAACCGCTCAAGTACAGAACAGTTCACTAGTGATGTACAGTGCTGAAATCTGAAATGATGGTGCTGAATTTAAGGCCAAAGTGCTGATTATCCTAAAGAAAATATAAGAACTAAAATGCCTGGTTTCCTAGAGTTATTGATTTATGTAACACAGGAAAATTGGGAAACTATTTTTTGTTGTATTCAATGGTTGCAGAGCACATAGCACAATGGGGCTCTGGACCAAGTCTGGGGCTCCTTGGTGTTACAATAATAAATGAGTTCAGCTTTTTCTATAGATAGCATGGGTGGCTGCCCTGTGAGAAGCTAGTGTGATGCTCAGCCAGCGAGGCTTAAGCAGCTAGCAGGCTGAGTGACCCAAAAATCAACCTTTAAGGTCATATTAGAAAAGTACCGAAATGGTAAACAGGACCATTCCTTGTATATAGTTAGCAAAGCCATATTACATAAACTAGAGTTCTTAAAATATAGGCCTGTATTCAAGGATGAAGAACAGATACTAATTGTATTTGTCTGTGTTCACCTATATCTTGTTAGAAGTTCCACACTGATATAATTACCTTGTAGATGCTAAATTTCAGTTCCTGTCTTTATTGATTCAGAGATCAAAAGGGATATTTACATTTAGATTAAATTTGTGCTGTAAATGTATCTTAAACGTTCTTTGAAGTTTGTAGTTGTAAGCTACCTCTGAACTGTTTGGTTAATTGCCTTATGCCAATCAATGCAAATAGTTATCAATGTATGCCTAGGAAACAGAGATTTACTTCAAAGCAACAATGTGTATTACCTATTCTTCATCCAAGGAATTCACCTGCTGTGTTCACTTGCAGCCAAGAGGTTTATCAGCAGAATCTCAACTATAAAGGACACTTCAGGCTGTTTTATCTCAGATCTGCTTAAACTTTGTCAGGGGAAATTTATATTGCAAGACTGAGGTTTCCAAGTGTACCCTGGATTACCCCTGCTAATTCTAATTGAAGAATTTGGAAGAAAAAACAAAAAACCCACCCCAAAAAAACACATCAGCTGCTTATTGGACTATAACCTATCGAACTGATTCTAGGACTTGCTTAAAGGGAAAGGTAGTTTAGATGCTTGGTCACCAGTAAGATATGACAGAAACTGTTTGGTTACTGGCTTGGTGAAATTGAATTATAAACCACCAGTTTGGGTGATGGCCTGCCCTACTTTGCCGTTTGCCTTGATTGAGTATTCTCTGTGTAACTCCTCCATGATGTACCCTAGCTGGTATAGGAGTTGCCTACCAATTATCAGGTTCAGGTAGAGTGGGGGTGTAAGAGGGTCTTTATCGCTGTTCCAGACTGCTTGCAATATGTACTTTGCTCTTTGATAGGTCTCTGATATATGGAACTCTCCCCTCTTCAGCTGTGAGACCTCAGGATGACATTTTTATCAATATCACAGAATTCAGTTTTTGCTGCAACTATTCTTGGTTAAGTAGGCAACTGACTTTTGGCTCTTGCCCCATTGTGGTTTGCCAATAGCTGCCTTACACGCAAGCTTTTCCCACTAGTGGGAACAAATCAGATTACTGTGCATGCTTCCTACACTGTTCTGTGTAGCCAGATAGCATGGGTTCAGGAAGATAAGATTCCAGTTCAGAGAGTGGGGAAACCAAAAGTGTAGGCTGGGTAGTTGGACCATCTAGAAAACAGTGCTGCAATTACTTAACTGCTGAATCTGACAAGGTTCTATCTTCCATGGTATCATGGTGGGAAAGAGGGTTCTGACCTAGGCCATCTGCAGTACATGGTACGAAGAGATGAGCAGGCTGCCTGGAGCATACAGCAAAAACATTTTAGCAAGTTTTGTCAATTATGAGCCATACTCAAAAAGAAGCCTCACACCTGATTTCTTTCAAGGTTGGTTTGGGTTTTTGTTTTCCAACCAGATCAACTCTAATTCTTATGTTCCAGGGAAGGGAAGAAGCTTGAAGCTGGCTTCAGTGCCTGGTAGACCTCTGCATGGGACTTTTTTTAATCCCACTCCTATCCTACCCCACAATAACTCCTACTCCAACATTGGTTTTTGTTAATATATGGGGGAAGTCTGTCTCTTTTGTAAGTAGGAGTGCAATAAAAGGCAAGAACCAAAACAGTTGGTTATTATACATAAATGGCATTCAGACAGTTTTTACCACTAAACACAATAAAACAAATCTTGCCTAAACCATGGATAACTCCTGTTACAATAGACCATCAAATCTTTATACCCCTTTCTGAAATTTAAGTATTAAAACAAAAAAAAAATTTGCTTTACAATTCCTGAAATTCTCTTTGACAAACTGTTTTCTTACAAATTATCAGTCTGCTATTTTTGCACGCCCAATCCTACCTGCAACCAAACACATTTTACCTGCTCCTGCTATTATGGCAGTGGGTCCTGCAAGGATCTAGTGCCTGGTTACCCAGCCAGCCCAGCCTATTCCAATGGCTCACCCCCGTTCGCCATAAGCTATGCAAATTCAGGGGAAATAAGTTGGGGTATGGAAGTGAAAAGCATTTCATGATCAGCGTTTCAGGTTATTGCACTAAAGGTCTTGATTTATGTGAGCTTTTTTATCACCTTTACAGGCAGCTGAATAGGAGAGAAGGAACATTAGTTTGGTCATTACCACCTAGGATAGTTGGGCTGCTTCTTTCGGGAAGAAGTCTTGCTTTTTGTGTTTTGTCTGTGGCTGAAGATGCCGATTTGAGTTTCAGAGTGTCACTGCTCCTTCGGAAAACTTGTTCTGACAGCTTATTTGCTTTGCAGTAACATCTAGCAACTCAGGTACTATTAAATAGCCACTATGTACACAAAGATGGTCCCTGCTTCAGACAGTACTTTTTACGTGAGGCTCAGCCAGACTGTTTTTATTTTGCATCTCATATGTAACTTGTCCTGATGAAAGCCAGATCTGCCCCAGAAAGGATGTATGGTCTTTAAGCTTGAGCTCATTTCTCCTTGCCAATTTATGTAGGCTGCTTTGTCAGGGTGAAGTCAGATTGCATAAGGATTATGCATTCTGCAAGAGGACTCTGGTGGCTCTCCCTTTCAGTAGGTTGATGTAGAATTTCTCATTCCTTGATCGTGTTCCCTAGGTCACATTCCACATCCTCATATTGGTGTTCATCAGCATCTTGGGATCCAGCTTGTGAAGGGAAGAGATCCTTCATTACATATATAGTCTTCTGGCTGCCCTGGAGGTCAATTTCCTTCATAAACTGGTATTTTCACATTCTTACTCACATCCTCTTTAGCAATAGGAACATGTATAATTTCTCTAGTGCAAGAGGCTAGAAAGTTCAGGAGTTGCAGGTGGTAAAGGCTGACAACCTGTTCTGAGAATCCAACATCTGTTGGCATTTTATTCTCTGTCTTACCCACTCCCCAGTCACCAGAGACTCCATGAGTTTAGGCTACTAAATATTTCTTTAACTTAGTTTCTTGATGGGCAGAACAAAAATCATCTCATCACCTCTCACCGTTTTGGATAAAAATGTATATGCAGTGGTTGAAATGAGCACCCACTGTTTAATCGTTCAAATTCTGTCTCATTGTTCAAAATGTGAATGTCCCACTTAAACCAGAAGAGATGTGTTTTCTGGAAGGGAAGTGGGGTGGAGTAGAGAATAAAAATGAGTTTCATAATCCTGATGGCAAATGAGTAGACTGCCTTCTGGGATATATTTACTGCACTAAGAATACTGGTTTGCAGGACTGATAGAGCAGTCTTAATTCACAATCTCCAAAGGAATTCTGGGGTAGACTAGATGGAATATTTTGCTCTGAGTTCCTCTTCCTGTGTTCTTAATATATAGCAAACTTCTTTAGATTTAACATTGTCAAAATTGAAACAAATACAAAATTATCCATCTTCCTAAATTTAGCTGCTTTTTTTAAAACTATCTTTATTACTGAGGTAGAATCTCACATTGTGAGAAGAATGATACACACTTCGCTGCTGTTGGGCTGTACAATATGCACAGTATAGAAAGGGTAGGTAAGAGGTTTTCGGCAATTTAGTGTGAAGGTGCATCATATTTTAATTTGGTATTTCCTTTTGTCACAACTGCAGCCATTTTATAATGTAGAAATTTTTCTTTCCAATCCTAAGTAGTGAGAGTCCGTTCTTGAGGATATGTTGCCCAATAACAAGAACAGTTTCAGGTTTAGTTACTTGAATGTAGTTTATAGAGACTCCACCATCCGTAATCTTCCGGTACCTTGAAACAAAACAGTAATTGCAAGATGAACATGAGAGTTAACAGCATCAAATGTTCAATTTGGGAAAAAAGTTACTGTATTAATTTTGGGGCAGGAGACTGGGAAACTGGGGCAGTTCATAATGGAATATGAAACCTCTTGTCTCTAGGTCACTTTATTCAAGTTCACACTAAGTCAACAGTGACTAACTGGCATCAGTCCTGTTCCTAGAGGACACATCAACTGCAACCTCTGCCAACATGATGTCTTTGTTGAGAGGTGAGGCAAAAGAGGGAACCGACTCTATTGCAGTCGGTGCTCTTCGTTATTTACTGCTCTTAAGCTGGTGCATTGCACCAGCAATAAATTCACTTGTTTCAATATTTTGGCTTAGCTAATCAAGTCTCTTGATGACTCCTTTTCACTTTAGTGCATTTGGAATTCATTTGTCATTCATTTAGAACTTAAATGAACTTTTGTATGTTCTGTTGCAAAATAAATGAATACCAGAGCTAGTTAATGACAAATTTAGCAGATGGCAACATTCTACAATTCACACCAATTGTGTGAAGATATTTTAACAGCACAATTCAGACTTATCAAATTACTTTACCTTCACCTTAATTTATAAATCAATCTATTGTTGTGCAACTTCTAAACCTATACTTTTCTCCCAACTTAGTTGGTAGTACTGGTAGGCAAATCAACACCTCACTAATTGATTTCTCAGATAGATGACTACTTGCCTATTTTGATATAACAGAGGACTGAACAAAGCAGACCTTCTGTTAGAAGTGAATTTCTGGAAGTCTACAACTGTAGCCCATATAACAGGTATTACACAAATGGAACATACCCACTAGGTCCATCAGGGATGGCATTTGCTTTGTGACACAAGTCAAGTACACTCATTCCAGGTTCAAACAACAATTCAGCAAATGGAGCTTCTCTGAAGAGTTCCTGTAATTCTTCATCAGACATAGTCTCCAGTGCCTCCACATTGCTATAATACAGTGCTTTAGTACACCTGGAAAAAATGAGGCTCTGGTTAACCAAATTAGGATTCTACTGTTTCCTTAACTAAGATTTTCTCCCCAAAATCATGGGGAGAAGATGATGGTGCTCAGGACTGTGACTGAGAAATCAACCTAATCCACTGTGCAACTGAAACCCTTTAGACCTTGCAATGCTACTCAAGGCTAACAGCACCTGCAGAATTTACAAATGTAAATTTCTCCATTTTGTTTTCTCCCCCATCCACTGTGCATGAACTATCCACCGAGTATCTCCCTGTGGTTATGAAAAGCACTTGTTCAAAATAAGCCTGAAATTGGACAAATTAGTCAAACTTTACCTTTTAGCAGATTCCAGACCTTCTTTTCCATGAACAAGCTTAGTTACTTCTGCAGCAAGTCGTTTTTGAGGTCCCCACTTTTCAGGCTCTTTAGTATGCATTTCCATGATGTGTTCAATTTCCGAAAGAGGAAGGAAAGTGAAGAGTTTCAGGTACCTAAGGGCAGGCAGGGAATTATTATATCTCTACACTGGTCGGTATATTAGATTTTCTCCCTCTCTGCCTTGCAAACTTAATTCCATGTTAAAATGATTTTTGCTTATTTTAATAAATCCAGATTGTAGATATTCTACTTTTCAAACCATTCTTTATTTCCATTTGCAGAGTTAGGACTAACTGTATGATTTGTGGATTTCAAATATTTCCTCAAGTGCATGCGCTTTGGAAACGCATATGCTTTCAAGGTGGTGTCAAACAGCAGTAACACTGGAGCCCCACAAGTGACTTATACTTCAAAGGGTCACTTTTCTGATGCTAACTTGTGATGTGTCTACCAGTATGTGTGACTATATAAAGTTCTAATGTCATGTACATTTATGAACCTTATGTATGTTATTTAACAAAGCCCCATTTTCAAAAGAAGAACTCGCATGGTGATAACTGGCATGATCTCATGCTGCATGTTTGTATAAACATAGGCACACTTTCAGTGCTACTATTGTATGCAGTTTTCTGGAGCAAATTTTATAAACAATGAGGTTTAAGAAGAACCACTTGCCTTTCAACAGTGCTATCTGGCTGTCTAACAAAAAACTGATACAGCTCAAATGGAGAGGTCCTATCTCTGTTTAGCCAAATTGCATTGCCAGCAGACTTTCCCAATTTATCTCCAGTGGTACTGGTAATAAGAGGCACGGTGATTCCAAACACATCTTCTCCTGTCGTCCTGTGGGGAAATAATCACAATGCAGTAAAAAATCACATTGCTTAGTAAGCTTTAATGTAGCTTGTACATGGAACTAATGTGTCTTCTGGGCGGTTTCAAAGCCTTTCACAGAGTAGCTAGATTATGCTAAACGTAAATTTAAAAAAATGTGTGTGTTATGAACTCATTGACACTAAATGTCTGAGCAACACTGGTAGGATACAAAATAGGTTACAATTTTGTATGTAATGAAACTATCCACTTAGGTTTTTAAAAAATTAGTGATATATAAACCCTCAAGCTTCAGGATATAAGCCAACTAGCTGCTAAAAAGAGGTTTAAACCTTCCTCTGTAGGCAGATTATTCCATAACTATCAACTACAGGGTTTCTTACAGATTCTTCTGAAGCATTTGGTTCTGGACTGACAGACAACTACATTAAGATGCACATGAAATTTTGATGCAAGTGTCTTGTCAATGATGTTCTATATTCAAACTAACTTGCAGAATAACTCTGAATGCTGTCTAGATTGTCAGAATTTCCATTTCAACTAAGACGACAGGCTAGAGCAAGCACTGTTTGCACTTACCAGTGCAGCAGCACCACCCTTCCCCCACTGCTGGTAGTCTGCAGTTGCTCCTTAAAGCACTTCAGCAGCCTTTTCTCCTCTACTTTCACTTATCTATTGGGAGAGGATACTGATATAAATCCCACGGTCTTGTACGTTGGAGACACATATTTAGAGGCATCTCCAGGTCTCAACAGGTTAGTTGGTGCTGTAGTGTAGATTGCAATTATTGAAATTAAGTGCCTTCTGGTCTCTTATTGTGGACTGTGATCCAAAAAAAAAAAAATCTGAGGAAGCATTTCAATGCTGCTCCTTCAAAGTCTCTATGCCTTCAGCAACCTAACAATGGAGGATTGTACTGTCACCCAGGCACCCAAGGGTGGCTGTCTAGATATTAGAGATGTTTAAAATATATCATTTTTCATTTAGTGAAAAATGTGAAGTTTTGGAAAATACTGATCACTTTAGTGTTACCACTCATTGCAATTTTATCAACAGTTTCATAACATGTAATGTTGAATTTAAAGGCCCAACTCCTGGAGACACATGTGACTGTGAGACTCCCAGCTTTCATTTTAAAAAAAGTGAAAATTTCTAGCCATCATGGTTGCAGGGAAAAAGCTTCAAAGTGTGATCTACATCTACTCTCAAGACTCAAAACCCAGAAGACAACACCCACTGTCATCTTAAAAAAAAGTGCCCATATTGACTATTTGAGGCCTGACTAATTATTTTTGAATGCTTGGGCTTGGCCATGCGGAGTGCAGAGTACTGTTTGAGAAACAGTAAAGGAAAAAGTTGGATTGACCCCTCCTGTTTTAATATCACCCTCCTCGCAGTCACATGTGTGGATTAGCATGTGCGAAGCAGCAGGCTCGATCTTGGGATAACCACCTTTTTGCTTTTAAATGACAAGTCCCAGCCTGGCCCAAGATGGTACCTAGCACGCTGAGACCCAACATCCCTCAGGAGCTGAGACCCAACCATGCTTCTGCAACCCAGGCCAAGTTGGGACTGGCGGCCTCTCTGAGACTGCCCGTCTCTGAGAGAGGTGAAATGGGAGTCCAAGGTGGTGCAGCTCAGGCTAGCACCTGTCCCGGGCTGCCTATCCCCTGAGAGGAAGCGGCTGGCCATGCTCACGTAGCCCACAATGGCATCTACCAGGCTGTGGCCTCCTCTCTCAGGGGAACCACCCCAAGGAGAGACAAAGCTCCAAGCCATGGGGGTGCAGCTCCCGCGAGCATGTGTCACGGCGGGGGTTCCCCGTTCCACCGAGACGAAGCGGCTCGCCCTGGGGGTGGCAGGCCAGCCCCGCTTGTCTCTCCGGGGCTGCGCATCCCCGCCGGAGCGGAAGCCTAGGCCCCGCCGAGCCGGCCCGGTTGCCCCCCTCGTCCGCAGGCCGTACTTGGTGACCAGCTCGTAGCCGGACATGAGGTTGCCCATCTGGTCGGCTCCCCCCAGCTGGATGCGGCAGCCGTGGTGGCGGTGCAGGTGCAGGAAGTCGTAGGCCTGCAGGGCCGGGTAGAGGAACTCGGCCAGGCTCATGCCCTCGGCGCTGCGCAGCCGGGCCTGGCAGCTCTGCCGGCTCAGCAGGGTGCCCATGCGCAGGCGCCCGCCGACCCCGCAGAGGAAGCCCACCAGCGGCTCGCGCCCCAGCCACCACGTGTTGTCCTGCAGCGACACCTCGCCCAGCCGCGCGCCGCCGGCCGCCGGCCAGTACAGCAGGCGGTGGTTGTCGAAGAGCCGCCGCAGCCCCTCGCGCAGGCCCTGCGCGTTCTCCCGCACGCGCTCCTCCGGCAGCGGCTCGCGCTCCCTGGAGCGGCCGCTGGGGTCGCCCAGGCGGGCGGTGGCCCCGCCCACCAGCGCGATGACGTTGTGCCCCGCGCGCTGGAAGTGCAGCAGGCCCAGGACGGTTAGCAGGTGGCCGACGTGCAGCGAGTCGGCCGTGGGGTCGAAGCCGCAGTAGACGGTCTGCGGGGGCTGGCCCGGCGCCAGCAGGGCGGGTAGCCCCTCCTCCGCCGTCTGCGCCGGGAACACCTCATGGAACAGGCCCCGCTGGCACTGCGCCGCCAGCAGCCCTTTGGCGGCCGGCGCCTGCTGCCGCTGCTGATGGAGCCGCCGGGAGAGGCCGCGCCAAAGATTCGCGGCCCGGCGGCAGCCCGCTCGCGTCATCATGGGCGCCGCCATCTTGGGTGGGGGGGCGGCGCAAGGGATGCTGGGACAGCGGCTGACTAAAAGCTCCTCCTCGAGTCTCTCCGGAATCGGCGCAGCCCGCAAGGGGCGGGGCCGGGAAGGGAAGCGTGCCGTGCGTAAGAGCAGCTGAGGACACCCGCCGCTCCTCCCCCTTGCCAGTAACCGGGAGCCGGTCTCCTAGCAACGGGCCAGGCCGGCCCCCCCCGCGGCGAGCCTGCGTATTCGTCATCGCACTGGGAAGCCAGCGCGCGCTCCTCCCTAGCCGGACGCGTTCCTCCGGAGCCCTTGTCGCGCGATCGGCTCCGAGCCGCTTCTCGCCTCTTGTCAGGGACGAGGGGCCTGGCCGGTTCCGTTCCTCAACCCCGCCCCCCGGCCGTTGTTGGCAGTTACAGCCGTTAGCAATAGTTAACGGGTCTGACCCGGTGGGTCTTGGGGAGCAAGTGCTGACCCGACCGCCCCGAGATGAGAGCCCGGGGCCTGTTCCCTGGCGCCCCGGTAACCGGGATCTCGTGCTCCTGCCGCACGCTAAGCACTGGAGCATGCGCTTGGTGTTCAGTGCCTGGGTGACTTCCTCGAAGGTGAATGGGGGCTTATGAAAGGGCAGAGGGGCTGCAGACTCTGGCCCTTTAG
Source organism: Mesoclemmys tuberculata (assembly GCA_007922155.1). Lineage (NCBI taxonomy): Eukaryota > Metazoa > Chordata > Testudines > Chelidae > Mesoclemmys > Mesoclemmys tuberculata. Next base: position 95,356,373 of record ML675616.1, on the reverse strand, counting down.
GTACCCCGGGCAGCAGGGGAAATTCTTTACCAACATAAAATGATACATTTGAGGTACTGGGGTATGGGACCTGCTGTTAAAGATTCCTGACTAGCACTTAGAAAGGAAGTGTGGGAAAACTCGATGTACTACTATAAAATATAACAATCCCTGCTAAAAGGGTTGTAATTTTGTTTACTAAATGATGTTACGAAATGATGTGCCGCACAGCTTGGGGCTGGGGCCAGGGCCGAAGTGGCCTCTGGCCAGCTGCTAACTGTGCTGGAGGGAGGAGGGCTCTGCACCTCCCTGGCAGGCCCCCCCAGCACCACAGAAATATTGGTGAAGCTGGGCCTACCAGCCTCAATGTTGGTGGAGCATGGACACCACAGGCCTATGTAACTTGCGCCTATGCCAACCAAAGCCAATTGTAGGCAAAGGAAAGATTCTCACAAGTGAGATTAAATGGCCACACTGGGGTATTGCCATTCACTAAAAAATTAGAGCACTGGAAAAAAATGGGAACGTTTTAAGTGCAATGCAAATGATATTTGTGGTGTGACAGCATTTACTTATTTCTTCACAGCAGGAAAAAGATTCCAGGTGGTCGTTCTTCATTGCTGCTTTTGCATCCTGAAACTTCCAGTGCTGAGCTGTCTGTCTGTGAGGATAATTATCACCTGAATAAAAACGAGTGTCCTGTAGCACTTCAAAGACTAACACATTTAAGTTCTCAAGGCATAAGCTTTCATGGGCTGTAATCCACTTCGTCAGATGCAGGGAATGGAAATCAGATAGGGGGTATATATATACAGCCAAGGGGAAGGAACAGCAATGGGGAATGGGGCACCCGAATGTGCCTGGGGCAGCAGTCCCCTCCCCCTCGCCCTCACCCTCTTGAGCAGCAGCCCTGTGTCTGTTGGTGTCACAAGGAGTTTGCTCCTGCTTTTTTAACGTCAGCGTGAAGATGAGGGACAGATCATGGTGAAATCTGGAGCACCTACAGACTGAGCACTGCGCTACTGAGAACTTGATTGTTTCTGCTTTGGTGTAGAACTTCTGTTGAGAACTTCTTTTCACTCTTCCTCTTGGCAACTTCCAGCTACAGTTTTAAATAAATAATGTATGTATCCTCATAGGCGTGCGCACGGGTTGTGCTGGGTGTGCCCAGAGATACCCTAATTCAGGGGTGGCAAACCTTTTGCAAGACCTTGAGATTTGGCGGCAGAGCAGGATTTGGGGCGGAATGTAAAATACCGTGAGATCTCATGTCAGTGTGCGGGAACGCGAGATCTCGCAGTGTTACTCTCCGCCGTGCGTCCCACTCTTCTGCTTCGCCACTGAATCTCACTTTTCTGTGGGATTTCACAGCAGAGGGTAACAGCGAGTCCCACTTCCTTTAAAAAAAGAATAAATAAATAAAATTCCTGGGTGCACACCCTAACGAAATGTGCACACCCTAATAAAATGTGCTATACATATCCTGATGGGTGAAGGTAGTGGACACCTTTTAGGAATACCACACACTTTGTGCGACTTGGTGTTTTCCATAGGTAAAGCTCTTCAGATATTATTTTAATTAAGACATTTTTGTCAGAGAAGATTTCTAAGTAGTCAGAGGGGGACTGAAGTTCAGAGGCAGGCAAGGAAAACATCCCACTCCTCTCTTCAATTTGATGGTGGACTTTTTAATTTGGTGCCTTTGCCAGCCTTAAAAGCCCTCTCTAGTACATCATTCCATAATCAGAAGCAAGGAGCTATCCAGTTCATGTTTTCAGTTGCAAATTAACATTAAAAAGGGGGAAATACATTTTTTGCTAGAGATAGGCAAAGTACAAAATAAAGTGCCCTCTGGTTCATCATTTAAAGGGCATTTTTGGTACTTCTCTTCATAACTTGCACTAGCCTGGTGAATTTCTAGTAGGTCAGAGAATTAATCTTGTTTAGTAAACACTGTGATTTTTAAATGACACGCACAGTAATTTGGAATAGGAGGAGCTATTACAACACAATCAGGAAATAACGTGATCATGATAAACAAATAAATTGAAAGTAGCTTTTAAGTTTCACTTCTGCCTTTTAAAAGCCATTTAAAGGATCAGTGAAGAAAACTCTCTTAGAGAAAGAGGTAAGAAGGAGCATAAATTTACTCTGTAATGTGAGGTGCCTTGTTAATTAGGTGTTTAGAATACACAAAGTAAGGTATCTTTCAGTCACCAATAGTAAACAATTTCCTAAAAGAAAAGTAGAAATTGGTGTTAATTGCACAGAAGAAAATGGAAAGGACACACCAAAATGACAGAGCAGTGTTTGAGTGAGTGTGAAATATTTACTGAATGTTCTCTACTGCTTTGTGAGCAATTGAAATATTGATGTTATTCTACCAAATAACTAGATCGTATGTTTGAATTGATCTAATTACAAGGAAGGGCTGGCAAACAGCATGAGGCTGTCATATTGCATGTCAGAATTTGCTGTTCATGTATCTTTCATTCATATGGAGGAAAAAGGTTTATTATGCTGTTTTACAACACATTTTAAAGCAGAATTAAATTGTATTTTTTCCACATATATGATTTTGATTCTGAATGTAATGATAATCTTTTTTTACTACAGTGATATCAGATGAAAGAAAGAGAGGAAAAAATTCTCGAATATTTTTCCAAAGGAAGAGACTCTTTACAATCTTAGATATGGAACGGGGTTTGTATTTATTTTGTCTTGCATTTTGAGGTGATTAATAGAAGAGAATGACACCTAATGATTTTCAAACTTAAAAAATATTTACACATTTGACAGTTGGACTCTCCTTAGTAGACCTGATGTGGAGGTCTCAGCTGCTAATGAAAATGCAGAAAATTTTTGGCTGCCCAGGTCTTTTATTATTGTTTGTTTGTATTGTGGTAGCACCTAGGGGCTCCAATCAGAGACCAGGATCCCAATATCTTCTTCCTACTGTGCCCCTGTGGATGGGGGCTGTAGAGGAAGAAGAACCTCATACCACCACATTATGGAAAAGGACCCACAACTCACAGGTTTACATGGTTCTTAGTAGATACTGGGGCCTTGCTATTTAAACAGCAATGTACATATATATGGGATCTCATGATGGGAAAAATATGGTAAACAAAAGATAGTCCTCCTGACCCGAGAACTGCAGTTAACAAAGTGACAAGCATAATTGATAAGTTTGATGAAAGATAGGGAAAAATTGTAAGAATTAATTTTCAGTATAATTTAAAGGAAAAAGTGGTTGGAATAAAAAAAATGATTTTCAACCATTTGCTCCACTGTGAACAACATTAAATCACTCATAAAGTAATTATTTTTCTAAAATCCTTTATATCTGGAGTGTGTCCCTCTGTACTCAGAATTGCACTTACTTAAGGCCAATCCATCTGTTGAAGTCATTTGAAAGACTTCAACAGTGTTGTGATTGCATATAACAAAGGCAAGGCTGCACATCTTGGACCTGATTCCCTACTCCATTACACTGATCTTATGCAGTGTAAGTACATTCCAGACAAAGTTAAATGGGTAAAACTGATGCCGTGGAGTGAGTATCAGTCTTATACAGAACAAAACATTCTATGTGTAGCAAACTGTCCCACATAAAATTTTTGTTGTTTGGTAAATATAAGAAATTCCATATAAAACATTACAAATAATATAAAGGCTGTAATGTGAAGTATTCAAAATTCAGCAATTGCCAAAGCTCAGGTTGTCATGACCTTAACTCTTTCCTTTTGTGCATATGATGTATGATACAGTCTTAACATATACAGTGATATCCTGGGACAGATCCTTGGAGGCAATGGAGCTATGCCAATTTACATCAATTGAGGATCTAGTCCACTATTTTTTCTGCAAAACCATTGCCTCATCCAATGCATAGCCCAGTTGGTGAGTAGTGAAGAAAGCTGGGGGCTTTGTTTTTGCTGTGTGTTTGTTTTTTGTGTCCATCTATGTAAAACCAAAAAACTACAAAACAAAAATCAGGAAAAATTACAAAACTTACTTTAAAGGGGCTGTAGAAATCTACTGTTTCTTATGTCTCTGGATGAAGCTCTGATCTTCCTGTCTGGATACATATTATCAGTCATATTCTTCTTCAAGTGCTTGCTCATGTCCATTCCACTATAGGTGTGTGCATGTCTCCGTGTACAGTTGCCGGAATTTTTCACCTTCTTATCTGATCCCATAGGACCGGCTCCGGCACCCCATGGATCCCCGCGCATGTGCTGAGGTATATGAGGTGCTCCGGCCCTATGCCCCCTCAGTTTCTTCTTTCCTCCTGTGATGGATGCTGGAAATAGCCTTGCTTACTATTCCCCTTGTTTGGACTAGATTATTCTGTTTTGTAGTTAGATAGTTTAGTTAAGTAGTTGTTAATAGTGTAGTTAGAAATAAAGTAGCCCTGTCTGGGACTTTGTGCAGCCGGGCCATGCCCCGGTCATCTGGCTTAAAGCCATGTGCCTCCTGTGGGAAGGCCTTCCCACTCAGCGACCCCCTTGACAGCTGCCTGAAGTGTTTGAGGGAAGCCCACCAAAAGGACAAATGAAATCTTTGCAGATCTTACAAACCAAGAACTCAAAAGGACAGAGAAATCCATTTGAAAGCCTTGCTTATGGAGGCAGTGCTTCGCCCAGCATCCAAGCTGAACTGCTCTGTCTTGGTAGCGATCGTGGGGTCAGTACAGAATGCACTGTTGGAACTATCTGCAACTCAGCACTGTGCCACTTCCCCGTCTCCTAGGAAGAATAAGCAGTGTGGGGAATGCGGACACTCCCCTGCGCTGTCAGTATGGGTCAAGCACCGAGATGAGAAGAAGTCCACATTAACCCCAGTGCCAACACATAGAGTTCATTGGGGCTACCCTGGATGCTTCCCAGGCCAGAGCCTTCCTGCCCCAGCCACGCTTCTAGCCATCATCTCCCAGCTGTACTGATGCCTCCCCCACAACAACAGCCAGGCTTTATCTGCAGCTGTTGGGTCACATGGCAACCTGCACCTACGTGGTGAGACTCACTAGTCTGAGACTCAGACTGCTTCAGGCATGGCTGGCCTCAGTATATGTCCCAAGCAGACAACCCCTGGACTGAGTGGTCACAGTTCCCCTGCCTGTCCTAACCTCCCTAGACTGGCGGCGGACCCCCCCCAGCCAGTGCTGAAAGACGTTCCGTTTGAGGAACTAGTCCTGTCGATTACCCTAATTTCTGATGCTTCGGACTTAATATGGGCGGCCCGTATCAGCACCAACCTGGGCACTCAGGGGATCTGGTCGAGAGAGGAGAGGCACCTGCACATAAATGTGCAAGAGCTGAGGGCCATTCACCTAGCGTACAGAGTGCTCCTCCGTTTCCTTATGGGCAGGGTGGTGCAGGTGCTGACAGACAACACTGCAGCCATGTACTACATAAACAGGCAATGGGGAGTGCTCTCTTCAGCCCTCTGCAAAGAAGCTATCCTTTTGCAGGACTTTGCCATGAGGCACAATTTCCTCTTGACAGCTTCTCCTAGGAGTGGGGAATGACAAGGCAGATCGCCTCAGCAGGTTGTTTCTATCCCACCACAACTGGTCGTTACACTAAGAGGTTGTGCTCATGATCTTCTGGAAGTGGGATTCTCCCGAGGTGGCCCTGTTCACGTCAGCCTGCAACAAGAAGTGTCCACAGTTCTCTCCATGGTTGAAAGACTGGGTCGATTTCTGACGCTTTCCTCATGGACTGGTCGGGGGGGCCTCATGTTTCCGCCCTTCCCCTCCTGCTCAGGTTCCTGCTGAGGATTAAGAGGGACTGAGTGGATGTTATACTGATCGCTCCAGCCTGGCCGAGACAGCACTGGTTCAGCATGCTGCTTGACCTCTCGATTGTCCCACCTCTGGAGCTCCCAAGATGGCACGACCTCCTGTCCCAGGATCATGGTCTCCAGTTGCACCCGGACCTTGACTCCCTGCAGCTCACAATATGGAGGCTCTGTGACTGACAGAAGGCAAGCGAGTCTGCTTGGCGCAAGTCTATGAAGTCCTGCTTGGTAGCAGGAAGCCTTCTATACAGGTCGTTTATTGGGCTAAGTGTACCTGTTGGGCAGAGTCCTGGGGTATCCTGCCCAGCCTCTTGCCTATACAGGTGATCCTGGAGTATCTACTCCAGCTAAAGCTCCAAGGTCTGGCAGTGGCCTTGCTGAAGATTCACCTGTTGGCTATTTCGGCCTTCCATCAGCCGCTAGAGGAGAGATCACTATGCTGGTGCCTCCCTGGGATCACAGATTAGTCCTCTTAAGACTCACGGGGCCCCCCTTTGAACCCATGGCTTCATGCACTCTGCATCTGCTTTCCTTGAAGGTGGCCTTCCTGATGGCCATTACCTCTGCAAGGAGGGTCTCTGAGATTAGAGCGTTGACTTCAGAGCCCCCTTACATGTTTTTTTTTAATAAAGATGAGGTTCAGTTGAGGCGGCACCCGGCCTTTCTGGCCAAGGTGGTTTTCCAATTTCATTGTAATCAGGATATTTTTCTCCCCGTGTTTTTTCCCAAACCTCATGGTTCGGCGGAGGAGAGGCGATGGCACTCGCTGGACATGAGACAGGCCCTGGCCTTCTACATCAAGTGCACAAAGCCATTCCGGAGATTGATGCAGCTCTTTGTTGCAGTGGCTGACTGGATGAAAGGCTCACCTGTCTCTGCCCAGTGCTTCTCCTCGTGGATCTCTTCCTGTATCAAGTTCTGCTTCGAGCAGGCGAGGGTGCCGCTCCTGGGAACCATCACTGCGCACTCAACCAGAGCTCAAGCTTTGTCTACAGCCTTCCTGCAGAGAGTGCCCATGCAAGACATCTGCAGAACTGCCACCTGGTTGTTGGTGCATATCTTCACGTCCCCCTACTCCATCGTCCAGCGGGCGACAGAGGACGTGGGATTTGGTAGAGCAGTCCTGAGGGCAGCTCATGGGTAACTCTGACCCACCTCCAAGGTATTGCTTGTTAGTCACCTATAATGGAATGGACATAAACAAGTACTTGAAGAAATCAGGTTTACTTACCAGTAACTGCTGTTCTTCGAGATTTGTTGCTCATGTCTATTCCACAACCCACCCCCCGTCTCTGCTGCTGGAGTTGGTAGAAAGAAGGGACTCAGAGAGTATAGGGCTGGCAGCACCTCATATACTGCAGTATGTGCTGGCCATACGGGATCAGCTAAGGGGAAAAAAAGGAGGCATGCACACACCTGTAGTGGAATGGACATGAGCAACACATCTCGAAGAACAGCAGTTACTGATAAGTAACCTTGTTTTTCCCCAAGGAAACTATAGGGATTCCCCACTGCCCCATTCATATCAATGGGAATTTTGAAACATTTTCAGATATTTTAACGTAGAGCTTGTAATTTCTTTTTTTTAATTTATGTGTTCTGATTATGATTTTTTCTGTAGTCATCTAAGACAATAGTAAAAAACACTTTGGTTTCAAGTGATTGAAAAATTCTGTTTAACCTGTTTATCTATATTTTACGAAAAGAAAACAGTGAGATTATGGTTTTAACTTCTCTTAATCTGTGGCTTGCTTGAGGCAAATAGTTTTAGCTCAGTGGTTCTCAAATGTTTTGTATGGGTGACTACTTTCACACAGCAAGCCTCTGATTGCAACCCCCTCACTCCTATTAACACGTGCCCCTGGTCCCCATGGGTTCCCCACTCTGCCTTCACCCCTAACCCCTGTGGCTCCCCACTCCTCCCCAACCCTTGCACTGTGCCCTCTTCACTCCAACCCCTGCAACTCCCCTTCCTGCACCCACCTGGGGAACCAGACCTGAATGCACGGAATGGCTGGTATTGCTGCTTTGTTCCCACCTCAAAAGCTGCTCTTCCACGTGCCATTAGGGATCTGGAGGGGGGAGCAAGGAGCAACATCAGGGCTCCCTGCGTCCTGGTGACTTTCCCCACCTGAGCTGCATAAGGGGAGGGCAGAGATCAGCAGCTCCTGATACTTGCCTTACAGCACTAACCATGTGGGGAAAGTGATCTAGATGCTGGGAGTCCTGGTGTTGCTTCTTACTCCCACCCACAGTCCCCTGCAGGGCAGGTGCAGAGGAACATTGGAGCGGAGGTTGAGCAGTATCTGTGTATCACTGCTTGCCCCCCACACCATGTTCCTTCTCTGGGAGGAAGCAGGGAGGTGCTCAGTCCCATGCCTGGCCACGGTTAGGGCTCACAGCTTGTGACTTCCATTTTCACTTCCATTTTCTACTTGCCATAAGGATAAAATGTGGTGTGTGCATGTACCTGTGTGGGCATTAGTGCTATGAGTTTGTACAATGGCAGGTGCAAGGGAGTCAGGTTTATTTTGCTCATTAAATTGCTGAACTCAGTATATCATAGAAATGTTGGGCTGGAAGAGACCTTGAAGGGTTAGCCAGTCCAATTCCCTGTGCTGAGGCAGGACCAAATAAAACTAGACTATCGCTGACAGGTGTTTGTCCAACATGTTCTTAAAACCTCCAATGGTGGGGACTCCCCAGCTTACCTTAGAAGTTGTCAGACTATCTGGAGTGGCTCAGTGTAAACGATCCGCGCCCGTCCGGGTCCGCAGAGTCCTATAATTGGGGAAACTTAGCTCCTCCGTGTGCTGCCATGGAGTCAGGAGTCTATTGCCCTGGCCCCTAGCAGGGCGGGCAAGCAAACAGTTTTATCGCCCAGGCCCTTGGCAGGGTGGGCGAGTCTGAAGTCCAGGTCGGGACTAGGGATATTGTTTCAGGTCTGGGGACAGAAAGGGGGGGAGAGGGGGACGCAGGCCCACCCAACTCCACTGCGTCCCAGCCCAGGGCCTTACCAGTGGCACGAGAGAACCGCCACTGGCTCAGCGGAGCTCCGGCCGCAACACGCTGACATAGGGTTGGCCCCTATCTCGGCCACAAGCTGTGGCCTCCCTGGGCCACTTCCTCCCACCCAGTCCCGGAGTACCTGTGCCCACGTCTTGCTCCCTGGGGCAGGGGTTGAGGAGGGGACCTGCAGCCCGGCCAGGCCCTCGCCGTCGGCGGCAATTCCTCCGGGTCGTCAGCGAGGGGTAGCTCCTCCAGGTCACAGGGCCCCAGGGGCTCTCCTGGGCGGTCGGGGTCCCTCCACTTCAGGGGGTCGTCCTCTGCAGCCGGCAGCTCCTCTAGGTCGGGTCCGGTCTCGGGCGGTCTCTCCCTCCCTCCAAGGTAAGGGTCCTGTTCCCAGCTGCAGGGGTTTGGCGGGGTGCCCCCCTCTGCCCGACTGGGTCTGGTGACCCTAGCTGGTCCCAGGGTTCAGCCCACTCCCCCCAGTCGTCCAGGTCAGGCAGGTCTGGTCTCTCCCACCAGCGCCCGTCAGTCCCGGGTTGGTCTGGCCTGCCCTCGGGTTTTGGGGCAGGCCCAGGCTGCTGCCTCCAGCGAGGCACATCTCTCTCAGCCAGCAGCTTCCCCCTGACTGAGCTGCCTGCCCGGCCTCTTATACTTCCTCCCGGGCTTCTGGCCCCGCCCCTCTGCTTCCGGGTGGTTTGGCTTGCAGGGCCGGGTTCTGTCCACCGGGGGTCCAGGGAGCGTTCCTCAACCCCAGGCTTGGAGGCAGGCCCAAGTGGCTTGCTACACTCAGGAGCAGACTTGCAAGAAGCAGGGCACAAATCCCAAATTTATTGTGCTGTATGTTCTACACTTAGATTTCACAAACCAAGTAACAAGTGTGAACTCCACAAGCACTCTAACAGCCTTAACCTGGTTACACTAGATAACCCTTGTGGTTCCTTCTAACCATATGGTTCTATGATAACATGGAGTCACAGACAGTCCCCTTGGGCACTCTGATCTATCTTGCCACTCAGGCCGGCCTGCCTTTGTGATAGATGGTCCCGGACATCAGAAAGTACAATAATATTTGGGTTACTCCCAGTCCCAAAGGACGAGACACTTACCCGAGGTCGGTTGCACCCTAGATCCGTCACCAAAGGCAATGCTTGTAGCCAATCCTGTAATAAACTAATGAAATGTTTATTAATTAAAAAAAGAAATGCGTTATCTACAAGGTTAAAGCAGATAAATATGCACATACAAATGAATTAGTCTTAGGTTTCAAAAGATAATAGTAGCTGCTGTAATATGCAAGCTCCATGTGTCCTTTATGGGTAACTTAAGCTAAGCAGTCTGGGGATCCCTTGCTTATATGTAGAAATAGTACCCTCTCCAATTTCCAAGCAGCACAGTGATAACAATTTTTCTTTAACATGGATTTATTCCCTTCCCCCAACCTTTAAGCTGTGATGGGATGAGGGCTTGTGTACGAATCCACTTTGTTGGTGTGAGGGAAACAATCAACAAAGTCTTTCATCCACTGATATTCCATGATGTTTTGTCTGGTGTCTACAGGCTTTGTTTTGTTGGGGGAGGAGATGACATTTTTGTGGTAAACTAGTATATCATACTTGGTTTTGCTTTGCTCCTGACTGGGGTCGTGGGGGGAGGAGTTTCTAGTTTCATAGCAAACGCTTTCATAGTTACAAAGCAAATACTTAAATATTACCTTATAACGTGGGATACATATATTACAAGTGAGATTAATGCATGCAGCCACCCACAAACATTTCATAAAGTCTGATCACTAAACACGTTCTTAATAAATTTAACATCTGTTTTAAGAATGCTAACACACAGGTGAGCCAGATTAGTTTCCAGCTATGCATTTGTCAGTGTTCAGTGAGGTCTAGGGGCCTAGATATGAGCAGCACTTGATCTGCCAGCATCACAGAAGCCTGTTTCAGAGCTTACCTGCCCTTATAGTTAGAAGATGCCCAAATGTAAAATCCTAGCCTCATTTACTTCAGTGGTGCCAGGTTTTCACCCAAAGTGTGTTTTTTCATGATTAGGGGCTCAATAAATTACCTGCATTACAGCTGTTGGTAGTGTCTTTTTAACAGCACGGATTGGGGCTCTTTTAGAATATGTCTATTAAATATGTCTTTTTCTTTATTTGAAACTGTGTAGGTTACAAGATTGCCACACGTTTAGGAAAGAAGAAAGACATGTGTATGTTTCTCGCTCTTCATATGGAGAATTCTCCAATATGTGTTAGCCCATCTGAAAAGGTATGTAATGAGATATCAATGCAAAGAGGTGTTTCTTTCCAATAAAAGGTGATGAACTCTTAAAATCACAGATAATATCAATTAATAGGTACCAGACAGTAATCAATACCATTCAGTTTTCAGCCAGTGAGCTGATGAACAGTTACATCAACAGCTCAGTTCCCTTATTAGTTAACAGGTGAGATGTGAAAATTCAGAGCCACAATATCAATATACCATAATTCTTAACATACCTGATGGTAGTACAGTGGTGGAAGATTTCTGGAAGAAGGCTAGTGTATATAATTCTTCTGTTTTAGGTTCCTTATTTGCCAAGTGGATATAATAATGCTTACTTGCCTACTTCCCAGGGCTGCTGTGAAGATTAATTCATATTGTATAGAGATTTTAAAATGTAAAACATTGTGTGTGTTAAATATTATTGTTATTGATCGCTTTCTATCCTTCCTATGCATAATTGGCCAGATTAACTAGTATGCAACTGTACTTTAAGATGACTGAATAACATGAAATCCTTTAGGGTAGATCATAGTTTTTCAACACGTGGTATACATACTTCTGGGGGTATGCAAGACACAGGCAGGGGCTATCCGGGGAAAAACAGAGTGAAGGGGAGGCGGGCGGCAGCTGCTGACTTCTGGGGAAGCCAGGTGGCAGCCCCCCGCTTCTTGCCTAGTCACATCTCCCAGGTGGGAGCCTGGTGGCAGCCTCCTGCTCTTCTGAGCTGGGCTCACAGCTGGGTGGCAGCCATGCACCCTGGCTCTGAGTCAAGGGACAGCCTCCCATGCCCCAACTTGAAGACGGGCAGCAGCTGCCTGCCCACATTCCTGGGTCCCAGACGTGCAGAAGCCTCCTCTGCCCCAGCTCGGATTGAGGGACAGTCACCCTCTGCCTGGGCTGGCAGCCAGGCGGCAGTCACCTGCAACTTGCCCAGGTGGCAGCCCCCCTCCCTGGCTCAAAGCTCAGTGCCCAGGAAATTTGTCAGTTTCACTGCTCTAGCTGAGCAGTGAAATTGACAGCTATGACACTCCAGATTTCACCAGTTTTCCCCTTTTCCTGTCTCACTCTCTCTCATCCTCCTCCCTGTCTCTCTCACCCCTCCCTCCTCTCAAATCTATAGCAAAAAAATTCGCAGCTCTTTATATTCCCCAGCATTGGCATGCCACTCCAGCCTAGGTACATACTTGAGTTGCGCACCCCTGGTGTAAAGGTGGTAAACCTGCCCACACTAGATCTGACATCTGTCAGATCACGGCCTTATATACACAGGCCCGGTCTACACTTACCTTGGCGATTCGGTGGCAATCGACAGGAAACACGCAAATGACGTAAATCACTTGCGTATCTTCCGTTGATTTTGCAGCGTCTCTTCCGTACGGCGTCCATACTGCACTGCGTCGAAGGGAACAGCGCTCCCTTCGATGCAGCGCTACTCCACTTACGGGGGTGGTTTTCCTGCGTCACTTCCTGGATCGACTGAGCGCGTCTATACAGACCACTCAGTAGATCCAGAGCAATCGATGTGACGGCGGTGAATTTGCCGCCGTCAGTGTAGACCCAGCCTCAGCCCTTCTTCCAACATATGGCTCACATACAAATTCCCATGGGTACTTATTAAATTTTTCAGAAGTTAGGGAGTACTTGCTGTTTAAAAGTTTGAGAGACACCGGGGTAGATTATTCCAGTTACTTCCTCCACAGGGAAGACTAGAATTTTACCTTTTAAAAGTGAATTTGTTTGAGCTTAATTTATACACTAACTTCATAGAAAATCTTTTTCTGATAATATTGTTATCTATTATTTGCATCCATAGTCACCCAGACGGATTAGGACCTTGTGCTGGGCATTGTATAAACACAGCTATACATAGACATTGTCTTTCATCCAAAAAGCTTGCAGTCTAATCAATAGCATTGATGCCTCTTCCTCACTATATCCATCACAGCTAATGCAGTGCTGACAGTGGACCCTAGCAGAAATGATTTAGAACCCTCAAAAAGTCACACTTTCTTTTTCATGCTCATGAATTTCACTTGAGGGTGTTTTAGAAAACTGTGGATTTATCTTGCTTGCTTGAAGTTACTTGGAGTTTCATCAGTGACTTTATAGGAAGCCTGATTGGCTCCATTCAGAAACAGCATACTCATGTAAAGATAGTGAATTAATAAGAATGAACAAGTAATAATTAATGAACAAGTAATAATTAATGAACAAGTAAATTCTTAGGACTGATATAGCAGAAATAAAAATTCAGAGCCAAAGATTATTAGGATTGAAGAATCAATATACTTAAATACAGTGTAGCAAAATCTGTAAACATTGAGGCTGCTTTTTAAAATAAAATTTGGAGACAAATAGTTAGTCACATTGTTTTCTTTCAGTTCAACAAAACTGGGATTGTTGTATGTGAGTCAGACAAAGTACACAAAGTGGTGGCAATGAGCTGCTCCAGAGAAAACTTACATGCTGTGCAACACGTCATGCTGAATGTTCCTCATTCTTTGAGTAACTGCACTGTGTATTTGTCCAGGAAACCCTGCTCCACCTGTACTACATTTCTCATTCAAGGTAAATAAGATACTGACTAACTCATTGAAGTCAATGGGAGTTTTTCTGAATAAGGAGGTCCGAAATAAGCCCATACTGAATATTAAGTTTGAAAAAATCATGTTATCTTATGGAGCTCAGTCCTGAAAATCCTGACTCACATAAGTAATCCTTTATTCATGTAAGTAGACCCTTTGAAATCAGTGAAACTACTTGCCTGGGAAGGATTTGCTGGCTAGTGGTCATAAATTGTAGTTTTTATGTCATGTAATGTGAGCTTGTTTCAGGATCTACTTATGAAGCAGATTCAAATTATATAGCTTGCTGTTCTCGGCTCCCCCGTGTCCAAGCACCACATACTACAGCTCAAGTTGGTGGTGTAAAGCTTGCTTTTATACCTTCCTGCTGCTGATGATGTAGGGCTAACCTGGCCATAGCTCCTTTTCTCAGCCATGCTCTCTCTACTGGTCACAGACAGGAGAAGTGCTATAGTAGTTGTTATGGTGATTCTCCACCATCCAAGGATCCCTCTACACTTGGGCAGGAATATTCTCTGTGACCAGCTACATTAACTTTGTGACTAGAATACAGCAATAGTGTTGCATGCACTGGTTGTATTGCAACAAAGAATTAGGCCCATCATTGTTATCAAGAATCCTATCTGTTTGAATTGTATTGTAAATCAGTCTAAATGTTCACCTTTAGGGTCAGTTTCTTCTGTCTATTATTGGCCAATGTCTCCAGAACTAAATGGGGAAGATTCAGCAGTTGAGGAAGATCTCAAGCAAGTTGACCAAATGTTTCTCAGAAGTCATATAAGTAGCAGTGTTTTTCTACCAATCACAGACTTGGACACTGTATCTAGGATTTCAAAGAGAATCAAAAGGCACAAGTGCACAGACTGCAGTTCCTGCTATACTGAAGCTGTCCCTAAAGACATGCAAAAAATATGTTCATTGCTTAATATGCAAGGCGATATAAGAATATGTAAGCAAATGAAGGATGTCTTGCATTGCCTTGATCTTTTACTGCATTGTCCCCATGGAGAATTTGAAAAAAAGGAAAAGGATGATGTGGAAAAAATGCATATACATGCACTGCAGCTTTGTTACCTTTTAGCAGCAAGATCTGGTAAGTATGCTGAAAATATAGAAAAATAGCAAGCAAATATGAAAAAAACGCTATTTTTTGTATGTATGTATATAATTGGCCTTTCAGTTGAAGTTCATCAACAATTAATATGTACTGTGGTATAGCAAGGACAGAGGGCAGTAGGAAAGTTCTGGAAGGGCACTATGTAAGTGCTAATATGATCTGAGCTTTATTCCCTATAGACTAGCCAGAGTCAATAGAAGGTAATTAGTGTCAGCTGACACCAATTAAGGCCCCCCCTAGGTGCCTATAAAAACCCTCTACTCCTGAGAGACAGTGTGGAGTGGAAGGAGTAGGTGTGTGGTGAGCAGAGGAGTGTGTGAAGTTGTGGAGAACAGAATGGACTATGGTGGTGTGTGGAGTCGTGGAGAAGAACAGAATGGAGTTCAGTGGTGTGTGGGAGAGAGGTGGAGTCCTGAAGAAGGTACTGGGCTCAAGAAGCCAGAAAGACAGAGGGGGGAGAGTAGCCCAGGGGAAAAGCCTGCAACTGCAAGTAAGGTGCCAGCAGCATGTAGCTGTTACTCAGAGGGCCCCTGGGCTGGGGCTGGAGGAGCGGGTGGGCTTGGGTCCCTACCCCTCTCCCTGGGAAGGTGGGGTAACCAGTGATGCCCTGGCCCAATACGAGAGGCAAAAGTGCAAGACCCACTAGGAAGAAGCTGGCCGTTTGCCACAGTACATATAATGTTTTATGTTTTAGGGTTTTGTATTATGTTAGATTTTGAGATTACTAATCAAGGAATAACTTTATATTGGATTGTTGTGTTGTTATGAAATATGCTTTTTGTCTCATACTTGATGATAATGCTTCTCCATAGTAACAGTGTAGATGTCTCTATCTAGATAAGGTATTAACGTAGTCACTCATAGTGTATGTCCTGTAGTTCTTGTGGTAGTTTAGACAGATCAGTCTACTTATATATTCTGTTTCAATATTCTAAAATGTTACATCTTAAACCACAGTATAATATATAAAATCTAACCACTGAATTGATATGAAATACTTTTTTTTCTTATAAAAGATGATTCAGATCGAGGTGTGGGTTGCATATTATACAGTCAGAAAGGATATTTTGTAAGTATGGTGAATATTTCATGCTCTTCCTTTTAATTTTCACTCTCTTCTGTGCGTTAACTAATAAGTATACCAGTACTGGTATCTCAAGTGTTTGCCACTGCTATCTGGCTTGTCAATTGCTGCAGTAATGTATCTACCTTACAGCTAGATAGTATGCAGTCCTTAGTAAAGTATGTAAGGCACAATACACCTGGAGAACATGGGACTTTTTGACTGCACTCTCAACCACATCTGTAACTCAGTGATAATATCTCCTATCTTTGGGTTATAGAGACTAGATTCTAATCTAATCTTGGTTACATTAGTGTAAAACCAGAGTAAGTGACTTCAATTTATACCACAGTAACTGAATCAGCATCTGGCCTTGTATCTTTCTTACCTATTTGAAAACTTAAAAATAGTTATAAAAACACCTAATATTTCTAGAACACCACCGGTTCATTTAAAAAAAAAACACTTTTTGTGTATTTGCAGCTAACAATTCCTGGCATCTCACTCCTTTGATATACTGGATCTCATTTTCAGCCTCCTTTCCCTCAGAAGCCTATCTCCCAATCACTTAACTATAAACCCAGTATCAATAATGATAACATTTTATCATTGAAATCCACACAAGTGATTCACCATGGCTCAGCAAAAAAGCTGGTCCCCAAGTATATTATTAAGGTAGGGAGGGGAAGATATTATGATGATGGAGGGATTTTTAGGTCACTGGATGCAGGAAAAATATATGAATAGTAGTTAGTGGTTTTGAATGGGGTAGTGATGGTGAGAAGATTGCTGGCTGGTGCAATTGAAATATTTTAATCTGATAAATTGGAAAAGCTGCTTCAGTACTTTGGGAAGCACTATATTAAAACAAACAAAAGAGCATACATTACATCCATTGTGAGACAGCAGGGCTAGGGGGTAGCCAGAGAGTGGTACTATTTGGATTCCGGGACAAGAGCAGGCACAAGTCTAAATAGGGACTAAAAGTCTAAAAAGGGGCTAAAAGCCCCTCCCCCAGACTAAGGAGAGGAGCTACTGAGCCTGGGATTCAACTGATTAATGGGGACAACACATGAAAAAAACAGGAACAGGCGTGAAGGTCAAAGGGCTAAATGGAGGGAATCTGAGAGGGACACTGAGCAGAGAACGCTAGACAGCACCCGCTGCTCCTCAAAAGTAGCTAAGGAGTCAGTGGACTGGAGAGTGGTAGAAGGGAGCTATATAAGACCTAGAATGATCAGAGCCTTGTTCCCTGTGAACTGAGGGGAAGTTAATTAGAGCACCTGGAGCCAATTAAGGCCCTGCCAGAAACCTGATAAAAACACCTGCTCCAGCCAGGCAGTGTGTGACAGGAAGGAGAGCTGGTCAGAGTGTTGAAGGAGTGTGGTGACTGACAAGAAATACAAGAGAACTAGGTGAAGGAGAATGCTGGGAGAGAGGTTTCCCTGCCGAACCGTGGCTCAAAGGTAAATAGGTCTGAGAAAAAAGGACCCTGCGAAAGGGAGAATGGCACTGAGATCCTCCCCCAGGCAGGAGGATCAGAAGAGACCCTGCCCAAGAAGAGAGGGGATAGGGAACCCCAGAAGCTAAAGGACAGAGGGGGGAAAGTAGCCTAGGGGAAAATTGCAGCTGGAAGCATTGTCAGCAGTGCATAGCTGCTACTGTTAGGGTCCCTGGGCTGGAACCTAGAGGAGAGGGCAGGTCTGGGTCCCTTTCCCACTACCTCCTTTCCCCACTGGGTGTTACCGGGCTGGCCAACACCTGGAAATAGGGTAATACCTGGCGCCCTGACCCTCTAGGAAAGAGAAAAGTGCAGGACCCACAGTAGCATTGCCAGGAATTTGCCACACAATATAGGACTGTCAGACTGATTTATATGTAAGAAATAATTGGTTTTGTTTGTAGGCAGTGACTGAGTATGTAAGCAGCAAATATCCCTGAGAAATAAATGTGATGTAACTATTGTATATTACAAACTTTTCTTAAACATAGAAGTTGTGCGTGTCTGGGAAGAGGGGATTGCACGTATCGGTATTTCTCTTTATTTAAAGTATAGTGATATATGTCTTATTTTTCTTAGTCATTATTGTTAACTTACAGCTCTTTTAGGTTCTGCTAATTTTTTTTTTGTAGTTTGGGGCAGGTTATAATGGATACCCAATTGGTGCAGTATATGGAAACTTGCCTTGTGGAGGTAGAAACAACAAAAAGAAGCCAGGAACGGCAAAAGCGCCATTTGTTATCCATGCTGAAGCAAATGCTCTACTGTTCAGGTTGTTATTATTATTATTTATTATTGTTGTTTAAAAGTAAGTCAGTGGTTTAACGTAAGTTCGTTAGGGAACTACATACCACTGTAGTGGTAATATTGATATGATTAATTGTGGAACCCTATGCTAAATTACATATAGCATGCACCTTTGACCACCTCACTTGGTGTCTACCCAGTAATTTATCTCCCTAAAAATATTAATGGTCTACATCTCTGAGTACAGTAATATGTTGTCAACATTTTAACATAGGCTTCTTCAAATATGTTCCTCAACACCTCATTGTTCCATCCTTCAGGCACAGTTGCTCAGTATGCCTCCTTCTCCCCACAACATGTAGCTCCCAGCACCTTGTGACAGATTTATTTGGCAGCATCAGCTGATCATTAGGGCCACAACAGTAGTGGCAGGTGGGTTGTCCTTAGGACATTGGTGGTAATGATAGCAACTGGTGAGTTATTTAAATCTGTATGTATGGGGACTGATGAGGGCAGCAGTACTACTTGACTGTTGATAGCAGAGACTGGCCAAATTGGGATGAGAATGCTCTGCTTCCATTGCCTAACAACAAGCAAATGGCACTATTCCCTGTCCAGTTACTTAACTGAAATACTGGAGGAGAGAAGATGCTTTGGCTAGCATTGCTACTGCCTTAGGAATAGGCAAACAGCTGTATTAGGAGCTGATTAAGGCTACCTGAAGTTCAGATACACTAGAATTATGGAATTTCCCTGCCCTTCAAAACAGACATTTCTTCTTTAAGTAGTGTCTCTGTGGGTGCTCCACTTCAGTTGTACATGTGCCACTCAAATCCTTGATCAGAGATTTTCCATTAGCAGTGTCCATTCGGCCTGTGCATTTACTGTATACAATATCATGCCATGCTCCAAGGGTATATAAGGCTGTCTGAGTGAATCACTCTCAGTTACTTCTTTACCATCGTGGCCTGAGACAGAGCTCTAGCGCGTCTGCCTTGTGCTTGCCTCAGCATGTTTTGTAATTGTTGTTTAGTTAGTTTAGTATTTCTAGTTAGTGTTAGTTGCTTTTACTATAGATTAATTTAGATGGTTGTGTGTGGTTTCAGTTTCCTCTCCTCCTCTTTTCCCCCACAGTTTTTCTGGGGAGCTTATTTGGCCTGGCTGGGCATACCTGGCTCGCCAGATTTCATATGCTGCCTCCCTTGTTGGAACGCTATCACAATTAGCGACTGCCACTCTAAGTGTATCTTTTCTTGGGACAGTCCAACACCATAGACATCTCCCAAAAGTGTAACTTTTGCCTGACTCTAAAATCTAGAGCTTGGAAGAATTGGGAGACCAAACTGAAGCTGCTGCTGATGGAGCACTGTCTTCGACCTGCTTCTGAGTCAGGCCAGGAGACCGCCCACAGTACATCTGTCTCCAGACAAATCCAGTGTCCTTTCAACATTGGCTAAGGTCTTATCTAAAAAGGGGGAGATTTCAGATGACTCAGGGAAGGTTCTGAAGAAGAGGAGCTCCATCTCCCACCACAAGCAACCAGCTCTCAAGAAGTCCCTATCTCCTGCTAGATCTAGAGTGTCAGAAGCCATGATCTCTAGACTTGGTCCCTTGGAAGTGTAAGACTCTTTCTCCTGTACCAGTGGAGCAGAGAGATCCTGATGCACTTTGGAGAAACACAGCATTGGCAGGACCCCGGTATCATCCTCCTGCAGATCAGCACCATCTATATCAGACCTACCAACAGTACCTTTCCACTTGGCTCTGTTGGTACCCACAAAATCAAAGCACACATTTTCAGTCCTGGTGATGCTGTCCTAGTCAACTGCTGCATCGGTACCGACCCACTCAGTACTGCAGGCATGCCATTACTCCAGGGACTTGTCATTGTTAGATGAGCCAGAGTTCCCACTGCTTATGTGTACCAAACTGTCAGTACTGAGACCCAGTCTCTGGATTAGCAGTGCTTTCTGATATTACAGGATTCTTCACCCTTTTCTACTATCCTGTTACCCCATTAGAGGACAGTAAGGAAGATGAAGGAGACATTCAGTCAGTCTCCTCCACATCACTACAGGAACCCATACTTTTACAAAGAACCTCCATCCACATCAGGGATGGTGTGATCAGTCCTGGGTACCACACTTTCTCTTGTATAGGCCTCCCCAATAGCCATACTGGGATCTTTGGCTGGCGTATCGGCAGCGATTTGCCAGATCTCTGGCTCCACTGCACCAGGAAACCACGGTCACACAGTCTCCTCCACCAAACACCCAACACAAGGAGATCTTTGAGGAACAGGAAGTTAGGACAGACGGAGAGGCTACCCCATAAACCTCTATTTTGTCTCCATCTCTGGACGAAGCAGTCATGCTTCCACCACCACTGATGGCTGATGTTTTTTGTCAATTTCAGGATCTTATAAAGGGAGTGGTAGACACCCTCCAGATATCTCTTGAGGAGGTTAATATCACAAGCTCCTGGATATTTTTGCATTGATGACACCCACCTGGGTTGTGCTACCAATTAATGAAGGGCTTCTAGATCCAGCAAAGACTATGTGGCAAATTTCTGTCACCAAATTGCCAACTTGTAAATGATCGGCTAAGAAATATTATCTTTCCCCCAGACACTTAGAATTTTTGTTTTCCAGCCCCTCACCTAATTCCCTGGTGGTGGATGCTGTAAACGAGTGTGGTAGACAGCATTGTTCCAGGACTACTCCTTATGACAAGGACCAAAAGACGTTAGACCGTTTTGGATGGAAGGCATACTCATCTGCGATGCTCCAATTTTGGATTGCAAACTATTAGGTGGTCGTGGCGAAGTATGACTACACAAATTACAACAGCTTTGCATCCTTTATTGAATGTCTTCCAGAGTAGCATAGAGAATATTTCCAGGCCATCATTAAGGAAGGTTAGTTATTAGCCAGAACCTCTCTCCAAGTATCTTTGGATGCTGCAAGACACTGCTGCTAGATACATCCCCACAGCAGTTGTCATGTGCAGGGCATCATGGCTTCTGTTGTCAGGATTCCTGAGAGAGGTTCAGAATATGGTTGAGGACCTCCCATTTGATGGTCAGAAAATCTTCTCGGGAACTATGGATGAATCCCTGCACATGCTAAAGGACCCCAGGGACACCTTGAGGTCTCTGAGTATCTATTTTCCTACAAACAGGAGGAGATTTAGCAGGTCTCATACTGCCCAGAGATCATGCCTTACTCTGTTCTCTGGTTTTCACAGAACTGCTGAACGCAGTAGAAAAAGACATAGATTCCAGAGGAAAAAAGCTTCCCATACTCCTTCAGCGAGTACCCAGTCATCATTGAAATGGCAATTTTGACAGATTGGTCAAGGGCTCAAGTCCTCCTTTATCTCTAGTTTTCAAGTTGCAACCTTTTGCCCAGCTGTCTACTTTTGGAGACTGCCTTTTCCCATTTCCAGTGGACCTGGCAGTGTATTACAATAGACAAATGGGTCATGGAGGTTATAATATTGGGCTACACCATCCTCTTTAGGTCTCTCACCACCTTCCACCCCTCTTCCCTATCCCTCTTCAGGGTCTCCTCTCACAAGACTATCCTGAGTCAAGAAGGACACTCCCTCTTTTGTTTAGGAGCAATAAAATCAGTCCTATCCCCTCAAAAGGGTAAAGGGTTTTACTCAAGGTATTTTCTCATGCCAAAGAAGGATGCAGGGTGGAGACTGACCTTAGATCTAAGACAACAAATTTGTGAAGTCTCAGAAGTTCCAGATGGTGACTCTGACAGCTATAATTCCTCCTCTAGAGGCAGAAGATCAGTTCTTCTTTGAGTGCTTGCTCATGTCCATTCCACTATAGGTGTGTGCATGCCTCCGTGCACGGTTACCCGGAACTTTTTTCCCTTTAGCAGATCTCATAGGGCCGGCTCCGGCACCCCCTGGAGCCCTGGGCACATGCTGTGGTATGTGGCACCACATGCACTGCCGACCCTACGACCTCTCAGTTCCTTCTTTCCACCCGTGATGGTTGCTGGAATTAGCCTTGCTCACAGCAAGTACTATTCCCCTTGTTTAAGAGACTTGTCTGGTATTCTAAGTTTAGTTTTATTTAAGTTAAGTAGTTGTTAAGTGTTGTTAAGAGTAGTTAGAGATAAGGCAGTCCCTGCAGGGACTGTGTGCGGACGGGCCATGCCCCGGTCACTGGGCTTCAATCCGTGTGCCTCCTGCAGAAAGGTCTTCCTGCTCAGTGATCCCCATGATTGCTGCCTTAAGTGACTGGGGGAAGCCCAGAGAAAGGACAAATGTAAGATCTGCAGGGCTTTCAAACCAAGGACTCAAAGGACCAAGAAATCCAGTTGAGTGCTCTATTGATGGAGGCAGCACTCTGCCCGGTGTCCGAGCTGAGCCACTCCACCTTGGTACCAAGTGTGACTTCAATACAGAGCGCACCATTGGTTCCGCCCTCCACCTGGCACCACACAACATCACCGGCACCGAGGAGAAAGAAGCAGCACGTGGAGCGCACACACTCCCCTGCGCCATTGGTGCAGGCAGGGTCGAGTACGGAGATGCACTGAACCTGGCCCGTCGAGACTTCTCTGGTACCTGCATCTCTGGTCATGGAGCCAACTCCTAGTAGTGGGAGAGTGCCCCTGCTGACTCCATTGACACCAGAGGCTTTTCAGGTGGCAAGAGCCTTGTTGGCCTTGCCTGCACCACCACCACCCTCTCCCCTCCACTGAGGAAGAAGGGACCATTGTCACAGGGGAAACCCATGTTTTGTCCCTCTGAATGGTGGTGGAGGTCCCTGGTACGGGGAGGAAGATCTCCCGCCAGACGGTCTCCGAGGCGAGAGAAGAGCTCCTCCCCTAGTAGTCACACCAGGTCGACATCGTTGAGCTGGCCTGCCTCGCCACAGGGTGTGGAGTCTCCCTCTCAGTGCCGACGTCACTCCCCAGCACCAGACACAGCGCGTGCCAGGAGGCAGCATTGGTCGAGGTCTGCCAGGCGGCGCTCGGACAGCTCCCTTTTCAGATCCCCCGCACCGAGGAGTTTGCCCGTACCCAGACGGCGCAGAACCCGGTCACCACCGGAGGACCCGGCACTGATGAGTTCACCCACACCAAGGCGGCGCGGAATTCGGTCGTCAGAAGAAAACCCAGCACTGCAGAGTTCGCGGCGCGGAACCCGGTTACCAGAGTCTGGCTTGGTACCGAGGAGTTTGGGATGGCACCAACTTCAGTCACCGAAGGCATCCACAGAGCTGCAGTGGAAATCATCGGTACTGAGACAAGGCTCCGGTACCTCTAGCACTTCGGCGTGTACCCCCACTTGTTGGCACCACTCACGGTGACAGAGGCAATCCTTGTCGTCCTCCAGATCGGAGGTGTCAGGGGGGCGGTCCCCAGCATGGAAGGGCGCCCAGGACTGAGGACAAACATGGCACTGCCGGTCCAGGTCTGAATCCAGCGATGCTTCGGAGTCTCCCGGGGGGACAGTTGTCGGGCGAGTCGACGCCCCCACAAAGTGTCAGTTAGCCCCGGGTTGGGCCCAAGGACAATGGCTGCAACAATGGCCTTATTGGGCCCCATGGAGTATCCAGGTGGGGCCGGGGCCCCAATCCATTAAATCGTCGGGGGTGCAGTCCGTACCTCCAGCGCAGGAGAAGGTCCATCGACACCACTCCAGACATCCTGTGACACTGCTGACTTGGCGGGCAGGGCCATAGCCTCCGCCATCTGTATGCGAAGGTGCTCGTGCAGGAAGTGCAACAGTCTATCCAGGACCTCCCCTTTAATGGGTCAGCCCTATTCTCAGACCAGACCAATGCGAAGTTGCACGGACTGAAGGATTCCAGGCGACGCTTCGCTCCCTGGGCCTTTATACGCCCCAGTTTTCCAGGTGTCAGTCACGGCTCAGGCGCAGCAGCAATCAAAGCCACAGCCCAGGCCGTTCCAACCCTATAGGCATAGGGATAGAAATAGGGGGCTTAGAAGAAGAAATCAGCCCCCTAGTTCATCCTCAGCTCCCCAACAAGGGCCCTCCAGGAGGTTGGGCAATCAAAGGAGACAATTTTGATGGTGTGCCCGAGGGTGGCGCCCTGACTGCTCTCCTGGATCCGTCCCTCCCCTTCCTAAACAGGTTAAGGCCCTGCTACCCCGAATGGGCAAAAATCACTTTGGATCATTGGATTCTTGGGATAGTCTCAGGGGGGCTATGCCCTTCAGTTTACATCTACGCTCCCCAACAACCCTCCCCCTCTGTCCCTCTTCTGGGACCCCTCCCATGAGTAATTCCTCTTACAGGAGGTGGATGCCCTCCTCAGTCTGGGAGTGGTGGAAATGGTCCCTCAAGGCAAGTGGGGGAAAGGGTTCTATTCGAGGTACTTCCTCATCCCGAAGGCAAAGGTGGGTCTGAGACCCATATTAAATCTGCGTTGTTTAAACAAATATGTCAAACGGCTCAGATTTCGCATGGTCTCCCTAGCTTCCATAATCCCTTCCCTGGATCCAGGAGACTGGTATGCCACACTTGATCTCAAGGACACATACTTTCATGTGTCTATCCTCCCCAGCCACAGGCGTTTCCTTCGCTTCACAGTGACTGGCTCCTACTACCAGTTTACAGCCCTGCCCTTTGGCCTATCTTCGGCTCCCAGGGTGTTTATGAAGTGCATGGAGGTAGTGGCTGCCCATCTGAGATGAAAAGGTGTGCAAATTTTTCTTACCTGGACGATTGGCAGATCAGAGGCAGGTCCAGGTCCCAAGTGCAGGACAGCGTGACCCTCACTTGCTCACTGTGCTGCAGGTTGGGGTTACTCGTAAATGAACAGAAGTCCACATTGACCCCAGTGCAATGACTAGAATTCACTGGGGCTACCCTGGATGCTTCCCAAGCCAGAGTCTTCCTGCCTCAGCCACGTTTCGAGGCGATGGTCTTTATTATCGCCCAGCTGCACTGATGCCCCACAACAACAGCCAGGCACTACCTACAGTTGTTAGGCCACATAGCGGCCTGCACGTACGTAGTGAGATTAGCTTGCCTGAGGCTCAGACTGCTTCAGGCATGGTTGGACTCGGTATATGTTCCGAGCAGACACCCATTGGACCTGGTGGTCACAGTTTCCCTGCCCATCTTAGCCTTACTAAACTGGCGGCAGGCTCCCATGGCAGTGATGAAGGGCGTTCCGTTCAGGGAACTGGTCTTGTTGGTCATCCTAATTTCCAACGCTTCAGATGTAGGATGGGGAGCCCACATCAGCGCCAACCTAGGCACTTGGGCTCTGGTTGGGGGAGGAAAGGTGCCTGCACATCAACGTGAAGGAGCTGAGGGCCATTCATCTAGCGTGCAAGATGTTCCTATGATTCCTGATGGGCAGGGTGGTGCAGGTGCTGATGGACAACACTGCGGCCATGTTTTACCTAAACAGGCGATGGGGCCGGGGGGGGGCACACTCTTCAGCCCTCTGTGAGGAAGCTATCCATCTGTGGGACTTTGCCGTGAGGCACGATTTCCATCTCATGGCCTCTCACTTCCTGGGAGTGAGGAACAACACGGTGGATCACCACAGCAGGTTGTTTCTACCCCGCCACGACTGATCGCTATATCCAGAGGATGTGGCCATGATCTTCCAGAAGTGGGGAGTTCCCCAGCTGGACCTGTTTGCATCGGCTCAGAACACAAAGTGTCCGAGGTTCTGCTCACTCCGGGGTCGCGAGACCGGGTCAATTTCCGACGTGTTCCTCATCAGCTGGACTGGGGCCCCCATTGTGCTCCTGCTCAAGGTCTTGCTGAAAATGAAGAGGGGCAGAGTGGTTGTAATACTCATCGCTCCAGCATGGCCAAGACAGCACTGGTTCAGCGTGCTGCTGGACCTTTCGATTGCCCCACCCCTGAAGCTCTTGAGGCGGCACGACCTTCTATCCCAGGACCATGGTCGCCTGTTGCACCTGGACCTGGACTCCTTGCACCTCATGGGCTGGAGTCTCTGTGGCTGACGGAGAGAGAGCCTGTTCGGTGCAGGTCCAATAAGTCCTGCTTGGCAGCAAGAAGTCTTCTACACAGGTCGTGTATCAGACTAAGTGGAGACAGTTTACCCAGCCTCTCGCCTATACAGGCAATCCAGAAGTACCTGCTCAAGCTAAAGCTCCAGGGTCTGGTGCTGGCCTCGCTGAAGGTTCACCTGGCAGCCATTTCAGCCTTCCATCAGCTGCTAGAGGGGAGATTGGTGTTCTCCCTCCCATGTCAGTCAGGTTCCCCAAAGTGGGGAAGAGGCTTTATCCGCAGGTCCTTGACCCAGTGCCTCCCTGGGTTCTCAACCTGGTCCTCTCGAGACTCACGGGGCCCCCCTTTGAACCCATGGCTTCATGCACTCTGCTCATGCTTTCATGGAAGATAGCCTTCCTGGTGGCCATTACCTCAGCTAGGAGGGTCTCTGAGATTAGGGTCTTGACCTCAGGGCCCCCTTATACAGTATTCTATAAGGATAAGATGCAATTGAGGTCATATCCAGCCTTCCTGCCCAAGGTGGTTTCTCAATTTCATTGTAATCAAGATATTTTTCTCTTCATGTTTTTTGCCAAACCGCATGGTTGGGAGGAGGAGAGGAGATGGCATTCGCTGGACATGAGACAAACCCTGTCCTTCTGCATTGAGCATACAAAGCCATTCCAGAAATTGACACAGCTCTTTGTCGCAATGGCTGACTGGATGAAAGGCTCACCTGTCTCCACCCAGCACATCTCCTCATGGATTACATCGTGAATCAAGTTCTGCTACGAGCAGGTGAGGGTGCTGCTTCCGGGAGCCATCACAGCACACTCAACCAAAGCTCAAGCCTCATCTACGGCCTTCCTGAAGAGAGTGCCCCTGCAGGACATCTGCAAAGCCGCCACCTTGTCATCAGTGCATACCTTCATGTCCCTTCATTGTCCAGCAGGCGAGAGAGGATGTGGGATTTGGCAGAGCAGTGCTGAGGGCAGCTCACCAGTAATTCCGACCCACCTCCAAAGGTATTGCTTGTTAGTCACCTATAGTGGAATGGACATGAGCAAGCACTTGAAGACGAAAACAAGGTTACTTACCAGTAACTGATGTTCTTCGAGATGTGTTGCTCATGTTCATTCCACAACCCACCCCCTGGAGTTGGCAGAAAGAAAGGACTGAAGGGGCGTAGGGCCGGCAGCACCTCATATACTGCGGCATGTGCACGGGGCTCCAGGGGGTGCCATAGCCGGCCCTATGGCATCTGCTAAGGGGAAGAAAGTTCTGGGTAACTGTGCACGGAGGCATGCAGACACCTATAGTCGAATGGACATGAGCAACACCTCTTGAAGAACATCAGTTACTGGTCAGTAACCTGTTTTTTTCAGCCCTTGACCTACACAAAGCCTATTTCCATGTAGCAATACATCCCACACACAGGACATACCTGCTCTTCACCATGGGCCAGGATGATTTTCAATACTGAGTACTTCCTGTAAGCCTCTTTTTGGCCTCAAGGGTGTTCTTGAAGGTTTTAGCAGTAGTGACTGCTTACCATTAGTGAGAAGCAATTTTAGTTTTCCCATATCTTAATGGCTGGCCAAGGCCTTATCTTACAAAGCAGTACTAACTTCCACCCAGACATCTCTCTCCCTTGAGTTGGATCTCCAGCTAAATGTACAGAATTCCATGTTAGCCTCTTTACTGAGAATACAATTCACAGGGGCATATTTAGATTTGTTGGCAGCCAAGGCCTGCCTTCCCACAGACAGATTCATAACTTTATCACATCTGGTTGGGACAATTCAAGAAAGCACCCATGCTACAGTAAGGAACTGTTTGCAGCTTTGGGTTAATATGGCAATTTGCACCTTCATGACTGAGCATGTAAGATTATGCCTTTGCTGCTTTCAGGACTGGTGCAGGAGGACCTATTCCTCAGCCAGAAACAGCTTGGACAAATGTTTTACAGTTCCCCTCCAGGTGAAGAACTCCCTGGATTAGTGGAAAGTTCAACGCAGTATCTGCACGGGCATCCCTTTCATCCATTCAGTTCCAGCAATAGCTGTGACAGTGAACGCTTCACTGTTAGGGTGGAGAGCACACCTCCACGCACTCACAAATCAGGGCAGATGGTCATCTGAGGAAACTGGTCTCCATATCAACTTGTTGGGACTCAGGGCAGTCAGGAATGGGCCAGGAGACAACCTAGACACTATCTACCTACAATGTATCCATGGAGATATACTCCTGTCCCCCTTGAGGGAAGTTGCAGTAGTCCCTGTGGTGATTCTGGGTCAAGACCTGGATGATTTTCAGGAAATTATAAAAGCCTGGGGTAATGACCCTCTGAAGGAAGAAGACACTTGAGTCCTTGGGGTCAGGAAACATAGCTTGAGTCAAGGATGAAGAGGACCCCAGAGAGGGCCCCTCCCAACAGGAACTGCCTCTGAGGAGGCAGAAGACCCTCCCGACTTCAAGACTGAGACTTGCTAATGGCTGATGTAGATTTTTATCAGAAGGAGGATCTGATGCTGAGCTGGATGTATGAGCAGTTTGCAAGTATGAATGGGGAAATTGCAAACTCACAGTAACTGAAAGTATAGCCCCACTTTGAGCTGAGGGAAGAGAAGCTGTACTGGATGGCCAGGGATGCCCAAACAGAAGCAATATGAGCCCAGTTCCTAGTCCTGAAGAAGTTCTGACAATGGGTTCTGCAGCTGGAACACACAATACCCTGTGGGAGGTACTTTGGGTGAGGGAAAACTCTCAACCAGGTAACCTCTAGGTTTTACTGCCCAGGAATTCATAGCAAAGTCAAGGACTGTTGTGCATCATGCCTTGTGAGTCAACTGATCAGACCCCCAAACTCCAAAAGCCTTACTTGTCCCCCTCCTGGTGGTTGGTTTCTCTTTGAAAGAATCAGCATGGATCTGGTAGGGCTGCTGGACAAGACACCGACTGGGTACCAGTACATCCCAGTGATCATGGACTACACCATCTGGTATTCCGAGGCCATCTGCCTTTGAGTTAGCACAGCCACTCACCTTCCCCTGAGCTGCTAAAGCTATTCACCTGAGTCAGGGCATCAAAGGAGATCTTAACCGATCAGGGGACCAATATGACATTAAAGTTGATGAAGGAGCTATGTGACCTCCTAAAAATTAAAACCTTAAAGATGTCAATCTATCACTCTCAGACAGACAGGGTAGTGGAGCACTTCAATAAAACCCTAAAAGGGATGCTGCAGAAGTTAATCGCCAAGGATCTGTGAGGTGCCACCAGCCTGAAGAAGATCATGTGGCCTGCAACCTGCGATAAAACATTCTGGTAGCTGAAAGAACAGCTGAATTGAGAGCCAGTGCTCATGTCTTCCAACTTCACCAAGAGCATCATGCTACAAACAGATATCTCGGATGTAGGGCTTGGAGCAGTGCGCTCACGGGATGTGGACAAAGAGGAGCACCCAATACTGTAGGTCAGTCAGAAGCTGATCCCACAAGAAACATCCTACTTGGATACTGAGAAGGAGGCTCTGATAGTAAAATGGGCTGTGGATACCCTAAGATATTATTTGTGGGGAACCCCTTTCTCTTAGTAACAGACCATGTGCTGCTATAGCGGCTACATTGTATGAAGGATACCAACCCCAGGTTTATATATAGGTATCTCTCCTTGCAACCTTACAGCTTCGTTATGTCACAGGGCTGGAAAGGATCATAAAAACACAGACTTTTTTTTTTGAAGAAATGGGCAGGTACAAGGACTACAGTACAACATGCTGGCACCAGATCTGGGGGAGAGGGTGTGTGATAGGGTGTGTAAACCTCTTACGGGACAGCAAAGAGTTAATGAGCAGCTTTGGGCGCTGGAGGCCCTGACCCTCTACTCTTGCTGAGCATGTGCCACTTGGAGGCGGTGTGTCCACCAGAGACTCTGACTACTAGGCGTGGTGCACAACAAAGATTGCGACCAGTAGGCGGAGTGACCACCAGAGGCGATGACCACTAAGTGGTGGACAGCAGACCTGTTCACATACACACAAAGGATATGTGACTTACCCAACACCACAGAGGGAAGCAGTGTTAGGGCCAAGACTAAAATCCAAATCTCATGGCTCCCAATCCACTAGACTACATTACTCTCCAATATAACTCCATTTTTAATGGAGTTACTCTTGGTTTACACCGGAAAGCACACTGAGAGTACAATAAGACTGAATCTTAGCAAATGGGGGAAGGATGGTAATTCTAAATAGTCTACTGGACACTTATGGCCATTTACTCTGTAGAGAAAAGATGGAATACTCCAGTGAGACTAGAATGGTTTCAGTTAAGACATAAATTCATTACTGTTGTAAATAATAAGTGCAAATAATAGAATCATAGAATATTAGAGTTGGAAGGGACCTCAGAAGGTCATCTAGTCCAACCCCCTGCTCAAAGCAGGACTAACCTCAGCTAAATCCTCCCAGCCAATGCTTTGTCAAGCCACAGCTTAAAAACCTCCAAAGATGGAAATTCCACCACCTCCCTAGGTAACCCATTCCAGTGCTTCACCACCCTCGTAGTGAAAAACTTTTTCCTAATATGCAACCTAGACCTCCCCCACTGCAATTTGAGACCATTGCTCCTTGTTCTGTCATCTACTACCATTGAGAACAGCTTAGCTCCATCCTCCCTGGAACCCCCTTTCAGGTAGTTAAAGGCTGCTATCAAATCCCCCCTAATTCTTCTCTTTTGCAGACTAAACAAGCCCAGTTCCCTGAGCCTCTCCTCATAAGTGTTGTGCTCCAGCCCCCTAAGCATTTTTGTTGCCCTCCGCTAGACTCTTTCCAACTTGTCCACATCCTTTTTGTAGTGGGGGGCCCAAAACTGGACACAATACTCCAAATGCGGCCTCACCAATACCGAATACAGGGGAATAATCACTTCCCGCGATCTGCTGGCAATGCTCTTACTAATGCAGCCCAATATGCCATTAGCCTTCTTGGCAACCAGGGCACACTGCTGACTCATATCCAGCTTCTTATCCACTGTAACGCCCAGATCCTTTTCTGCAGAACTGCTGCTTAGCCCATCGGCCCCCAGTCTGTAGCTGTACATGGGATTATTCCATCCTAAGTGGAGGGTTTTGCACTTGTCTTTGTCGAACCTCATCAGATTTTTTTTGGCCCAATCCTCCAATTTGTCTAGGTCATTCTGTATCCTATCCCTACCTTCCAGGCTATCTACCACTTCCCCTATCTTAGTGTCATCTGCAAACATGCTGAGGTTGCAGTCTACCCCATCCTCCAGATCATTAATGAAGATGTTGAACAAAACCAGCCCCAGGACAACCCCTGGGGCACTCCGCTGCCAGCTAGACATGGAGCCATTGATCATTACCTATTAAGCCTGATGATCTAGCCAGCTCTCTATCCATTTTATAGTCCATTCATCCAACCCATACTTCTGTAACTTGCTGATAAGAATACTGTGGGAGACCGTATCAAAAGATGTGCTAAAGTCAAGGTATATCATGTCCACTGCTTTCCCCACATTCACAGAGCCAATCACCTCTTCATAGAAGGCAATCAAGTTGGTCAGGCATGACTTGCCCTTGGTGAATCCATGTTGACTGCTTCTGATCACCTTCCTCTTTTCCAAGTACCATAAAATGGATTCCTTGAGGACCTGCCTCATGATTTTTCCAGGGATCGAAGTGAGGCTGACCAGTCTGTAGTTCCCTGGATCCTCTTTCTTCCCTTTCTTGAAGATGGGCACTATATTTGCCTTTTTCCAGTCATCAGGGACCTTCCCCAGTTGCCACAAGCTTTCAAAGATAATAGCCAATGGCTCTGAAATCACATCAGCTAACTCTCTCTGCACCCTCGGATGCATTGCATCTGGCTACATGGACTTGTGTATGTCCAATCTTCCTAAATAGTTCTGAACCTGTTCCTTCTGCACTGAGAGATGTTCACCTCCTCCCCATTCTGTGCTGCGCAGTGCAGTAGTTTGGGAGCTGAACTTGTCTGTGAAGACTAGGGCAAAACAAGCATTGAGTACCTCAGCTTTCCCCACCTCCTTTGTCACTATGTTGCCTCCCCCATTCGGTAAGGGACCCACACTTTCCCTAATCTTCCTCTTTTTGGTAGCATACCTGTAGAAACCCTTCTTGTTCCCTTTCATGTCCCTTGCTAGCTGCAACTCCAATTGCGCTTTGGCCTTCCTGATTTCATTCCTGCATGTTCGAGCAATATTTTTATAATCCTCCCTAGTCATCTGACCAAGCTTCCATTTCTTGTAAGCTTTTTTGTATTTAAGCTCACCAAAGACGACTTCGTTAAGACAAGCTGGGTGCTTCCATATTTGCTATTCTTTCTCCACATCGGGATGGTTTGTTCCTGCACCCTCAATAAGGTTTCTTTAAAATACAGCCAGCTTTCTTGGATTCCTTTCCCCCTCATATTAGCCTCCCAGGGGATCCTGCCCATCAGCTCCCTGAGGGAGTCAAAGTCTGCTTTTCTGAAGTCCATGGTCTGTATCCTGCTGTTCTCCTTTCTTCTTTTTATCAGGATCCTGAACTCTACCATCTCATGGTCACTGCTGCCTAGGTTGCCACCTACTTCTACTTCCCCTACCAAATCTTCCGTGTTTGTGAGCAGCAGGTCAAGAGGAGCACGGCTCTTAGTTGGTTGCTCCAGCACTTGCACCAGAAAGTTGTCTGCAACACTCTCCAAAAACTTCCTGGATTGTCTGTGCTCTGCTTTATTGCTCTTCCAGCAGATGTCAGGGTGATTGAAGTCCCCCATGAGAACCAGGTCCTGTGAACTGGAAACTTTCCCTAGTTGACTGAAGAAAGCCTCATCTACCTCCTCCTCCTGGTCTGGTGGTCTATAACAGACACCCACCATGACATAACCCTTATTGTTCTTGCTTCTAAGCTTAACCCAGAGACTCTCAACTGGCTTATCTCCAGTTTCATACTGGAGGTCAGAGTAATCATAGTGCTCTCTTACATACAGTGCAACTCCTCCACCTTTTCGCCCCTGCCTGTCTTTCCTGAACAGTTTATACCCATCCATGACAGTGCTCCAGTCATGAGAGTTACCTCACCAAGTCTCGGTTATTCCAATCATATCATATCAATATTTATGTACAAGGATGAGAAGCTCAAAGATAAAAATAAAGTGAGATGGGAAATCTGGGGTAGAGAGAATAACTAACCAGAAATAAGGGTCTTCAGTGAAAGCCCTAGGATTTATATGAGGGACACTCAGTATAATCTCTTATTTTGTTTTTGTAGAGAATACCTTGTGCTACTATTTTTTTTTTCAGATTTAGAAAAAAAATAGAAGAGAATGATGCTCTTTATTGCAGCAAACCTCCCTGCTCTGAATGTCAGAGGTATATACAGTACGTGGGCATAAAGAAAATTATTTCTGTAGAAGAATCATCACAATCATCGTCAAATCTACAAGTATGCTAATGTAATACAATTATCTTATTGTAATTATTTATTTACACGTTAATTTGATGTTCAGTGCTATTGTATATAGTCAGTGTACTCAATTACAAAACCCTAAGCATCTGTACATGCCCTCATTAGATAGACATAGTAGAGAAACCTCTGCTATACAAAACACATTCAACATATTTCAACATCCATCATTATACAAAGGCATGACTAAAACAATATGGCTTGCACTTTTCCTTGAAAGCCTTTAAATCCAGATTCTTCTTCTCCCTTCTTACTCCAAGAAGGGAGTAAGTGCTATATTCTAGGACCATCCCCACTGAGAAACCCCTGGAGGTTAGTCCTAGGGACTGACAGCAAGAGCAGCATAGCTGAGCTCATCTGTCCTCCTTCCACATCCCATGCTTTTGTCTACTTTGAAGTTTGCTTTTTCAAACCAGGATCACTGGAGCATAAGCGGTTCACCTTCAAGTGATTTGTCCATACACCCATTCCAAGAAGGGGGTGTGGTGCTCGAGTTCAGAGTCTTTTGGCCAGCAGCGTCTGTTATGGCTGTGCATGTACCTTGGGAGTCCTTGTGCCCTGTGTTGAGCATATAAAAGAGGAGAGCACACCAGCCACCACTTAGTTCCTTTCATCGCCACCTGACTTCAAGACAGCATGGCTGGCTAGCTGTTATTAGTGAACTGTTGGCACCCCTTTTTCTCAGCTGGTAAATACTATACAATAAAAATTACCAAGAGCGACCATTCATGGGAGTTAGCAAAAGTGGTTGTTTGTAAGAGGTGACTTCTCATCAGAGGTTCTGTAAAATGGGCACTTTTAGGATGAACAGAAAGGCTATTTTTGTTATTGAGGTTTCATATTTAATTTTAAGCGCCTTTTAAATGAACATTACATACACTATGTAATACAGATCTGTACTGTATTTGAAATCTCAGTGGGTTTATTAATACAATAGAAAGGGTGGCATGGTATAGTATTGTCACACTTACTTCTGCACTGCTGCTGGTGGCAGCATTGCCTTCAGAGCTGGGTGGCTGAAGAATGGTGGCTGCTGGCTAGGTGCCTAGCTTGGAAGTAAGTGCCACTGCCAGCAGCAGCACAGAAGAAAGGAAGATCAGTTTTCCCTACAGGTTTGTTTTTATGGATGGGGGTGAGAAAATGTGGTCGCTGCTCACAGATGACAGTTTGTCGCTTTTCACTTAAATTTTAGGGGGAAAACATTCTGTGTCTGCTACAAGTCGTCGCTTGTGACAGGTGGTCTCTCTTCAGAGGTGGTCATTAAGGCAGGTTTTTACTGTAGCTAGTGAAGTTGTTAGTTAGTAGTTGCCTGGTGGCATTGTGTTAGTTTTTGGTAAGGTTAAGTTATATTTTACTAGTAATAAATGTTTTCTAATACTGGGATGGGCATATGGACAGTCTCTTGAATGAGAACCCTTTGTGCTTTCGTGATCCTTAGTCAGTGAGCCATATTGGTTGGACTGAAAATATGTGTGATCTGAGATTGTGAACTTCTAACTAGATAAAAGACCAGGATAGCTTCAATCAAGTCTCCCAGATTTAAATCCTTCGTGTAAAGGAGCTATGCCTGTTGATGATGGGCACTTAAAATGTTTATTTAGTTTGAGGGAATTGCAAATTCCCAGAAAATGTGCCATTTACAAGTTCTTTACCAGCAGCACCCACAAAGACAGGAAAGCTTAGCTCCAAATCTACCTCATGGGCAAGTTTACGAGGCCAGCATCACATGACGCTCCTGTCCATGATCTTTCTACACCTAAGAGGGCTAGTTTCACAAGCCTCCAGAAATTCATCCACATCCCTGGCTACAAGATCTGCAAGAAACCATTGTCAGAAAAAATACAAGGCACAGGGAGTTCTAGAGGTACATTCCCAACTGAGATATCCTTGAAAAGAAGAGTGGCTTATCCCCACTGCTTTGCCTCTGAGACTGAATGGCCCTGTGTGGTTTTTATTGAAGCTCAAACTCATCGCAGTACCGAGCCTTTGGCACAGCAGTGGCCCACTGACGTCTTCTCATATGTCACCACTACAAGCTCCTTCTACATCTCAGAGCTTGGTACATTTGACTTCCCGCTTTTCTACATCGGTACTGGAACATCCAGCACCACTGCTTCTAGCATTGATAACGTCAGCACTGATTACATCGGCATTGTTCATTGGAGATGCCACAGCACCAGCTCATCTGTTGACCCTTCAACAGTATACAGCACCGAGGATGTTCATGGCACTGACAGTCTTCCAGGAGTCAGAACTCTTTTCTCCATAAGCAGCCCATAACTCCCAATAAGGTTACAGAAGCACCAAGGGTTAAAGGACTGGTGGCTACAAGGTAGGGTACAAAGGTCTGTGCTCAGCTTGGCAGATGCCAAAGTATCGGTCTCAAAAGGTGTCTCTGGAGTCTCTATGCAAGACCAAGGAAAGTGGAAGAGACATCCATGGTGAGAGCATATGGGAGCACTCCATTCCCCCATATTCATTTGGTGCTACCCAAGATGATGATGATAAGGAGCATTCCAACGCACTTCATGAGGCAGTAGTTTTAGTTATGGATAGTTGAGCCATGGAGGTATTTGGTGTCACAGTTAGAGACACCCAGTGCCACCATATATTAAGGTACATAGCAATGGCGATTACCTGGACAGACCTCAGCATCCAAGGTTCCTCAACTTACAGCTGCTCCTGAGTTACAACCCACTCAACTTGCCTTTCAACATGAGGACTTAATAGGGGACATCTCACCTAATCCGGGTGATTTGTTTGGTCCCACTATTCTTTCATCATCATCCTCAGATGAGGCACTGGTCCCTTCTGCTACACCCTAGTTGTCTGACTTTAAGAAGTCTCAAGACCTCTTGAAGAATCTGATTCCTTACCAATCCCAATGGAAGAAGTTCAGGAACCAACTTGTAAAATGATGGATATTTTACAATCTACTTCGTCTGGCAGAATAGACATCCCTGCAAATGAGACTATTATGGATCTAGCTAAGGTAATACGGCAGACCCAGCCACAGCAGCCCCCACCTCCACCAAGGTGGACAAGAAATACCAAGTCCTGCTAAGGGGAGCTGTGTTCTTTTACATGCGCCCAGAACCATCTTCATTCATAGTGAAAGCTGCTGTTGAAAAGTCACATCAGCAAAATAAGATTACACCAAAAGAACATGATCCAAAAAGATTGGATGTATTTGGCCGTAAATCATATTAGTTGGGTACTATGCACTTTAGGATTGCAAATTAGCAGGTCCTCATGGTCAGATTTGATTATTTGAACTGTAAGAAATTTGCAGCATTCAGGGCAAACTGCCTCCAGATGCAAGGGAAAAGTTCTCTTCTTTGGTAAATGAAGGACAGTTGATTGCCAGAACCATCCTTCAGCTGGTTTGGGATGCAGCAGACACGATTTCATGATTGATGGTCCCCACAATCATAATGAGAAGGGCATCTTGGCTGCAGGGTCTGGCTTCACTCAGGAGGTCCAATTTACAGTAGATGATTTGTCCTTTGCGGGATCAGAATCGTTCAGCTCTAAGACAGAGGGTGCTCTTCATACACTGAAGTATTCTAGAGTGACTCTTCGCTGTCTCAGGTTCAGTATACCTGCCCCTAAACAAAAAAGCTTCAGGAAGCAACTGTATGTCCTGAAGAGATCAGCTCCACCTTCCTTCTTTCATCAAAAATCGACTGAGCCTCCCAATGACAGCTTCCTCTCATTTCCATAAGAAAAGTCCTCTGAAGCCTATTTATCACAGTCAGCACTGGAGCCAAAACATTTGTTTTGATAGGACTGTCGAGATGCAAACTTACCCGTTGGCATCCAGAACCACTGACCCTTCCTTTGGAAACCATTTGTCCCTTTTCAGGCATGCCTGGTCCTCCATCACCTCAGACCAAGGGGTCATGATAAGATTACAACAGGATATTCTATCCAATTTTACAGTGTGCCTATTCCTACCCCACCTTCCCTGGCTCTTTTCAGCGAGCCGTCTCTTAAGGACCTATTACACCAAGAAGTCCTCTTGGCTCTTTCTCTCAGAGTGATAAAAAGGGCACCTTTAAAGTACCAGCAAAAGGGTAATACAGCACATACTTCCTTATTCCAAAGAAGAAAGGAGGATGACAACCCAACTGGGACAGCTCAACACATTCATATGCAAGCTGAAATTCAGGATTGTCATACTTGCCTCAATAATTCCCTCTCTGAATCCAGGGAATAAGTTTGCAGCTCTTGACTTCCAAAACTCTCTTGACTTCCATAGATCTATAATTCCATCACACAGGAGATACCTAAGGTTCATGGTAGGCCACAAGCATTTTCTGTAGCGATTAATACCCTTCTGACTATCCACTGCACCAAGGGTTTTTATGAAGGTGATAATAGTTGTCACGCGGGCTGCATTAGGAGGGGGGGG